>JACEFZ010027808.1:25000-215000 GCA_014155875.1 Cepaea nemoralis | reverse complement strand
TATTCCTAAATGCTTATCTTTCACAACGTGTCTTTGTGTTATAGAGTTTTCTTTCTGAGTGCATATTATATTTCTATTTTCTTCTGAGGGAGAAATATTGCTATCTGTGTACAACATAAATAGTCTGTTAGATAGATAGATACATAGATAGAGAGAGAGAGAGAGAGAGAGAGAGAGAGAGAGAGAGAGAGAGAGAGAGAGAGAGAGAGAGAGAGAGAGAGAGAGATTCTCGCTTGACTTTTTCATGCACTTAGGAGTTAATCTTTTGTTTACAGTGTTGTAAATACACAGAGGTGTGATTGTCTTGTAGTCTTTTTCATAAATGATGTTATGGGATTGTCATTTTGTATGATATATAATCTCAAGTGAGTGGGAAATGACACCATGCTCTTGTGTTTTAGTTGAGATGTTGGGTAATACCCACTAGGTGGTTCATCCCATGTTTAGTAAAACGACTTACAAGTTTTTCTGTATTCGTTATATGTATATTCTATTCATGATGTTACTGCTGGAGTCTTTTAAATTCACCCCAGTGGTGACAAACACATGATGATGATGATGATGATGATGATGATGATGATGATGATGATGATGATGATGATGATGATGATGATGCAAGAGGAGATGACTGATCTGGTAGCTAGCCTTCGACCATTTGTCAGTGGTACTTACCTAATGCTGTTTGTAACTATGGAAAGGAGATCTATGAATTGTTTACATGAGGCCATTGTCTCAGGGATTCCGTCCAAGTTGGGTACTATCAAGATGTTTGAATATTTAGGAGGTTCCTAAATAACCGCTCCTGAAGCTCCAGTGTCAGTCCAGAAGAGATGTACCTATTGAGTAGATACCTCAATCACTTTTGGAGTGAGACAAATCTCTACAGTAGGCGACAAGTGCTAGGAAACTAGAAACACCTTTCTTTCTTCTTCTCTTTTGTTTCCTTTATGTTTATTATGATACATTGTTATCAGAATATTGGGTTTTATTACTGATGTATATCGACCCTGTTTTTTTTTCTTCACTACATAACGCTGGAGAGATGCGGGTGGAGTATTGGAACTGGATTTATAGTCAACCTACTTGGATTTAGAGGCAGGAAACTGGGTTATCAGCCTACCCCTAATATCTTACAGAGAGTGCTGGTTACTGCCACACACCCTGAACATGTATGTCAATGCCTGGATAATTAATGGACTTTGACTATGCTGAAGTGGATTCCCTACCTCTGGGAACTTAAAGACGGTGTTAATCTTTTCAATGTCTGCAAAGACATGAGGCATGCCTGGCCTAGATGGATACACTCTTCTAAAAGTCATCGCCTGATTTCACGTTCAACTGTCATATACCAGAGGCTCAGGGATAGTCTGGGGTTCACCATCATTGAACAGTATGGATGTACCAACTGCTTTTGTGGACTCCCAGCTTCCTTTGAATCTTCTCATCCATCATATCCCAGACATGAACAGTCAAGCACTATACCAACTCCCGGTCAATCATTTAGATGAAGAAAGAGATGCCTACATCTTAACCCAGAAAAGGGCTGGAATATTCATGCTCAATTCAAGTTAGTTCTGTCAGGAAATACTATGGATAATGTGATGTCCCTCCCCATCCAAAGATATGCTGAAAGTTTCGGTGCCTGATCCTGATTGAATCAATCGCATGGACAGCTGAAGTTTTATACAGGTTTGTTACGCCACGCCGGAACGCTTCAGACTGATACCTGTCTGTTATACCACGCCGGAATACCCCTAAGCCAGTTACTTAGCAGCTATGACTTGGTGGATTACTGTATATCCACGTTGGATTCATATTGATTACCCCTTCATGTTTACACCTTGGATATATTATCCGGAGGTGGAAGCTCCGTGTGTGTGTGTGTGTGTGTGTGCAATCCCCAATATTCTAAATAGGTGGATATATATATATATATATATATATATATATATATATATATATATATATATATATATATATATATATTGTAGTCAGGTCTTAGTCAGATATGACTGAGCTACCGTATGACAGTAGACGGTACTACCTGCTTTCTGTCAGCGCCGAATGTTGGGCGGCGCTTACCAAACCCGACACCCCACATTGTGCCAACGGCTTCGGGCGGAAGAGCACAATTGGGAGGGTACTAGCCTTATCCTGGTGCGAGGAAATGCAACCCAAAGACAAAATAAGTCATGGCAGGGCAGACCAGGCCCTAAGCCTTGGTTGGCAGCTGGTCTAGGATCGAAGCTCCGACAGGCGGACAGTTAGAGCATTGCTTTGCTGATCCGGCAGCTTCTGCAGCTTGTCTTGTTCCAGATGTATAGGTGTTAACTTTCCTCTGGAGTGAAGTAGGCAGGCCGAGAGAGGGATCATGCTGCATGGGCAACACATGGTTTATTTATTTTAGCCCAGGCTTTGTGCTATGGAGAGACAATAACTCCATCCCTGGTCTTAACCGGTCTCGGAATCAAAGCGAGAGGCAACTGTTACGGGTTATAAGTCCTTGTCAGTTGGCGTAGACATGGGGCGCCACGCGTTGCCTCTGACGGTGGGAGACACCTACAGGTGTCACTGATCAGCTACCGCCCGCCTCAAGCTGGGCAGCCCCCGGCCAATTGGGTGCTGATCCGCCACAGCCTGCCTGCTTCAATGGGTGCTTGGGGCTAGGACAAAATCTGAATCGCAGGCTGTAAAACCAATGCACCAGGTACAAACAAAAATAAAAATAGAAACCTCAAGCTACGGCTTGCAACCTGGAACGTGAGAACCATGTGTCCAGGATTTTCCACTGACTTGATAAATATTGACGATGTTAGAAAAACGGCTGTGATTGATGCTGAACTCAATCGTCTTAACATTGATATTGCTGGCCTGCAGGAGACTCGTCTCGCTGAGGAAGGGTCACTCAGGGAAAACAATTACACCTTTTTTTGGAAGGGAAGAGGGCAGGCAGAAAAAAGGCAACACGGTGTGGGCTTTGCAGTGAAGAATTCGCTACTGGGAATGATTGATATCCCAGCTGGAGGTAATGAAAGATTATTATCACTGCGCTTGGCAACCTCTTGTGGATTTGCCACCATTCTCACTGCATATGCACGGACACTCACTTCCTCTGATGATGTGAAAGATACGTTCTATGAGCAGCTAGACTCTGCGATCAAGGCAGTTCCAAAATCCGACTACATTTATATGCTCGGTGATTTCAATGCTCGTGTGGGCAAGGACTCGAGTTCATGGCCAGTGTGCCTTGGAAAATACAACATCGGTCGCATGAATGATAATGGGCAAAGGCTGCTGGAGCATTATACTAGAAATGACCTATGTATTACAAACTCCTTTTTTAAAACAAAAGAGATGCATAAGGTCACATGGAAACATCCACGATCCGGCCATTGGCATCAGCTGGACTTCATTATCACACGGAGACAACATCTGAACCATACATCATTAACTCGAAGTTACCACAGTGCTGACTATCTATGATAGTTCTAGAGACAAATTAGATTGATTTCCTTTGTCTATTTCTTTGTATGGATTATTTACTTTGTTTTGTATGTGACACATGTATTTGATTTGAACCTTTTTTGGGGATTTTGGGGGACTTCTGTTATGGTTGTATACTTTGTGTGCATTGCCTGAATATGATAATTTCTTTCATGTATATGTCACCATGATTCAGCCAACAGGGTTTGTCTAGGACCCAAATGTTTTCACAATACAGTGGTTTGTTGTTTTGGTTTAATCAAGCATTGTAAACATGTTGTTCCAAAATTGATGGTTATCGTCCATGTATGGTTGCTGTTTGCGTCTAACAATGGTTGTCCCCCAGCTGTTATGTAATACTGTGGATGTGCATGGCAGTGGATACTTGTCATTGTTTATATATCTATATGTGGGAGATTAAATGTGGGGCGGGGCATTTACACATAGACACACCTTCTGGGTAGAGTGATTACTCGGGTGTCTGTGGTAGAACTTCCCGGATCTCCCAGCCTTCTATGGGAAACATTTCTTCTATATTAGTGTTGAACTTGCACCCTTTTCTGCCTGGTTCAATGCTTGGGGGTTTCTCGAGCCAGTATATTATTTCCTATAGAGGGCGTGTTTGGGATTAAGACCCCATTCATACGGAATACCCCTAGCGAACTTGTCCTTATTCTCAATTATTATATTTACCTCCCCATATCGTGCCATTGACAGAAAATAAACAAACTCAATTTTGGATTCCAACCATCATGTGCCATACCGGTAAGAATGAGCGGTCATGATTCGCTATTTCACTTGATCACCAGAGTCATGGATCAGCTCACGTGGCCAAGCCATCCAGGTATTTACTTCTCTATCTTCCCCTTGATCTCTTTCCCTCGATCTTGCCAGTTGTCATCAAGTTCTCTTAATAGAATAACAGAATAATAATTTATTTCTTCTCATAACATGTCCAAAAAATCTTGACTGTCTACGTCTAATTTCTCTAATTAGTGTACGATTTTCATTTGTTTCTTGGGGGACTTGTTCATTGGTTTTTCTGCTTGTCCATGGTATTCTTTGCATTCTCCTTAGAAACCACATTTCCACAAGCCATCAGATGTTTTTCAGCTTGACTGCTAATTGTTCACGCTTTACATCCATACAAAAGAACAGGCTCTATGTAGCACCTCAACACTCTTTTTCTCGTTTCAATTGACATCTTTTTATTGGTCAGTACGTTTTTCATCTTGCTAAAGGCTACTTTCACCATGGTGATTCTTGTTTGGGTTACCCAGGACAATAAACAAAATGTTTAAAGAATCAAAGCAAAGAATTGCCCAGAATATACAATTATAGGCTGTCCTGATGCACAAGCCATGTCTGGGGGTTCATACTCAAACCATTGTGGAATTAGCTCTTTTCTCACATCATCAGACCACATTTCACAATTTGTACAATTTGTGTCAGTCTGCTTTAGAAATTCGCCCGTGTGTTGCCGGGGCCCATACAGGGGGAGCAAAGAATAGTAACACTGTTGCCTACCATGCACGTCGTAAGAGGCGACTAAGGAGGCTATGGTTCCGTCGCCCTGCTACTGAGTGAGTGCGTGGCGTGACACTGTGAGCTGTGAATTTCACGTGGAATGCTTTTGCATCTGTCCGCAGTTGTTTTTCGCGTGAACTGCATGTTCGGAACGATGACGGCCGGCTGTTGCTGGATTGACTGGTTTGCCTTTTCGGTTCACGAGTGCTGTAGCTATGGAGTTCGTGCTTTGTGCGGCGCTTTCGGTGGGTCACCCTGCAGAAAGAGACCGAGCCATATGGGATAAAACCCCGGTCAATGTAGTCTTTCTGGTGACTGCCGTTTTCATCGACGATGAACTGTATTTTTCGTGGAGGACTTTTGTGTTGGCATTCTGGCGGCGGCATTATGCACAGTGTACCTGTGCGGGCTGTTAGCTTGCCGACACTCCTGTCTATTCCATTGTTCACATAGGGCAGTGAGGAGCATTTTGTGATATTCACTGGCACAGGAACGGAGCAATATGGGGACGACCCGTTGCCATGAAGTTGGAACCGCGACTAACTAACTAACTATCATCATAAAGGTCTTTCACATAATCTGATCACGCATGTAAAATCTGATCTTTTTCTATTATGATTTTGCCATCTTTGGTTTTTAGGCAACCTGTTGATGTGTGTGTTCTTTTGTTAGTGATGTCATTAATTCTTGTGTGCATTAATTTGGTATTCTGGGTGTTGTGTTGGTTTTCAATTTCCTTGCAATTTTCTTCAAGCCATGTTTCTTTTGCCTCTTTGCATAGCTTCCTAATTTTCCTGTGAATCTCTTCGTATATTTCCTTGTTATTTTTGTTATTGCTTCTTATTTCCAAGAGTTTTAAGATGTCTTCCATCATCCATTTCTTGCGTCCTATTATCTTTAGATTTTGGGATATCATTATTGTTAGTGCAGCTTCTTGACTGATTTCTTTATATTTCCAATTGGTCACTGACGTCTTGAAATAATATTTCCATATCGGACAATGCATCGAATCTGTTCTTTACCTCTACGTTGAGTTTATCTTTCATCTCGTCACTCTTCAGTGACTGTAGATAAAATGTTGCGTTTCTATTTGTATATTTGACTTTCTTTAAGTTTATATGCAAATTGCCTGAAGATTAATGGTCGCAGTAGAAGGCTACACTTGGTAGGGGGACATAAACATCTAATATTGTTACAAGGGAGATTACTATAATTTGAAAAAGAAAATGGTATACCTAGCTATAATACCATTATCTAACATCACAATCTTCATTTTCCTTTGAGAAATAAAAGAGTCAATACTTCAGTCATATACTGCAATCTTGAGAAGAAAGCTATTAAACTGTTTATACAACATTTGTTTAAACTTTATTTACTTACATTTTATTATCAACTTTTTCAATTCTACGTTTATGTTTAATTTTTAAAACTGTACTTTCAATGATATTGGCGTGTTGTAAAATTAGACTTATTTCCCCTCTGCGGGGAAACAACATTTTTTTACTGGCCTCTTAAGGCCACCCACAATTTAAAGAAAATTTCGTACCATCCATCCATCCATCATGTGCCATGCTGGTAAGCGTGGGCGGTCATGTTCTGCCATCTCACTCGATCACCAGAGTCGTGGATCAGCTCTGTGTTCCTGTCTCGACCATGCCACGTGGCGAAGCCATCCAGGTATTTACTTCTCGGTCTTCCCCTTGGTCTCTTCCCTTCGATCTTGCCAGTTATCACCAAGTTCTCCAAGTCATTTCTTCTCATACCATGCCCAAAAATTGTGACTGTCTACGTCTAATGTCTCTAATCAGTTTACGATCTTTATTTGTTTCTTGAAGGACTTGCTCATTGGTTTTTCTGTCTGCCCATGGTATTCTTTGCATTTTTCTCAGAAACCACATTTCCACAGCCATCAGCTGTTTTTCAGCTTGACTGCTTATTGTCCATGCTTCACATCCATACAAAAGTACAGGTTCTATGTAGCACTACAACACTCTTTTTCTCATTTCAATTGATATCATTTTATTGGTCAGTATGTTTTTCATCTTGCGAAAGGCTAACTTCGCAATGGCAATTCTTGTTCTAATATCTTCAAGGCATCTCCCATCCGATGTTATGACTGTGCCGAGATAACTGTATCGATTCACTTGTTTAAGAATATGCCCATCTATTCGTATATCACATTGTGGTATTTCCTTCCTCCCAGTGACGACCATAATCTGTGTCTTCTTAATATTCATTTCTTCTTCTTCTTCTTCTACTTCGTTCATCCGGAGTTTTTTTTTCCGGACGTGATTGCGTTGTGCCTGTTTACAGCAGAGCTGCGTTCTTGCGCCTTTAGGCCGACACATCCGACTTCTGCGGGCATTTGTTGACCGGGGTAGCCTTCCCGGATATTCATTTCTAACCCTAGTTGTTCACTGTGTGCAACAACTGCATCTACTAAATTTTGCAGGTCCTGTTCATTGTCCTGTTCATTTCTACACTAATTAATACTGAAGCATTCTGCGGATTTTTTTTTCTTTTCCGCGTATCCTATTTACATGGCTGTCAACATAGTTGTCGGAAAAGCAATTCCCACGGTGTTAGAGGAACCGGTAAAGAGTCTCTGTCGTGTGTACGAGTCAACCCTGACGGACAGGAACGCGGTGGTAGAGGTGCAACACTTCTTGTTGGCGAACGGCCTGCGTACCATCGATACAACCAGGCTAATAGGCACATTCAGAATCTGGTGCCTCTAATTCATGCTCATTCCGAAACTCCTGTGGCCGCTGCTGATATATGATATAGGCACGACCACAGTGAGCTCTATGGAGGGGAAGATAAGCAAGTACATAAGAAAGTGGCTTGGGTAGCCGCCATGCCTTACGACTGTCGCACTATACTGCAAGCAGAGTAAGCTCGTCCTCCCCTTCCTGTCCCTCATTGAAGGATTCAAAGTCGGAATAGCCAGTCTCGGGATGATGCTGCGCGAGTCTCTAGACGAACCGTCAGTACCTCAGTTGCCGCCCTAAGAGCGGGAAGGAAGTGGAAGGTCGTCAGCGCAGTTGAAGATGCCAAGGCACCACTCCAGCTGAAGGAGGTCATGGGGCGCACCCAGTCCGACAGAAAGGGCTTCGTGTTCCATGACAGAGATCCGATGTGGTCTAGGTCGACGACTAAGGAACGCAAAGACATGATGGTTAAGGAGATCCATAAGTGAGAGGATGACAAAAGAGTCCGTGTGGCTGCCCAATAGGCGTAGCAAGGATAATGGATGTCAAGGGACGAGATAATGCAGTGATCTCTTACCTGGAATAAAATATGGCGTATGGCACCACTGCGCTTAAGTTTCGTCGTCCGATCCCTCTACGTTGTCTTGCCATCAGCTGTCAACATGGTCAAGTGGGGTAAAGCCACTGATCAGTCCTGTACCCTCTGTAAAAAGGTTCAGACAGAGGAGCACGTATTGTCCGCATGTGAAGTCGCCTTGACCCAAGGCCGATTTACTTGGCGCCACAACAAAGTCTTTACTGAGTTGGCGGTCATAATGGATGTAACCAGAATGCAGGCGAACAAAGAGGCCAGGCCGAGCCCGGAGCGAATTTCCTTCGTCCGAGCTGGGCAACAACGCAGAGACAACAGTGGCCGCTCTGCCGACTTGCCACTCCCGACCATTTTCAACGGAGCGGAAGACTGGGAAATGACCGTGGATCTAAAGAGCAATGGCAAATACCCCGAGGTGATCCAGAAGTTTGACTTGCGACCTGACATCGTACTTCGTTCCTCGTCAGCCAAGCAGCTAACGCTGATTGAGCTGACTGTCCCTTACGAGTCAAACATTGAGGAGCAGCATACTACAAGATAGAGAAGTACCATGGCATGATCGCTAGTCTTAAGATGGAAGGGTATTCGCCGTAGAGGTAGGCGCAAGAGGTCTAGTCTCTCACTCCTTGTATGATGTGTTATAGAATATGGGCATTAAAGGACAAGCGAGAACTCGGGTACAAAAGCAACTGGGTGAGGCAGCCGAAAAGGCCTCGTGCTGGCTGTTGAATTGTCGGAACCTGGAGTGTGACGAGACTCGGAACTAGTATGGTTAAAAGCGGTAACTGCAGAACACCTAACAAACGATCTCTCAACCAAGACCACGAACTTGCAACGTCTCGTGTCAACTCTCTAGCCTTTCCTCCGAGCAAGGGTGGTGGGTCTGAGTGCAGTCAAATAATGCAAATGTCAGCCGAAGTCCAACCTCCATACCAGAGCGGTAATCGTCCGAAAGTCGCACTCACCTGCAGAGACCAAGAGGTGGGTCAAGGATTCAACAGGAAGAACCGGCTTCCTAGTAGAATGCAGCGCGATGAACAGGGCTCGGAGTATGAACGTGGCAACGAAGGCGTCTGAAGGCGACAGAGACCGTGGCTGGGGATAAAGCAGGTTCCCCACGACCACAAGTGCTAAGGGGCAAGCACAGGCTGCACACTCTCCTCACTGAGGGAGGGGAGGCTTGAGAGTTGACATGTTAACAGCTAAGGGACAAGCACAACAACGACAACGATATCGACCGAACGTCTCGCACGGCAGGGGGAAAACGCCCGGGGTCATGACCCGGACGGACCCACCCCTGGAGAATGTTAAGGGTATAATGGGCAGAAAGACTTAAGGAAGGGGGTACCTTTCTGACGATCAAAAGCACCCTGCTGTGTTTGCTCCACGGCGGAGTTTTTACCTCTTCGAAAGAAATAAGAAGACTGAATATTAACATGCTAGGTATATATTAGACTAAAGGGCATTATAACTTCCGAGGAATATAGAATAAACGATTCTGGTGGAGAGAAAAATAAATATAGACTTAAGATTATTATAGGGGTATCCATTATAACGGATATATAAATAGGAGGAGAACAATGTGGATTTGTAGAAGGTAAGGGTGCATGGAAGATACTTATAATATAGTAACATATAAAGGCAGGAAATCAGACCCCTTCCAAATAACATCTGGCTTGAAACATGGTGATGCACTATCGCCGCTACTCTTCAATCTGGCTCTAGAGAAAGTTGTAAGGAAGGTAAAGGAGGAATGTGATATTGGAGGAACATCCAAGCTGCTTGGTTATGCAGATGATATAGATATTATAGGGCAAAGTGAACAAAAGACATTGGAAATATTGACTCACTTAAAGGAAAAAGCCCAAAAGATGGGGTTGGTTATCAACCAAGATAAGACAGAATATATGGTAATTTCAAGAGACGGAATGGCTAAAAACTCTGGCCACATACAAATAGATAATATGACCATTAAAAGAACGGAAACATACAAATACCTGGGTACAATCTTCAACTGCTCCAACATCATAAGGGAAGAAATACAAACTAGAATCAACTCTGGAAATAAGATATACTATGCACTACAACATCTACTAAAATCAAAGGCGCTATCTCGTAACACCAAAATCACAATATACAAAACACTGATCAGACCAGTTGTGCTGTATGGCTCTGAAACCTGGAGTACAACGAAAGGAGACGAAGCCTTGTTACAAACCTTTGAGAACAAAATTTTAAGATGCATCTTTGGACCCATTAGAGATACACAAAGTGGAGAGTGGAAAAGAAGAAGTAACAAAGACATTTATGATCTGTTTAAGTCCCCGCTAATCACTGGTATCATGTAGGTTAATAGACTACAATGGCTGGGGCATATAGAAAGAATGGAAGATAATAGGGAAACAAAACTCGCTTATACTCAGGAAATAAATGACCGTAGACCCCGATGTAGACTAAGAAGGCGGTGGAGAGATAATACATATACAGACCTACAAGCACTTGGAATCAACGACTGGCAAGAGAAGGTCCACCAGAGAGACGAATGGAGACGGATTGTATCTGCAACAAAGAACCTCAATGGCTCGGAACGCTGAAGAAGACGAGAAGAAGAAGGGTTCAGTAAATGCGAAAGATTCTCGATGCCAATGAATTTCTTCGCCTCACGCTTTAATGCCCTGGGCTTCTTGAATGATAAAACGAATTAGATATGGCCGAGGACCAGAGTAAAAATTTTGACATGACTGTCATCCTCGGGGATTTCAACTCCAAAGTAGGTGTGTGGTGTGACTGATGACTATGGCCTAGGTCAGAGGTCACCAAACTACGGCCCGAGGGCCGGATCCGGCCCGCGACGTAATTTCATCCGGCCCGCCGACGGTACTACAACTTGCTTGATATGACGTATGGAACACGAGAGGTTGTGATACAATTTAAATGTAAATATTATGTTTAGAATAATAGGAGATCTTCACACGTGCGGAGACCTCCTGGCGGCTATGTGTCTTAAGTTTCCTATTTTCAATAATAAATTATTGTATCTAGATTTTATTGTTTATTTTAATGTTTGCTTATTTTGCACCATCCCAAGTCCTTCCCTGGCTCGTAGTAGCGCCGCCAACGCTCTGACGTTACCATGGTTTCCACGGCAACACACACACACACACACACACACACACACACACACACACACATACGAGTTCATAAAACGGTGTTTAGAAAGACAAAGAGATCTCTTCACGAGAAAGTTTGCTCAAAATGAATCTGTCACTCGTACAAGTTACAAATAGTGCATAAGATGGCAGAACGAAGAAAACCGTTTACTGATGGCAACTTCATCAAAGAGTACATGATGAAAGCAGCAAATGACTTGTGTCCTGAGAAAGCCTATTTGTTTAGAACTATCAGCCTTTCGGCAAGTTCAGTTGTGCGAAGAACAAGAACTTGGAAAGAACATAATGCTACAGATACGCGAGAAAACTGGGAACTTTTTGAGGTATTCTTTGGCGCTGGATGAGTCTACTGATTTCTCGAGTACGTCACAACTTCTCGTGTTCATTCGTGGTATCAATTTAGACTTTCAGATATAGGAAGCGTTGGCATCCATTTGCAGCATGCATGGAACAACAACTGGAAAAGACATTGTCATGGAAGTGCAAAATGTTTTGCAAGACTATAACCTTCAGTGGAATCAGCTTCGAGGTGTTACAGTTAATAGAGGAAAAGATATGGCTGGAGTGAGGAAAGGTCGGATGGGGAAGATCGGGACTCAGTTGGAAGATTTGCATCTTCCGAGCGCTCTGTTCATACACTGCATCATACATCAACAAGCAATCTGTGGGAAAGACTTAGATATTTCTTGTGTACTAAAACCAGTAGTTTCTGCTGTGAACTTCATTCGGTGACATGCACTCAATCACCGTCAGTTCCAGGATTTTCTTGAAGAAATTGATTATGAATTCTGTTACTTGCCTTATCACACATCAGTGAGGTGGCTCAGCTGCGGTAAAGTCCTGTTTCGTTTTTACAAGTTCCGAAACGAAATAGATGTTTTCCTCACTGAAAAAGATTGAGCTGATCCCCAGCTGTCACATCCTACCTGGCTGTCACAAAGTTGTCAGTTTTGGTCGACACCACATCCCACATGAATAAACTGAATTTGAAACTTCAAGGAAAGACAAACCTCGTCTGTGATCTCTACAGAATCATCAAAGGATTTCGGAGAAAGCTATCACTTATCAGTTATCAGTTATCAGTTATCAGTTGGGGTATCTTCGTTGCACTCCGGACATGTCCATAGGTGCTCAGATCCTCCCCCCCCCCCCAACATATGCATCAGCGTCCGGTGGCTAATAGTGCCAGTTCTGTGTTGGTTGACGAGGCGCTTTGTTTTCCCGATTTACCTCTCGCGTCTGGCTGTGCCGATTCTTACTCCCAGGTCTTTTATCCTGGACAGCGATGTGGAATCATTGACGTCAAAATCCTCTGTTCTCGCCATATCTGTAAGGACGTTAATAACATCGGCACGATCCATGGGCTGGCCATCTACAAGGGGTGCAGAGCCAGCCAGTTTGTCAGCTCGTTCATTTCCCTCGACTCCCGCATGTCCCGGGACGAAGATGAAGGTGACTTTACGGACAACAGACTTCCGCAGCGATTCAGTCCACTGTCTACGTACCGATCCAGCTTCGACCTTCTGAATCATGCTCATTGAATCACTTAGTATACTGTCGTGTCCTCCTTTATAGTGTCGTCCCTGGAGTGAAGAGAGTCAACTCTCACATTATAATATTTTTGTACCTTATCAATATCCTGGAGAATCCACCAGCTTCCGTCCAACACACTCCATCAGCCTATGGACACGTTTTCCTATCACTCTCTCACTGTCGTACTATGCCCCCTCTCATACTTCCCCAACGCAACATACTCAACAACTCTTGCTTCTAAAAAATTAATACAGCTTAATTTATTAAAAGAAAAGTGTAACGTATATGAGACGTGTATGCGAAGAAAATGTGTGACGTGTTCTATAAAGTGTGTAGAATCGGACTCTCAGACAACAACCCAGTCAGCTGATCCTAGCAAGGATAGACCACAGCACGTTACGTCAGAACAGGTACATCTCACCCAGTGCCGAAACCATCTTGCCGGATACTGACTTGCCTCTGTAGACCTCTGGTAATCCCATTTCATGATCATCCGAAATAGACACCGGTGGTATTAACAGTTAATCATGGACCGGTTGCACCCTACACAATGTCCGTTCCTATCGTTCCTAAAAAATGCACAAGTCCTTTGTAGTGTGTACACAGTTATTAATGTTAATTGTTAATGTACTTGATCCTCACTCGTGTCTATCTAGCCTCAAGTATCATGTCTTGTGTTCTATTACACGAGATTATATCACACTAGGTAACTATTATAATTAATGTTCTCGGTTAGTTACTACTGTCTGATGCTGTGTGGTGCATCAGTAATCATCACCCTCTTTGGTGAATCATCTTCCTTCTAGCTTTAGTTACGTTCTGTACGAAACTTTATTGACTGTTCCACTGGTGTTCTTCCGAATGGGATTTGAACCTTTCCTAAAAACTTGTTGAGTTTCCTCGGATCTGGTAGGGAACCTAGGATAGAAACAACACATCTGGTGATAGTACTAGTCACTGATCCTACCGGCTGAGTGTAAGCCTATTGCCTTGCTTAATGATCTTTAGCTAACTAAACTTTGTCATAGAGCAGATTAGCTACCCACCTAGGGCCGAATCAGGCTATGACAAGGAAAGACCAATACAGAGTGCAACCTCAGTATTCTATTCACCTTAGCAGAGCCAATATCACTATTCTACTCTAACTAGTTTTCCACTAACAGTGCTAATCATCACACTATAGTTTTAACAAGGCTACAGTCTATATTAATTAGAACTAATAGACTATATTGACTACCTTATGCAAAACCGCCTTATTCCCGGGATGGCTACTACACTTTGCCATAACGACACATGCTAGTTAATCTTAAATTTATCTAACACTGTAGAGCTCTCCCACAAACACGTCCATCATAATCCACGGTTTTGGTCAACTCCCCATCTCCAATCATGGTTTTTCTGGCAAACCCCTAAAATTGGTCACGTGATATGGGCGACGTCCTGCAGGTGTTATTTGCTCATATCATCCATTGTCAAGAATCGATTTTCTCCTGCCTAGTCACTGTCAAAGTTGTCATCACTTGTTTAGATTCCCAAAACAAGCCAGCGAGTTCCTGTATACTCCCAACAACAGTTGCCAATAACCAGCCGTCAATCTTCTGTCGACTGGGGACAATCACCGCTGCCATTTCTGTTTGATGTCTGGAAACTCTAATTGACAGATGGACTGTTACCTGTCCCTAGCTGCCAATCTTCTTGATGTTCCGGAAACTAAGAATTGACAGAGGTACTGTTTACTTCCGTGCTGAGTACTTCCGTTTTCCCTCTGATTTGTTTATAATCTGTCAAAGAGATGTATGATTCAGCGCACTCACTTCCCCTATACATCTGCCACTGTTAATTTTGCCCGACAGGTGATGGTCGACATCCGATTGCCCCCATGATCCCACGGGTTCCATCTGTATTCAAATGTTGACAAACTGTCAAGGCGATGCCAGGATTCGTCTCCCTCACTTCCGAGTGTTGCCAATCCGTCAACCAGATGTACAAGTACAGCTGTTATTTATGCCCGACCTGTTTGGGAACACGTGCAGCCACAACTATGAATGTTTTCTCTGTATTAGGTGAAACACTTGTCGCTTAGCAGATAGTCCGTTTAATCAGAAAGCCTCTATAATAATCAGCTGGGAAAACGCAGGGTTTTATTTTGTGACATATACACACGTTGGTATAATTCTGTGACTCCAGCCATATGAAAGCCTGTGTAACTGCCATCACCTCCATCGTCATGCTGCTCGTGGTCATAGAGTGGGCACCACTGGATTCTTGAACGGTTCGGCCCGCTGAACGGGCTGTAAATGCCCACGCACTTCTCTGCTGCTTTACTACAGATCCATCTGTATAGATGAGCACTTCGGGGCTATCTGAGTGTTCATAGATGAGCGCGTTAACCTCTGCATTGACAGCGGCAGGGTTCTGCTCTCTGCACCGTCTGTCGAGTGTGATAATGCAGGAGAAAGTGCACTTAAAAGCTGGAGGCACCGGCACCCATTCCTTGCCGGGGTTGATACTGACGACATCTTCCGCCCGACCCATCCATGATTTGCCCCTCTTTAGCCTGTCACCCTTTTCTCTGAATATAGCGTCATGCAGAGGGTGCTGCTCATCTGCACTTATTTTTAAGTATGCACGAGCTCTCCAGATCTTGATCCTGTGTTCCATTGTCGGGAAGTCAAGGAGGTATCTCATTGCTACACAGCTGGTGTCTCTCGTGCAGCCCAAAATGATGCGCATGGCTTCGTTTTGTACCTTTTCAAGTCTTCCAATCTGTGTAGGGCTGACAGTGAGGATGGCCAGGGCATACTCGATGCGTGAAAGCACAAGTCCTTGGAACAGAAGTATTAGCAGTCTTTGCTCGATATTGGCAGTCGCCATGACTCTCATTGCTGACAAACCTTTTCGAGCCTTCGTTATGACATAATCGACATGATCTCTGAAGGACAGGCTACGATCAAGCCTCACGCCAAGATATGTCATTGACTGGGTTCTACTCAAACTGCTCCCATCCATTCTTACTGCCGGCAGGTCTGTTTTCACAATATGGTTGTTTAGTGAGAACCATGTAACCGTTGCCTTTGCAGGGTTGACAAGGGCATCGGCATCAGCACACCATGAGGAAATTCGATCTAGTTCGCCCTGCATATCATTGGCAACCGCTTGTCTATCTCATTCGGAGAAAGCTGTCATTGTTTAAAGCACAACTGGAAGGAGAAAACTTTTCTCATTTTCACAGTTTCGAAGAGTTTTGCGCTACAATCACCGAAGTTGTCAACCTCGATTTTCGGAGAAGAAAAAAAATTATTCATGACCAGAAAAAGCTTTTTTTATTTTTATTTTTAATTATTTTTTTTCTTTATAGAGATTTTCAGATCTTGACAGAACAGAACGGGGAGTGACATTCTTCTATTCCAGAATCCGTTCGATTGTAACCTTGATGATGTGCCAGTTGAACTACAGTTGGAGCTCATTGATTTGCAAGCAAATGACTTGTTGAAAGAGAAGCACATAGAAGGAACACTTGTTGAATTTTACCGCTGCTTATCTGATGTTGAGTTTCCGAAACTAAAGGAATTTGCCGCTGGTGTGGCACCAGTGTTTGGAACAACTTATGTCTGTGAGAAAACATTTTCAAAAATGAAGTCTGTGAAGTCACCACATCGAACGAGATTGACTGATGAACATTTGAAAGCATCTTGATTGGATGCAGCAATTCCAAACCAAAAATTGAAGGTATTTTGAAAGCCACACGCCATTTTCACAAATCTCCTTAACCTCTTTTGCTGCTTATTTTGTGAGATTCGGATATGTGCACATTAGGTCTGATGTAACTATCTTTTTGCTAACGCCGCCTTCTTTGTTAACTTTGTTTAGTAAATAAATATATTGGTTATCTTTGGTTTTTGTGCATTGCCCACCCTTCCCATGATTAACTTAGTTTCGTCTTTTTTTCATGAGTTTTCGTTCTAGCTTGCAATTATTGTTAAAGTTAGTTGCATATCCTTTACAGTACGTTTGCAGTCAACACCAGAATTGTTTGCTGTTGTTGATGTCTTGGCAAGTTTACGTTCAGTAGTTTACCATTGCTTTCTGAACGACAGGCACCCATAACATAGCGTAAAAACCAGCGCAACGTTGTCTGCTGCCAAATCGCGCGCAGATGTGTTTCGAACGCGGGTATACGGGATTACAAACCGGCGTAAATATTGTACAGAAAGACTATCCGGCCCGCGCTCTTCATTTTCTCAGTTGACCCGGCCCGCCGTGAAAAAAGTTTGGTGACCCCTGGCCTAAGTGATAGGAATGAGAGAGATAACGATTAATAGGCGAAGTGAGTAGGATAAAACCTGGTCTGGCACAATCAAGGCCTGTATGCACTTATTTTCGCACTGGCGAAAGGCCGTGCAAGCTTATGGGGCTTATGTTGACAAATATTACAAATAGTTCTTCCCCCCCCCCCCCCCCCCCAGTCTTCCCCCCTCTCTCTCTCTCTCTCTCTCTCTCTCTCTCTCTCTCTCTCTCTCTCTCATCTCTCTCTCTCTCCTCTCTCTCTCTCTCTCTCTGCTAAATGCTGGTGCAATTACGTTTGCTTAGAGAATATTTCAAATATCATAATAACATGATAGTAATGCCTTGATTGATCACTACACTTATGTTCAAGCGTTCTGCCGAATGTTTTTTCGCATATCCTATTTACAAAACTGTCAACAACAGCATTTCATCGCTGTTGTTGATGTCTTTGCAAGATTACGCACAATATTTTTCATTGCTTACTGAGCGACAATCTCAGATACACCTGTAAGTAACCAACACGACCCGATTCCCTGCCGAATGTATGTATCATCATAAAGTGCCCGTTTATGGGCTTCATGTTTCGATATTCCCATGGACTCTGTTATTCCACCTGTCCATTGTTTACATGGTCAGCCCCTTCCTCTGCTTCCATCTGGTCTGTACGTCATTGCATGTTGTGGTATGCTGTTAGTTGGTAACCTACTTGCATGACCAAACCATTTGACTTGCTGCCTTCTAGTAAAATCTAGCTCTGCTGTAACCCCCACTTTAGTCCTGATTTCTGCATTTCTGATCTTATCTCTTCTTGATACATTGAGTATTCTTCTCAGGAATCTCACGTATGTTGTGATTTTTCTTTCCAGCAACGGTAGCATCACAAAATAGAAATAGTGAATCAGATCATTCTTGACTCCTTGAAAGAAACTTTTTGTACATATATACAAGGAAGAGGCAAATCCACTATTGAAAGGAAATAGCAACTCCTATATTGCAAAACACACACACACACACACACACACACACACACACACACACACACACACACACACACACTTACACACACACACACACACACACACATATATATATATATATATATATATATATATATATATATATATATATAAAAGACGGTATGTATGTATGTATGTATGTATGTATGTATGTATGTATGTATGTATGTATGTATGTATGTATGTATGTATGTATGTATGTATGTATGTATGTATGTATGTATGTATGTATGTATGTATGTATGTATGTATGTATGTATGTATGTATGTATGTATGTATGTATGTATGTATGTATGTATGTATGTATGTATGTATGTATGTATGTATGTATGTATGTATGTATGTATGTATGTATGTATGTATGTATGTATGTATGTATGTATGTATGTATGTATGTAATGTATGTATGTATGTATGTATGTATGTATGTATGTATGTATGTATGTATGTATGTATGTATGTATGTATGTATGTATGTATGTATGTATGTATGTATGTATGTATGTATGTATGTATGTATGTATGTATGTATGTATGTATGTATGTATGTATGTCCTTTATGGGTTCGCAAACTGTCCATTCGATTTAGATGAAATTTTCTACACGTCTTCCTCTCATTTCCGCGCTGCCGACTATCATATTTTGTTGATGTGAAATTGGCTACTTACCTAATATTATTTAATGTTTCATTTTTCATTATAATTTCTATATAGCAAGGGGACTTAACTCTAGAAAAGTTATTTCAAGGGGCATACCTTTTTACTAACTTTTCTGTATACCTTATAGTCATATTGTTGCATCATTTTCAAAGATTTATAAACTCTTTGTCTATAGTTATGTACCGTCATATGAGTTATAATAAATAATGATACAATCTTTAAGGTATTTTCAAAGTTTTCATAAAAATAATGCACAATGCATACTGTAACTCATCTTTTTAAGCTTAAAGAAGTTATCTACAGACATGTCGGTGTCTAGAAACAGTTTTCATTAAAAATAATGGATGGTGTGTGGAAGGACATTCTTTTAAGTAACTTTTTTGTTGTTGTATGAATTTAATGAGACCCTCCCCGCCAGGAACTGGGCGAAGCAACGCCGGGTCAGATAGATAGACAGACAGATAGTCGGAAACGGGAGCTTATATGACTACGTATGTGTATTAAATGAGATGCTCCCCACCTTTTCGCTGCAGTTATCTACAGGCATATGCGTTATAATCCTCATCGTCCTCTCCCCTCCTCCTCCCCCTCTTCCTCCTCCTTTCCCTTTTCCTCCCTCTTCCTCCTCCTCCCTCCTCCTACCTCCTCGCCCTCCTCCCTCCTCTTAATCACTCATCTTCCTTCCTCCTCCTTCCTCCTCCTCCCTTCTCCACCTCCTCCTCCCTCCTCCTCCCTCCTCCTCCTAATCCCTCCTCCTCCCTCCTATTTCTCCCTACTCCTCGTCCTCCCTCCTCCTCCCTTCTCCCCCTCCTCCTCCCTCCTCCTCCTCCCTCCTCCTCCTCCCTCCACATCCCTCCTCCTTCTTCCTCTTCCTCCTCCCTCTCCTCCTGCTCCTCCCCTATTTCTCCCTCTTCCTTCTCCCTCTTCCTCTGTCCTCCTTCTCCCTCCGCCTCCTCCCTCCTCCTCCTTCCTCCTCCTCCCTCCTGAATCTCCCTCCTCCTCCCTCCTCCTCCCCCTTCTCCTCCTGCGTTCTCCTCCTACGTCCTTCTTCCCCCTCCTCGTCCCTCTTCCTCCTCCCTCTTCCTCCTCCTCCCCCTCCTACTCGCTCCTCCTCCCTCTCCCTCCTCCTCCCTTTTCCTCCTCCTCCCTCTCTCTCCTCCTCTTTCTTCCTCCTCCTCCTGCGTTCTCCTCCTCCCTCCTCCCTCCTCCTCCCTCTTCCTCCTCCCTCTTCCTCCTCCCTCCTTCTCCCTCTCCTACTCGTTCCTCCTCCCTCCTCCTCCTCCCTCCTCCTCCCCTCTTCCTCCTCCCTCCTCATCCTCCCCTCTTCCTCCTCCCTCCTCCTCCCTCCTCCTCTCTCTTCCTCCTCCTTCATCCTCCTCCCTCCTCCTCCTTACTCCTCCCTCTTCCACCTCCTCCTCCCTCCTTCTCCTCCCTCCTCCTCCTAATCCCTCATCATCCCTCCTATTACTCCCTACTCTTCCTCCTCCTTCCTCTTCCCTCCTCCTCCTCTCGGGAACGGGAACGGGAGCTTATATGACTACTTATATGAATTAAATGAGATGCTCCCCACCAGGGTCTGGGCGAAGCCGGGCCGGGTCCGGGTCAGTTTTCATTAAAAATAATGGATGGTGTGTGGAAGGACATTCTTTTAAGTAACTTTTTTTTTTCTTGTATGAATTTAATGAGACTCTCCCCGCCAGGAGCTGGGCGAAGCTACGCCGGGTCAGATAGATAGACAGACCCACCTTTTCGCTGCAGTTATCAACAGGCATATGCGTTATAATCCTCCCCCTCCTCTCCCCTCCTCCTCCTACCCTCTTCCCCTCCCCCTCCTCCCTCTCCCTCCTCTTCCTCCTCCATACTCCTCCTCCCTCTTCCTCCTCCCTCTTCCTCCTCCCTCTTCCTCTTCCTTCCTACTCCTCCTTCCTCCTCCTACTTCCTCTTACTCCTCCTCCTACCTCCTCGCCCTCCTCCCTCCTCCTAATCAATCCTCTTCCTTCCTCCTCCCTTTTCCTCCTCTCTCCTCCCCCTCCCTCCTCCCCCTCATCCTTTCTTTTCCCTCCTCCTCCCTCATCCCCCTCATCCCTCCTACTCCCTCCTCATTCTCCTCCCTCTTCCTCCCCCCTCCTCCCTTCTCCCCTCCTTCTCCCTCCTCCTCCCTCCTCCTCCTCCCTCCTCCCTTCTCCTCCTCCCTCCTCCTCCTCTCTCCTCCTCCCTCCTCCCCTCCTCCTCCCTCTACCTCCTCTCTCTACCTCCTCCCTCCACCTCCCTCCTCCTCCTCCCTCTTTCTCCTCCTTCCTCTTCCTCCTCCTTCCCTCCTTTTCCTCCCTCCTCCTTCTCCCTCCTCCTTCTCCCTCTTCCTCCTCCCTCCTCCTTGTCCCTCCGCCTCCTCCCTCCTCCTCCTCCCTCCTCCTCCTCCCTCTTCCTCCTCCTCCCTCCTATTCCTCCATACTCCTCCTCCTCCCTCCTCCTCCCTCCTCTTCCCTCCTCCTCCTCTCTCCGCCTATCTCTTCCTCCCTCCTCCTCCTCCCTCCTCCTCCCTCCTCCACCTCCCTCTTCCTCCTCCCTCCTCCTACTCCTCCTTTTTCTTCTTCTGCTGCTGCTGCTGCCGTCGCTCCATTTACCCAAGTTAATTGTTGGGGGAAAATGTAAAGATCTTTCAAGTGCTCTTTCTAATGCTTTTTGTAAGTTGGTCTTCGTTTATCTAAGGTTGTTCTAACTGCAACCAATAAATGATTAGACAGACAGGCAGACAGACAGACAGACAGAGAGGGAGGGACGGACGGACAGACAGACAGACAGACAGACAAACAGACAGATAGTCGGGTACGGGAACTTATATGACTACTTATATGAATTAAATGAGATGAACCCATCCGGGGCTGGGCGAAGCCGGGCCGTTTCAGACAGACAGACAGACAGACAGACAGATAGACAGACAGAAAGACAGACAGATAGATAGTCGGGAACGGAAACGGGAGCTTATATGACTACTTATATGAATTAAATGAGATGCTCCACAACAGGAGCTGGACGATGCCGGGCCGGGTCAGACAGACAGACAGACAGACAGACAGACAGACAGACAGACAGACAGACAGACAGACAGACAGACAGACAGACAGACAGACAGACAGATAATCGGGAACGGGAACTTATATGACTCATTCATTGGCACCTTGCCGTCTTGACAGACGATAGTTTGTGCTTTAAAAAGGCATAATAACTTTTAACTATGGCGGTAGCGAGTGTGACTGATAAGGCCAATTTGCGCTGTAAATGTCCGTTCACAGTGGGTGCATGTGAACACGTGGTCATTTCCACCATCATGCACCATCTTACGTCTCAAACGCTTGGTGTGTGACTTTTCTGCAATAATTTTCTCCTTTGACTTTATTCCATTTCTGATATTTGCCCTCCATGCAACACGCTCAGCGGCGACTTGCTCCCAATGTGCATTATCAATGCCTGTATCAATCATGTCCCGCTTACACACATCTTTGTATCGTAGTAGAGGCCGACCCTGAGATCTCTTACCCATCTGTAATTCACCAAAAAAGATATCCTTTGGTATTCTACCATCATCCATCCTCCTAAGATGTCCTATCCATCTAAGTCTACGAAGACTGAGCATGGAATAAACTGTCACACAACCTGATCTTTCCAATACTTCAGTATTTGTGATTTTGTCTTGCCACTTAATACCAAGAATTCTTCGCAGACACCGCATATGAAAGCTGTTTAAGTTGTTCTCTTGGTGTGAGTAAGTTGTCCAGGTTTCACTGCCATAGAGAAGAGTACTAAGGACACAGGCTTGATAGACAAGGACTTTTGTTTTGGCAGTAAGCTTCCTGTTCTCCCAGACTCTTTTTCTTAACCTGTTCATTGTTGTTGCTGCCTTACCAATCCGGATGTTGATTTCCTGATCCAGGGATAATTTGCTATTTACCACTGATCCTAGATATGTAAAATGGTCTACTATCTCTAGTTCGGCGTCGTCAATAAAGATTGATGGTACCCCATGTGCACCTTGTGACATAATCTGTGTCTTCTTTTTGCTAATTGTTAAACCAAATTCAGAACAAGCATTGGAGAATGCAGATAGTAGACATTGCAATTCTTCCTCAGAGTGGGTCGTAACTGCAGCATCATCTGCAAAAAGCAACTCTCTGATCAGTACCCTCCTAATTTTGGTCTTAGCCTTCAATCTCTGAGCATTGTAGAGGCCGCCATCTGAGCGTGAGTGAATGTATATACCACCATCCTGATCACGAAATGCATATTTCAGTAGAAGTGAAAAGTATATTCCAAAGAGGGTGGGAGCTAGTACACAACCTTGCTTAACTCCACTCTTGATTTCAAATTCTTCAGAAGTTGCACCATCAAACTTGATTATATCCTTCATGCCTGTGTGGAACGATTCCACAATGGACAGAAGAGTTGGTGGGCAGCCAATCTTCTTTAGTGCCTTGAACAGACCCTCACGACTGACCAAATCAAATGCCTTTGTGAGGTCGATGAAGGCAATAAACAGTGGTTGATTCTGTTCACGGCATTTTTCTTGCATTTGTCGCAATGAGAATATCATATCAGTGGTAGACCGGTTCTGTCGAAAGCCACACTGTGATTCGGGGTAGACTTGATCTCCTAGGACTTGAAGTCTGCGCAGAACAATTCTGGCAAATACTTTTCCAACAATACACAGAAGTGAGATACCCCTATAGTTGTTGCAGTCGCTCCGATCGCCCTTGTTCTTGTACAGTGTTATGATGCTTGAATCTTTGAAATCCTGTGGGACTTGTCCTTCACGCCAGCATAGCTCTATTAGCTGGTGGATCTGTATAGTGAGTGTGTCTTGCCCACTCCTGATAACCTCTATTGGAATCCCATCCTTACCTGGAGCCTTGCCAGATGCAAGTTCATTTATAGCACACTTAACTTCTGTTATGGTGGGAAGTGTGTCCAGGTGGTCAAGAGTTGGTAGAGCCTCTATGGCGTTGAGGGCATCATCCGCTAGTTTGGTCTCACTTGAGTAAAGCTCCAAATAGTGCTCTACCCATCTGTCCATCTGCTGTTTCTTATCAGTGATGATTTCTCCAGTCAAGGTTTTCAATGGTGCACTTCTTTTGATCACTGGACCACAGGCTTTCTTTATTCCTTCATACATGCTTCTTATGTCTCCCTTATCACTTGCAATTTGAATGGACTCACATAACTTGATCCAATAATCATTTGCACACTGCCTGGCAGCCTTTTGCACATCCTTCCTAGCTTGCCTAAGCTCACTCAGAGTGTTACGCGTTGGTCTTTCCTTGTTTCTTAAGAGAGCTTTCTTCTTCTTATCAATCAAGGGCTGCAGAGTCTGGCTGTTGGCCGCAAACCAGTCCTGCCTCTTATGATCCACAGTGCCGTAAACCCCTACGGCAGTTTTATAAAGAGTTTCCTTAATTTGACCCCACTTTTCATTTACTGTACAATTTTCTGGTGTATCAGTGAAAGCGTCTTCAAGTTGCTGTTGAAACTGAAAGCACTTTTCAGGATCATGAGTGTTAATAATATTAATCCTGAGGCTAGATTTGTGTTTAGCTGTGTAGATTCTCTTTGGTCTCAGTCTAACCCTTGCAACAACCAAAGAATGATCCGTATCACAGTCAGCACTGTGGTAACTACGAGTCAATGATATATGGTTCAGATGTTGTCTCCGTGTGATGATGAAGTCCAGCTGGTGCCAATGGCCGGATCTTGGATGTTTCCATGTGACCTTATGCATCTCTTTTGTTTTAAAAAAAGAGTTTGTAATACATAGGTCATTACTGGTGCAATGCTCCAGCAGCCTTTGCCCATTTTCATTCATGCGACCGATGTTGTATTTTCCAAGGCACACTGGCCATGAACTCGAGTCCTCGAGACCTTATATGACTACTTATATGAATTTAATGAGATGAACCAATCAGGGGCTGGGCGAAGCCGGGCCGGGTCAGTCAGACAGACAGACAGACAGACAGACAGACAGATAGACAGACAGACAGATAGTCGGGAACGGGAACGGGAGCTTATATGACTACTTATATGAATTAAATGAGATGCTCCACAACAGGAGCTGGGCGATGCCTGGCCGGGTCAGACAGACAGATAAACAGACAGACAGACAGACAGACAGACAGACAGACAGAAAGAAAGAAAGAAAGACAGACAGACAGACAGACAGACAGACAGACAGACAGACAGACAGACAGACAGACAGACAGACAGACAGTCGGGAACGGGAACGAGAACTTATAAGACTACTTATATGAATTAAATGAGATGCTCCCCACCAGGGTCTGGGCGAAGCCGGGCCGGGTCAGCTAGTGTATGTGTGTGTGTGTGTGTATATATATATATATATATATATATATATATATATATATATATATATATATATAGAGAGAGAGAGAGAGAGAGAGAGAGAGCTGTGAACAGTCAGGATCACCAACACCACACAGCATTGATTATAAGAAGAAGAAATTCTGAAAATAGGGAGAGGCATATGTCCATATGCCTATCTAGGTGGGGATTTGTTTCAATGACAGGTCACATGAGTGCCAGGAAATGTTCTGGGAAGTAAAGGCAGCCTGTATGATGTGTACCACGCCACCAATCGAGTGCCTTTTGTCTAGTATAAAAACAGAACATTGCATCGTGTGTGACGTATGTGTATCATCCAGCAGTCCTTTCCAAGCAAATGTTGCTATAGGCGCTACCTTAAAAAGGAGAGGCGATTAAAAATTACGATGGGAGAGTTAACGAACTTAACTTTCGTTTGAATTAAGGCCATTGATTGGCTGAGCCCCGGAAACAAAGGCTTAGCTAGACAGAGCCGGCCCCGTCACTCGCTATGTTATTTTCAAGTTAGCGAGTGACCCATTGTTAATGGGTTAATTTAATAGCCCACTTATTCTCTGCGCTTAGGGTAAACATAAATATATCATGTTATGTATTAGGATGAATGCTTTGATGCAACTAATATCATGATTGAAGTTGTGTGTGTGGAAAATATGAGAATCACTTTTCATTGAAAAGTTGGTTTGAGTCACGCAGTCTGTCCATCGCCATGTTGTCCAGTCAGCTTTCATAATGCTTACAATGTAATCTTGCTATGAGTCACCTTTCTGATACGCTTTTGTGAACCTATTTTATTCCTAAATGCTTATCTTTCACAACGTGTCTTTGTGTTATAGAGTTTTCTTTCTGAGTGCATATTATATTTCTATTTTCTTCTGAGGGAGAAATATTGCTATCTGTGTACAACATAAATAGTCTGTTAGAGAGAGAGAGAGAGAGAGAGAGAGAGAGAGAGAGAGAGAGAGAGAGAGAGAGAGAGAGAGAGAGAGAGAGAGAGAGAGAGAGAGAGAGATATTCTCGCTTGACTTTTTCATGCACTTAGGAGTTAATCTTTTGTTTACAGTGTTGTAAATACACAGAGGTGTGATTGTCTTGTAGTCTTTTTCATAAATGATGTTATGGGATTGTCATTTTGTATGATATATAATCTCAAGTGAGTGGGAAATGACACCATGCTCTTGTGTTTTGGTTGAGATGTTGGGTAATACCCACTAGATGGTTCATCCCATGTTTAGTAAAACGACTTACAAGTTTTTCTGTATTCGTTATATGTATATTCTATTCATGATGTTACTGCTGGAGTCTTTTAAATTCACCCCAGTGGGGACAAACACATGATGATGATGATGATGATGATGATGATGATGATGATGATGACGATGATGATGATGATGATGATGATGATGATGATGATGATGATGATGATGATGATGAAGATGATGATGATGATGAGGATGATGCAAGAGGAGATGACTGATCTGGTAGCTAGCCTTCGGCCATTTGTCAGTGGTACTTACCTAATGCTGTTTGTAACTATGGAAAGGAGATCTATGAATTGTTTACATGAGGCCATTGTCTCAGGGATTCCGTCCATGTTGTGACAGCGGTACTATCAAGATGTTTGGATATTTAGGAGGTGAATAACCCCTCCGGAAGCTCCAGTGTCAGTCCAGAAGAGATGTACCTATTGAGTAGATACCTCACTCACTTTTGGAGTGAGACAAAACTCTACAGTAGGCGACAAGTGCTAGGAAACTAGAAACACCTTTCTTTCTTCTTCCCTTTTGTTTCCTTTATTTTTATTATGATACACTGTTATCAGAATATTGGGTTTTATTACTAATGTATATCGACCCTGTTTTTTTCTTCACTACATAAACGCTGGAGAGATGCGGGTGGAGTATTGGAACTGGATTTATAGTCAACCTACTTGGATTTAGAGGCAGGAAACTGGGTTATCAGCCTACCCCTAATATTTTACAGAGAGTGCTGGTTACTGCCACACACCCTGAACATGTATGTCAATGCCTGGATAATTAATGGACTTTGACTATGCTGAAGTGGATTCCCTACCTCTGGGAACTTACAGACGGTGTTAATCTTTTCAATGTCTGCAAAGACATGAGGCATGCCTGGCCTAGATGGATACAGCGTATACCCTCTTCTAAAAGTCATCGCCTGATTCCACGTTCAACTGTCATATACCAGAGGCTCAGGGATAGTCTGGGGTTCACCATCATTGAACAGTATGGATTTACCAACTGCTTTTGTGGACTCCCAGCTTCCTTTGAATCTTCTCATCCATCATATCCCAGACATGGACAGTCAAGCACTATACCAACTCCCGGTCAATCAAGTCGTGTATTTAGATGAAGAAAGAGATGCCTACATCTTAACCCAGAAAAGGGCTGGCATATTCATGCCCAATTCAAGTTAGTTCTGTCAGGAAATACTATGGATAATGTGATGTCTCTCCTCATCCAAAGATATTCTGAAAGTTTCGGTGCCTGATCCTGATTGAATCAATCGCACGGACAGCTGAAGTTTTATACAGGTTTGTTACGCCACGCCGGAACGCTTCAGACTTATACCTGTCTGATATACCCCGCCGGAATGCCCCTAGCCCAGTTACTTAGCAGCTATGACTTGGTGGATTACTGTATATCCACGTTGGATTCATATTGATTACCCCTTCATGTTTACACCTTGGATATATGATCCGGAGGTGGAAGCTCCGTGTGTGTGTGTGTGTGTGTGTGTGTGCAATCCCCAATTTTCTAAATAGGTATATATATATATATATATATATATATATATATATATATATATATATATATATATATATATATATATATATATATATATATATATATTAAAGCAGCTGTTTTCCTGGATTATAGAGAGTGCGATTATGGCCAGACTTGTTTCTGGTGGATAATGAAGGAGAGGAGTCATCAACAGACCCATAGGATAGTTCTAGAGACAGATTAGATAGATTTCCTTTGTCTATTTCTTTGTATGGATTATTTACTTTGTTTTGTATGTGACACATGTATTTGATGTGAACCTTTTTTGGGGATTTTTGGGGACTTCTGTTATGGTTGTATACTTTGTGTGCATTGCCTGAATATGATCATTTCTTTCATGTATATGTCACCATGATTCAGCCAACAGGGTTTGTCCAGGACCCAAATGTTTTCACAATACAGTGGTTTGTTGTTTTGGTTTAATCAAGCCTTGAAGTTACTTCATTGTAAACATGTTGTTCCAAAATTGATGGTTATCGTCCATGTATGGTTGCTGTTTGCGTCTAACAATGGTTGTCCCCCAGCTGTTATGTAATACTGTGGATGTGCATGGCAGTGGATACTTGTCATTGTTTATATATCTATATGTGGGAGATTAAATGTGGGGCGGGGCACTTACACATAGACACACCTTCTGGGTAGAGTGATTAGTTACTCGGGTGTCTGTGGTAGAACTTCCCGGATCTCCCAGCCTTCTATGGGAAACATTTCTTCTATATTAGTGTTGAACTTGTACCCTTTTCTGCCTGGTTCAATGCTTGGGGGTTTCTCGAGCCAGTATATTATTTCCTATAGAGGGCGTGTTTGGGATTAAGTCCCTATCATACGGAATACCCCTAGCGAACTTGTCCTTATTCTCAATTATTATATTTACCTCCCCATATCGTGCCATTGACAGAAAATAAACAAACTCAATTTTGGATTCCAACCATCATGTGCCATACCGGTAAGAATGAGCGGTCATGATTCGCTATTTCACTTGATCACCAGTCATGGATCAGCTCACGTGGCCAAACCATCCAGGTATTTACTTTTCTATCTTCCCCTTGATCTCTTTCCCTCGATCTTGCCAGTTGTCATCAAGTTCTCTTAATAGAATAACAGAATAATAATTTATTTCTTCTCATAACATGTCCAAAAAATCTTGACTGTCTACGTCTAATTTCTCTAATTAGTGTACGATTTTCATTTGTGTCTTGGGGGACTTGTTCATTGGTTTTTCTGCTTGTCCATGGTATTCTTTTCATTCTCCTTAGAAACCACATTTCCACAACCATCAGATGTTTTTCAGCTTGACTGCTAATTGTTCACGCTTTACATCCATACAAAAGAACAGGCTCTATGTAGCACCTCAACACTCTTTTTCTCGTTTCAGTTCACATCTTTTTATTGGTCAGTACGTTTTTAATCTTGCTAAAGGCTACTTTCACCATGGTGATTCTTGTTTGGGTTACCCAGGACAATAAACAAAATGTTTAAAGAATCAAAGCAAAGAATTTCCCAGAATATACAATTATAGGCTGTCCTGATTGCAGTTTAGTGATTCCTTGATAACTTACATATAAAACTACAATATAGGAGGAGGGTTAACAATCGTGTACTTCAGTCTGAGAGGCGGATAAAGGAAAGATCATTGAGCGACATATATAAAAATAGGATACAGGTGTTCGCAGAGGTCATTGCCTGACGATCGGATCGGACGGACACGGGAACTGGGGAGATCGCGTTGGGGAAAAATGAACGGAGAAAGCGATCAACGGGTTCGGACGCTTTGAAGTATTAGCGTAAGGGGAACCCAGGGAAACCGAACGAGCAACTAAGCCACTACGTGATTTCACCGCCTTTTGATGTACAAGATACGTCAAGAGACGAGTGTTGAGGTATGAACATCAAACAATAACGGAAGAACGGGAGGCCCAATATAAATAGTAGAAACTGGGTTTTCTGTTTTAGTATGTGTTCCCAAACTGGGCAGAAATCTCTATGCCTCCTGTAGGTGGAAAGAAATACACATCCCTGATTGTTGAACGAAGATGGGATATTAGTGTGTTATTCGCTAGTGTATTTCAATTCAGGGAGTCCGATAGAGTATATAAGGTATTATAATATTAGAGTAATATTAGCATAGGGAAATAGATGTTGGTGCATAGCGTTTACCATTGCTTTCTATTAGTGAATAGTTTAGACTTTGGTGAATTCATATGTCTTATGTTAGTGTTTACTTCGGAAGCCTTTTCATTACGGCTGGAGAAGGGCACTTACATAAGTAGTATTAAGTGGCAGAATCATATCACTTGATTTACTATACATCTCACAGGTTCCAATTCTCATCCTGACATATCAGAGAAGATAGACACATACGTCTTGTGTACAGAAAAAGCTTTGTTGATAAACTCAAGGCATTTCATTTGAGGGGAGATCAAATACCTCAATAAACCAAGGAAGAACATAGACAGGGTCAAATAGGGAGACGAAATAAAATATAGCCTTAAATGGACTTTGAAAAAGAAACAAAGGATATCCAGATAACCAAAGTAACAATGAAAAAGGAAGATAATCTTGCGGAAAGCAAAGCCAAATAAAACTACATACGTTTACACTGTAGACTCATAGTGAAGAAACAATAGACAAGTCAGAACATTGCTAGTCGATAGAGACAATATGCTGGACTGTGGTGATGTGGTTTTTTTCCGGTGTTGGATTATTAACTTTGTGAAGCAGACTCTGGCGAAGTCATAGACTTACTGGAATATTATTACTTTACGGTGATCCTGTGGAACAGTTTTTTTTTCGTTTCAATAACGGATTTACCTCCGGACTCAAGCATACGGAACATCCAGGGTGAGACCTGTCCTGTTATATGTTTGCTGTCATGTGATTTGGCCGTGAAACTGGGCGAGAGGTGATACAGAGACTAGACATTCTGAGTTCATTCCTGCACCCACAATAGAAGATAATACCATCTACATATACACAGTCCATCCATACACCAGACATAGTTTAATTTTTTTAATAAATATTTTATTAATTGTTGAAAGAAACTGTTGTCGGAGTATGTGATGAAGGAATACGAGAGAGAGAGAGAGAGAGAGAGAGAGAAAAGGATTAGATGGATGGAAGGGAAGACAGAAGGGAGGAGTGTAGCCAGAAGTCAGTCAAGAATACAAGGAAGAAAGAATATAAGGTTGTGCTTGTTCATTCCACGTTCCTCCCGGGACGACAAGCTACATAAAATGGTGGAGCAGCGGTAGCAGCCAATGGTTAGTGGTACATCCTAGCGGGTACCTGCATATAGGTACATTAAAAGGTAACGCATGCATAGCAGGGGTAACTGCATATTGCATAGCAGGGTACATGCATTATTGGGATATACATATGTATAAATATAGTATACATTGATGACTTGTAATGGAAGCCTGTCCAGGGGATATATGGTGCCAGTACTTTAATGTTGTGGACCGTACAGTGAGAAAGATCCAGACAGGATAATTGTGGATAGGTGCTTCAAACACAGTACTTACCTGTTCACACTTTCACACGTCTACATAAGTCTTTATCCTATATCTTCTCGTGAGGTTGTGAGAGTAGTTGTGGGGTACTGTGTGATGTCATATATAACATATAGATATTAACATATATATATTTAAGTGAGATAAGTAGTACGTACTTACTACCTTAGGGTCTCTTTACCCAACCTGTGGACTTATCTTCTTTTAATATGGCCACTCCTAAACTAAGCACAGCAGAACTTAGGGCCAACGGGGAAGAAATTGGGTTATCTGGTTCGGCCCTAACGGATTACGTACAGGAGAGAGAGAGAGGGAAATTCGTCAAGCAGAACGAAGAAGATCGAAAAGCCCAGATGGAAGCAGAAGAGGCCAACAAGATATGGGAACATGAATACCGCATGCGAGAGCTAGAACTCAAGACACAAACTAAGGGTGAAATAGATGCAGCAGAAGGAAGTTCATCTTCACCTGGGGCAACCCACATGATTGGACATGGTTACCATGCCATGAAGTTTCCCTTGGCGGTCTTTGATGAAAGTAAAGAGAAGATATACCAGTTTTTGGATCGGTTCGAGGCCATGGCAGTCGCTATGGGACTGGATAGAAGCCGATGGGCTCTTAAATTATCCCAGGCATTACGTGGTTCGGGGTACGAGGTCTACACACGCCTACCACCAGGACATGAAAATCATTACGAGGAATTAAAAGCCGCTTTGATGAAGCATTATGAAGTCACAGCACAAACGTATCGGAAGAAGTTTAGATCGTCTAGACGAGAGCCGGGAGAGCTATTCGCCGCCTACAGTCTGAGGCTGAAATCATATCTCCAGAAATGGATGGACTTGGCAGAGTTCAAGCGGGACTATGACAGTTTGGAAGAGCTCATGGTGGTCGACCAGATGCGACAGCAAATGTCAGAACCACTGAAGACATTTTTAGGAGAACAAGGGGCGGAACGGCTGGATGTTGTGAATAAGCTAGCGGAAAGATTCGTAGAAGTCCATGGGGAAGCTAAAGAAACCAATATACCCACCACCAAAGGTCAGGAGAAACAAGAGAAAAAGAAACCTAAGAACTGGGAAGGAGAAAAAGTGGAACCTTATATAAAGCACACAGAGGAGAGTTCAGAGAAGGTGAAGGAAGGAAACCAGAACACCTCGAATTCTCCAGCTAAACGACCGTGGTCCGAGAAGTGGTGTTCAATCTGCAAGGTGCCCTCTCATAACACAAAGGACTGCAGATCGAAACCGAAAAGTTATCACTTCGCGGCATGCCAAGTGATTCATCGGAAGGTGATCACAGATAAGGCTGAGGTCGGGGAAGAAACGCTGAACAAAGAAAGCACACGGAAAGTTTGGAAGGGAAAATGGTGCACACACTGCAGATCGAAAACACATAATACTGTGGACTGCAGATGCAAGGAAAAGGTCGAGGAGATGAAAGACACTCAGGACCAAGAGAGACCACCTGTGGTTGAACTGATTGAAGTCAATGGCCAGCAGGTGGCTTATCTCTACGATTCAGGTTTGGATGGGGAAGCTGTGATAGACGCCAGCCTGGTAAGCCCAGACCAACTTACAGGGGAGACGATAGAAATACAGCCGACAATGAGGAGTGCTGTTACCATGACGCTGCCAATCGCCAAGGTGGAGATTAAATCCAGGTACGTCACGGGCATTATTCCAGCTGCTGTATTATCTGACTCCTTATTTCCCAAGATCATTGGCACGAAATATGTCTTTTTGGGGATGCCCAAACAGCCAGCCCACCAGGGAACAGTAGCCAGTGGATCTCAAGGGAAGGAAAAAGAGGCAGAGACACTATGCGACAACTCAGTGCTAGGAGAATTGCATACTGCCCAGAGGAAGGATACTACGTTGCGTCCTTGCTACAGGAAGCTGCAAAGAAGTGCTGAGCCACCAGAACGGGGACAGTACTTTCTGAAGAATCGACTACTCTATCGGAGAGCTGGGAGGGGAGACAACCTGCACGAGCAGTGGGTGGTTCCAGAGACCCACCGTCCTCACATTCTTCAGAGTGGACACATCATAGCCGAGAATCGACATATGGGTGTAAAAGAGACGTTGCAGCAAATTTCCGGCCATTACTGCTGGCCAGGAATGACCGGTGATGTACGCCGGTGGGTTAAGTCTTGTTCAGAGTGCCAGAAAGCACCACCCAACAAGCGGACTAAGAGGAAAATAGCTCTTAAGGTGGAAGACACAGTGGAAGTGTGGGGTCCAGCAGAGACCAATATACTCCAAGTAGGATGGAAAGGACCTTATCCTGTGGAAAAGGTTGTGTCCAAGAATACCTATGGAATCCGGATCGGGGGAGAAAGGAAAAATCTCCCTAGGCATCTCATTCGGAAATATGAGGAGAGATCCGAGAGTAAAGCTTCGCACCTTATGGGGATGGCAGTCATTGGGAAAAAGGTTACAAGTCCAGACGAAGACCAGAGATCGCCAGTACTACCTAGGAGGGCATATGGGAAAGTACGTGATAGGTCAGATTTACCCTAACGAGGGAGGAGGGAAATCACACGTCAGGGAAAGGACAAGAGGGAAACCTTCACTAGTAAACAAGTTCAGAAGGGGTGGGTAACGTCGGGAAAGACACGGGATACCCAGGACTCCAACCGAAGATTGGCTGACCAGATCCAATATCGCCCAAGATGGTCCTGGAAGCACAAGTCCGGGAGGTTTGGGAAAGACGACTCGGTCCAACGAGGACGAGGCGGAACATCCCCAGAGGCAAAGCCGGGGGAAACCAAGAGAATATGGAAACAGTGTTACAGTAAGGATGGGACGATCAGTCTGTATTGTGAGCCATCGCTTACTCCAGTCGAAAGGAGGTCGACTGAACGTACCTGGGCGATGTGCCAACACTAATGGTGATCATGAGTAGTATGGTAGGCTGTCCATGAGGTTGCCTACTGGATGAGGTGCAGATCCTTGTGAGAATCCAGACATATCATCAACACTTAATGTTCATAGCTACTTCACAGAAGCTCAACGCAAGATTGATGAGATGGTAGTTGGTACTACAGCCGTACAACTTCACAGTGGAATACATCCCTGGTAAGGAGAATGTAGGAGCGGATTTCCTATCTAGACATCCAACTCCAGAGGAAGAGGAATAGGTTGGAGGATCATAGGAATCAAACTACAGTGATGAAGAGTCGACGCGGTCAACTCTCTTAAGAGGGGGCCTATGTCACGGGAAACTGCAGTTTAGTGATTCCTTGATAACTAGTACATATAAACTACAATGTAGGAGGAGGGTTAACAATCGTGTACTTCAGTCTGAGAGGAGGATAAATGAAAGATCATTGACCGACAGATATAAAAATAGGATACAGGTGTTCGCAGAGGTCATTGCCTGACGATCTGATCGGACGGACACGGGAAACGGGGAGATCGCGTTGTGGAAAAATGAACGGAGAAAGGCGATCAACGGGTTCGGACGCTTTGAAGTATTAGCGTAAGGGGAACCCAGGGAAACGAGCAACTAGCCACTACGTGATTTCACCGCCTTTTGATGTACAGGATACGTCAAGAGACGAGTGTTGAGGTATGAACATCAAACAATAACGGAAGAACGGGAGGCCCACTATAAATAGTAGAAACTGGGTTTTCTGTTTTAGTATGTGTTCCCAAACTGGGCAGAAATCTCTATGCCTCCTGTAGGTGGAAAGAAATACACATCCCTGATTGTTGAACGAAGATGGGATATTAGTGTGTTATTCGCTAGTGTATTTCAATTCAGGGAGTCCGATAGAGTATATAAGGTATTATAATATTAGAGTAATATTAGCATAGGGAAATAGATGTTGGTGCATAGCGTTTACCATTGCTTTCTATTAGTGAATAGTTTAGACTTTGGTGAATTCATATGTCTTATGTTAGTGTTTACTTCGGAAGCCTTTTCATTACGGCTGGAGAAGGGCACTTACATAAGTAGTATTAAGTGGCAGAATCATATCACTTGATTTACTATACATCTCACAGGTTCCAATTCTCATCCTGACATATCAGAGAAGATAGACACATACGTCTTGTGTACAGAAAAAGCTTTGTTGATAAACTCAAGGCATTTCATTTGGGGGAGATCAAATACCTCAATAAACCAAGGAAGAACATAGACAGGGTCAAATAGGGAGACGAAATAAAATATAGCCTTAAATGAACTTTGAAAAAGAAGCAAAGGATATCCAGATAACCAAAGTAACAATGAAAAAGGAAGATAATCTTGCGGAAAGCAAAGCCAAATAAAACTACATACGTTTACACTGTAGACTCATAGTGAAGAAACAATAGACAAGTCAGAACATTGCTAGTCGATAGAGACAATATGCTGGACTGTGGTGATGTGGTTTTTTCCGGTGTTGGATTATTAACTTTGTGAAGCAGACTCTGGCGAAGTCATAGACTTACTGGAATATTATTACTTTACGGTGATCCAGTGGAACAGTGTTTTTTTCGTTCAATAACGGATTTACCTCCGGACTCAAGCATACGGAACATCCAGGGTGAGACCTGTCCTGTTATATGTTTGCTGTCATGTGATTTGGCCGTGAAACTGGGCGAGAGGTGATACAGAGACTAGACATTCTGAGTTCATTCCTGCACCCACAATAGAAGATAATACCATCTACATATACACAGTCCATCCATACACCAGACATAGTTTTATTTTTTTAATAAATATGTTATTAATTGTTGAAGGAAACTGTTGTCGGAGTATGTGATGAACGAATAAGAGAGAGAGAGAGAGAGAGAGAGAGAGAGAGAGAGAGAGAGAGAGAGAGAGAGAGAGAGAGAGAGAGAGAGAGAGAGAGAGAGAGAAAGGGATAGATATATGGAAGGGAAGACAGAAGGGAGGAGTGTAGACAGAAGTCAGTCAAGAATCCCAAGGAAGAAGAAGTAATAAGGTGTGCTTGTTCATTCCACGTTCCTCCCGGGACGACAAGCTACACTGATGAACAAGCCATGTCTGGGGGTTCATACTCAACCCATTGTGGAATTAGCTCTTTTCTCACATCATCAGACCACATTTCACAATTTGTACAATTTGAGTCAGTCTGCTTTAGAAATTCGCTCGTGTGTTGCCGGGGCCCATACGGGGGGAGCAAAGAATAGTAACACTGTTGCCTACCATGCACGTCGTAAGAGGCGACTAAGGTGGCTATGGTTCCGTCGCCCTGCTACTGAGTGAGTGCGTGGCGTGACACTGTGAGCTGTGAAGTTCACGTGGAATCATCTGTCTGCAGTTGTTTTTCGCGTGAACTGCATGTTCGGAACGATGACGGCCGGCTGTTGCTGGATTGACTGGTTTGCCTTTTCGGTTCACGAGTGCATTTTTCAGGAGACTTCTGGGAGTTGTCGATGTAGCTATGGAGTTCGTGCTTTGTGCAGCGCTTTCGGTGGGTCACCCTGCAGAAAGAGACCGAACCATATGGGATAAAACCCCGGTCAATATAGACTTTCTGGTGACTGCCGTTTTCATCGACGATGAACTGTATTTTTCGTGGAGGACTTTTGTGTTGGCATTCTGGCGGCGGTATTATGCACAGTGTACCTGTGCGGGCTGTTAGCTTGCAGACACTCCTGTCTATTCCATTGTTCACATAGGGCAGTGAGGAGCATTTTGTGATATTCACTGGCACAGGAACGGAGCAATATGGGGACGACCCGTTGCCATGAAGTTGGAACCGCGACTAACTAACTATCATCATAAAGGTCTTTCACATAATCTGATCACACATGTAAAATCTGATCTTTTTCTATTATGATTTTGCCATCTTTGGTTTTTAGGCAACCTGTTGATGTGTGTGTTCTTTTGTTAGTGATGTCATTAATTCTTGTGTGCATTAATGTGGTATTCTGGGTGTTGTGTTGGTTTTCAATTTCCTTGCAATTTTCCTCAAGCCATGTTTCTTTTGCCTCTTTGCATAGCTTCCTAATTTTCCTGTGAATCTCTTCGTATATTTCCTTGTTATGTTTGTTATTGCTTCTTATTTCCAAGAGTTTTAAGATGTCTTCCATCATCCATTTCTTGCGTACTATTATCTTTAGTTTTGGGATTATCATTGTTGTTAGTGCAGCTTCTTGACTGATTTCTTTTATATTTCCAATTGATCACTGACGTCTTGAAATAATATTTCCATATCGGACAATGCATCGAATCTGTTCTTTATCTCTACGTTGAGTTTATCTTTTATCTCGTCACTCTTCAGTGACTGTAGATAAAATGTTGCGTTTCTATTTGTATATTTGACTTTCTTTAAGTTTATATGTAAATTGCCTATGATTAATGGTCGCAGTAACAGGCTACACTTGGTAGGGGGACATAAACATCTAATATTGTTTCAAGGGCGATTACTATAATATGAAAAAGAAAATGGTATACCTAGCTATAATACCACTAAATAACATTAATATCTTCCATTTTTCTTTCAGAAATAAAGGAGTCAATACCTCAGTCACATACTTCAATCTTGAGAAGAAAGCTATCAAAATATTTATACAACATTTGTTTAAACTTTACTTACTTACATTTTATTATCAACTTTTTCGATTTTACGTTTATATTTAATTATTAAAACTGTACTTTCAATGATAGTATGATTTATGCAACTTTGACTTATTTCCCCTCTGCGGGGAAACAACATTTTTTTACTGGCCTCTTAAGGCCACCCACAATTTAAAGGAAATTTCGTACCATCCATCCATCCATCATGTGCCATGCTGGTAAGCGTGGGCGGTCATGTTCTGCCATCTCACTCGATCACCAGAGTCGTGGATCAGCTCTGTGTTCCTGTCTCGACCATGCCACGTGGCGAAGCCATCCAGGTATTTACTTCTCGGTCTTCCCCTTGGTCTCTTCCCTTCGATCTTGCCAGTTGTCACCAAGTTCTCCAAGTCATTTCTTCTCATACCATACCCAAAAATTGTGACTGTCTACGTCTAATGTCTCTAATCAGTTTACGATCTTATTTGTTTCTTGAAGGACTTGCTCATTGGTTTTTCTGTCTGCTCATGGTATTCTTTGCATTTTTCTCAGAAACCAGATTTCCACAGCCATCAGCTGTTTTTCAGCTTGACTGCTTATTGTCCATGCTTCACATCCATACAAAAGTACAGGTTCTATGTAGCACTACAACACTCTTTTTCTCATTTCAATTGATATCATTTTATTGGTCAGTATGTTTTTCATCTTGCAAAAGGCTAACTTTGCAATGGCAATTCTTGTTCTAATATCTTCAAGGCATCTCCCATCAGATGTTATGACTGTGCCGAGATAACTGTATCGATTCACTTGTTTAAGAATATGCCCATCTATTCGTATATCACATTGTGGTATTTCCTTCCTCCCAGTGACGACCATAATCTGTGTCTTCTTAATATTCATTTCTTCTTCTTCTTCTTCTTCTTCTTCTTTTTCTTCTTCTTCTTCTTCTTCTTCTTCTTCTTCTTCTTCTTCTTCTTCTTCTTCTTCTTCTTCTTCTTCTTCTTCTTCTTCTTCTGCTTCGTTCACCGGAGTTGTTTTTTTTTCGGACGTGATGCGTTGTGCCTGTTTATAGCAGAGCTGCGTTCTTGCGACGTTAGGCCGACACATCCGACTTCTGCACCGCACTTATGGAGAAGGGGGTCAATCCCTGGTTAGTGAACTGGATAGCGGCCGTCCTGCATTCTCGTCAGGTTGCTCTCCGTCTGGGCGCATGGACCTCAGAGCCACATATTTTAACCCCGGGACTGCCACAGGGATCTGCAATCTCACCGGTGCTCTTTAATGTGTATACGAGGCAAGATTGCATACCTAGAAGCACCAGGGGTTGGAAGGATTCTAACATTTGCAGATGATATTCTTGCATACAGGCAGGGGAGAAATAGGGATCAAACAGCCCAGGAGCTACAGGTGACAGTAGACAAAGTGATTGACTGGTGCACTGAAATGAGTGCTGTCATCAACCCGGAAAAGGCGGCTGTGTTGTGGTGCTCTCTGGACAACAGGATTGTGAGAGATGATGCCCCAAGCCTCACGATAGATGGTAGAAGCGTCAACAGAGAGAACAAACTGAAGTATCTGGGAATCACATTTGACAGGAGTCTGTCCTTCAAGGACCATGTGGAGACGGTTGTGACAAGATCTCAAAAGGGACTCAATGCACTTAAAATTATGGCTGCAATGGACACAGAGCAGAGAATGCTCTTCACACTATACCAGCACTTGATCCTCTCAGTGATTGATTATGGACTAGGACTGCTCACTGTCTCAAAGAGTCAGCTGGTGAAATTAGAGCGCATACAGAATGAAGCTATGCGGGTCATTCTGGGATGCACCAGAGACACTCCAGTAGTGTGTATGCGTTACATCCTTGGTCTGCCTACTGTTGCTGGTAGGCACAAGGTGATGCAAGCGAAGGCATACCTCAGAGTAGCTGCAGACACAGATCACCCGTTGCATGAGGCGCTGGACGTAGTTAAGGGTCAGAGACTGATAAGAGGGAAATCATGGATGGCTCAGGCGGAGGATACGATCAGACAGGTGTGCCCCTTGGAGAACATTAGGCGAGGAGAGGAGTGGGTCAGAGTGCCAGCCGTGCAGTCAGACTTGTGCAGAGTTATAATCACATTGAGCCGGGAGTGCAGGGAGTGGCCAGCAGGGGCCACGGAAATGGAAATTCAGCAATTAATTCAGGAACATTCTCGCCCGGGTGATGTGATTATCTACACGGATGGGTCGGTGTTGAGAGGTAGGAGAAGTGCTTGGGGGTTCTTGGCAAAAACTAATGGTCGGCGTTTGGTGCAGGAGAGCCTGGCGTATGATGACACTACATCTAGCTTAAGAATGGAGGTGGAGGCGGTCAGTGCAGCTTTCCGCTGGATAGAAAACACGATACATACACATATTGTGATTGTAACTGACTCAGAAAGCATGCTGAGAAGGGTGAGAACAGGCAAGCTTCGTGCAGAGTGGCTTGCTTCGCTTCGGAGGTCACGGGTAGCAAGCATCACCTGGATCTTTTCTCCTGGGCATGCCGGTGTGCTGGGGAATGAACAGGCGGACAGATTGGCTGGCTCGGCAGAACTTGGTGGAGTATTGATGCATGACAAGGCAGATGTGGTTGCGGCCTTGTTGGAGCACGTGTACACCTCGGAGGAGCAAATGGATCACCATAGTCTGGTTAGAATGAGGCAGCGAGGAGTGACGAGGGGATCTGGCCGACGCTCGACGCTCAGAGGATAGGCGAGACGGACATATAATCAGATTGCTACTGGAACTATTAGTGTTGGAACTCTTCGCTGGTTGCTGAGGATGGGGACGGAGCGCTTATGGGAATGTCCCGAATGCTGTGATGTCGGTTCCTAGATCAATCAATCAATCAATCAATCCGACTTCTGCGGACATTTGTTGACCGGGTTAACCTTCCCGGATATTCAGTTCTAACCCTAGTTGTTCACTGTGTGCAAAAATCTCATCTACTAAATTTTGCAGGTCCTGTTCATTGTCTGCAATCAAGACTGTATCATCTGCATATCTAATGTTATTCATGTATCGTCCCCCAATGTTGATTCCTTCCACATCTTACATTAACGGCGAAAGACCTTGGAAGTCTATGGGGTTTATGTTGATAAATATGTTTAGAGGAAATGTCATTTATGTTTGTAAATGTCATTCAATTTGAACAAATAATTCAAAAGCAATTCCCACGGTGTTAGAGGAACCGGTAAAGAGTCTCTGTCGTGTGTACGAGTCAACCCTGACGGACAGGAACGCGGTGTTTGAGGAACCGGTAAAGGGTCTCTGTCGAGTGTACGAGTCAACCCTGACGGACAGGAACGCGGTGTTAGAGGAACCGGTAAAGAGTCTCTGTCGTGTGTACGAGTCAACCCTGACGGACAAGAACGCGGTGTTAGAGGAACCGGTAAAGAGTCTCTGTCGTGTGTACGAGTCAACCCTGACGGACAGGAACGCGGTGTTAGAGGAACCGGTAAAGAGTCTCTGTCGTGTGTACGAGTCAACCCTGACGGACAGGAACGCGGTGGTAGAGGTGCAACACTTCTTGTTGGCGAACGGCCTGCCTACCATCGATAAAACCAGGCTAATAGGCAAATTCAGAATCTGGTGCCTCTAATTCATGCTCATTCCGAAACTCCTGTGGCCGCTGCTGATATATGATATAGACACTACCACAGTGAGCTCTATGGAGGGGAAGATAAGCAAGTACATAAGAAAGTGGCTTGGGTAGCCGCCATGCCTTACGACTGTCGCACTATACTGCAAGCAGAGTAAGCTCGTCCTCCCCTTCCTGTCCCTCATTGAAGGATTCAAAGTCGGAATAGCCAGTCTCGGGATGCCGCCCTAAGAGCGGGAAGGAAGTGGAAGGTCGTCAGCGCAGTTGAAGATGCCAAGGCACCACTCCAGCTGAAGGAGGTCATGGGGCGCACCCAGTCCGACAGAAAGGGCTTCGTGTACCATGACAGAGATACGATGTGGTCTAGGTCGACGACTAAGGAACGCAAAGACATGGTGGTTAAGGAGATCCGTAAGTGAGAGGATGACAAAAGAGTCCGTGTGGCTGCCCAATAGGCGTAGCAACGATAATGGATGTCATGGGACGAGATAATGCAGTGATCTCTTACCTGGAATGAAATATGGCGTATGGCACCACTGCGCTTAAGTTTCGTCGTCCGATCCCTCTACGTTGTCTTGCCATCAGCTATCAACATGGTCAAGTGGGTAAAACCACCGATCAGTCCTGTCAATCAATCAATCATGTGCCATGCCGGAAAGCGTGGGCGGTCATGACTCGCCATTTCACTCGATCACCAGTGTCGTGGATCAGCTCAGTGTTCCTGTCTCGTCCATGCCATGTACCCTCTGTAAAAATGTTCAGACAGAGGAGCACGTATTGTCCGCATGTGAAGTCGCCTTGACCCAAGGCCGATTTACTTGGCGCAACAACAAAGTCTTTACTGAGTTGGTGGTCATAATGGATGTAGCTAGAATGCAGGCGAACAAAGAGGCCAGGCCGAGGCCGGGGCGAATTTCCTTCGTCCGAGATGGGCAACAACGCAGAGACAACAGTGGCTGCTCTGCTGACTTGCCACTCCCGACCATTTTCGATGGTGCGGAAGACTGGGAAATGACCGTGGATCTAAAGAGCAATGGCAAATACCCCGAGGTGATCCAGAAGTTTGACTTGCGACCTGACATCGTACTTCGTTCCTCGTCAGCCAAGCAGCTAACGCTGATTGAGCTGACCGTCCCTTACGAGTCAAACATTGAGGAGCAGCATACTACAAGATAGAGAAGTACCATGGCATGATCGCTAGTCTTAAGATGGAAGGGTATTCGCCGTGGAGGTTGGCGCAAGAGGTATAGTCTATCACTCCTTGTATGATGTGCAAAAGAATATGGGCATTAAAGGACAAGCGAGAACTCGGGCTCAAAAGCAACTGGGTGAGGCAGCCGAAAAGGCCTCGTGCTGGCTGTTGAATTGTCGGAACCTGGAGTGGGACGAGACTCGGAACTAGTATGGTTAAAAGCGGTAACTGCAGAACACCTAACAAACGATCTCTCAACCAAGTCCACGAACTTGCAACGTCTCCTGTCAACTCTATAGCCTTTCCTCCGAGCAAGGGTGGTGGGTCTGAGTGCAGTCAAATAATGCAAATGTCGGCCGAAGTCCAACCTCCATACCAGAGCGGTAATCGTCCGAAAGTCGCACTCCTGCAGAGACCAAGAGGTGGGTCAAGGATTCAACAGGAAGAAACGGCTTCCTAGTAGAATGCAGCGCGATGAACAGGGCTCGGAATATGAACGTGGCAACGAAGGCGTCTGAAGGCGACAGAGACCGTGGCTGGGGATAAAGCAGGCTCCCCACGACCACAAGTGCTAAGGGGCAAGCACAGGCTGCACACTCTCTTCACTGAGGGAGGGAAGGCTTGAGAGTTGACATGTTAACAGCTTAAGGACAAGCACAACAACGACAACGATATCGACCGAACGTCTCGCACGGCAGGGGGAAAACGACCGAAGTCATGACCCGGACGGACCCACCCCTGGAGAATGTTAAGGGTATAATGGGCAGAAAGACTTAAGGAAGGGGGTACCTTTCTGACGATCAAAAGCACCCTGCTGTGTTTGCTCCACGGCGGAGTTTTTATCTCTACGAAAGAAATAAGAAGACTGAATATTAACATGCTAGGTATATATTAGACTAAAGGGCATTATAACTTCCGAGGAATATAGAATAAACGATTCTGGCGGAGAGAAAAATAAATATAGACTTAAGATTATTATAGGGATATCCATTATAATGGATAGATAAATAGGTGGAGAACAATGTGGATTTGTAGAAGGTAAGGGTTCAGTAAATGCGAAAGATTCTCGATGCCAATGAACGTCTTCGCCTCACGCTTTCATGCCCTGGGCTTCTTGAATGATAAAACGAACTAGATATGGCCGAGGACCAGAGTAAAAATTTTGACATGACTGTCATCCTCGGGGATTTCAACGCGAAAGTAGGTGTGTGGTGTGACTGATGACTATGGCCTAGGTCAGAGGTCACCAAACTACGGCCCGAGGGCCGGATCCGGCCCGCGACGTAATTTCATCCGGCCCGCCGACGGTACTACAACTTGCTTGATATGACGTATGGAACACGAGAGGTTGTGATACAATTTAAATGTAAATATTATGTTTAGAATAATAGGAGATCTTCACACGTGCGGAGACCTGGCGGCTATGTGTCTTAAGTTTCCTATTCTCAATTATAAATTACTGTATCTAGATTTTATTGTTTATTGTAATGTTTGCTTATTTCGCACCATCCCAAGTCCTTACCTGGTTCGTGGTAGCGCCGCCAACGCTCTGACGTTACCATGGTTTCCACGGCAACACACACACACACACACATACGAGTTTATAAAACGGTGTTTAGAAAGACAAAGAGATCTCTTCACGAGAAAGTTTGCTGAAAATGAATCTGTCACTCGTACAAGTTACAAAATAGTGCATAAGATGGCAGAACGAAGAAAACCGTTTACTGATGGCAACTTCATCAAAGAGTACATGATGAAAGCAGCAAATGACTTGTGTCCTGAGAAAGCCTATTTGTTTAGAACTATCAGCCTTTCGGCAAGTTCAGTTGTGCGAAGAACAAGAACTTGGAAAGAACATAATGCTACAGATACGCGAGAAAACTGGGAACTTTTTGAGGTATTCTTTGGCGCTGGATGAGTCTACTGATTTCTCGAGTACGTCACAACTTCTCGTGTTCATTCGTGGTATCAATTTAGACTTTCAGATATCGGAAGCGTTGGCATCCATTTGCAGCATGCATGGAACAACAACTGGAAAAGACATTGTCATGGAAGTGCAAAATGTTTTGCAAGACTATAACCTTCAGTGGAATCAGCTTCGAGGTGTTACAGTTAATAGAGGAAAATATATGGCTGGAGTGAGGAAAGGTCGGATGGGGAAGATCGGGACTCAGTTGGAAGATTTGCATCTTCCGAGCGCTCTGTTCATACACTGCATCATACATCAACAAGCAATCTGTGGGAAAGACTTAGATATTTCTTGTGTACTAAAACCAGTAGTTTCTGCTGTGAACTTCATTCGGTGACATGCACTCAATCACCGTCAGTTCCAGGATTTTCTTGAAGAAATTGATTATGAATTCTGTTACTTGCCTTATCACACATCAGTGAGGTGGCTCAGCTGCGGTAAAGTCCTGTTTCGTTTTTACAAGTTCCGAAACGAAATAGATGTTTTCCTCACTGAAAAAGATTGAGCTGATCCCCAGCTGTCACATCCTACCTGGCTGTCACAAAGTTGTCAGTTTTGGTCGACACCACATCCCACATGAATAAACTGAATTTGAAACTTCAGGGAAAGACAAACCTCGTCTGTGATCTCTACAGAATCATCAAAGGATTTCGGAGAAAGCTGTCATTGTTTGAAGCACAACTGGAAGGAGAAAACTTTTCTCATTTTCACAGTTTCGAAGAGTTTTGCGCTACAATCACCGAAGATGTCAACCTCGATTTTCGGAGAAGAAAAAAAATTATTCATGACCAGAAAAGGCTTTTTTTTTTTTAATAGAGATTTTCAGATCTTGACAGAACGGGGAGTGACATTCTTCTGTTCCAGAATCCGTTCGATTGTAACCTTGATGATGTGCCAGTTGAACTACAGTTGGAGCTCATTGATTTGCAAGCAAATGACTTGTTGAAAGAGAAGCACATAGAAGGAACACTTGTTGAATTTTACCGCTGCTTATCTGATGTTGAGTTTCCGAAACTAAAGGAATTTGCCGCTGGTGTGGCACCAGTGTTTGGAACAACTTATGTCTGTGAGAAAACATTTTCAAAAATGAAGTCTGTGAAGTCACCACATCGAACGAGATTGACTGATGAACATTTGAAAGCAATTCTCTTGATTGGATGCAGCAATTCCAAACCAAACATTGATGGTATTTTGAAAGCCACACGTCATTTTCACAAATCTCCTTAACCTCTTTTGCTGCTTAGTTTGTGAGATTCGGATATGTGCACATTAGGTCTGATGTAACTATCCTTTTTGCTAACGCCGCCTTCTTTGTTAACTTTGTTTAGTAAATAAATATATTGGTTATCTTTGGTTTTTGTGCATTGCCCACCCTTCCCATGATTAACTTAGTTTTTCGTCTTTTTTTCATGAGTTTTCGTTCTAGCTTGCAATTATTGTTAAAGTTAGTTGCATATCCTTTACAGTACGTTTGCAGTCAACACCAGAATTGTTTGCTGTTGTTGATGTCTTGGCAAGTTTACGTTCAGTAGTTTACCATTGCTTTCTGAACGACAGGCACCCATAACATAGCGTAAAAACCAGCGCAACGTTGTCTGCTGCCAAATCGCGCGCAGATGTGTTTCGAACGCGGGTATACGGGATTACAAACCGGCGTAAGTATTGTACAGAATGACTATCCGGCCCGCGCTCTTCATTTTCTCAGCTGATCCGGCCCGCCGTGAAAAAAGTTTGGTGACCCCTGGCCTAAGTGATAGGAATGAGAGAGATAACGATTAATAGGCGAAGTGAGTAGGACAAAACCTGGTCTGGCACAATCAAGGCCTGCATGCACTTATTTTCGCACTGGCGAAAGGCCGTGCAAGCTTATGGGGCTTATGTTGACAAATATTACAAATAGTTCTCTCCCCCCCCCCCCCAGTCTTCCCCCTCCCTCCTCCTCTCTCTCTCTCTCTCTCTCTCTCTCTCTCTCTCTCTCTCTCTCTCTCTCTCTCTCTCTCTCTCTCTCTCTCTCTGCTAAATGCTGGTGCAATTACGTTTGCTTAGAGAATATTTCAAATATCATAATAACATGATAGTAATGCCTTGATTGATCACTACACTTATGTTCAAGCGTTCTGCCGAATGTTTTTTCGCATATCCTATTTACAACACTGTCAACAACAGCATTTTATCGCTGTTGTTGATGTCTTTGCAAGATTACGCACAGTATTTTTCATTGCTTACTGAGCGACAATCTCAGATACCCCTGTAAGTAACCAACGCGACCCGATTCCCTACCGAATCTTGCGCAGCTGTGTCCCCACACGTGGATATACGGGATTACGGAGAAAATCGTTAACCTCTTCGCCAGGGAGACGGCTCTGCGGAATTGCTAGGTATCTAAAAGAAAAACACCCCGACAAGCAAAATTGATGGTCCTTCAATATTATTCTGATGATCATATTGTTCTTCCCTTGTATCATCATAAAGTGCCCGTTTATGGGTTTCATGTTTCGATATTCCCATGGAGTCAGTTATTCCATCTGTCCATTGTTTACATGGTCAGCCTCTTCCTCTGCTTCCATCTGGTCTGTACGTCATTGCATGTTGTGGTATGCTGTTAGTTGGTAACCTACTTGCATGACCAAACCATTTGACTTGCTGCCTTCTAGTAAAATCTAGCTCTGCTATAACCCCCACTTTAGTCCTGATTTCTGCATTTCTGATCTTATCTCTTCTTGACACATTGAGTATTCTTCTCAGGAATCTCACGTCTGTTGTGATTTTTCTTTCCAGCAACGGTAGCATCCCAAAAAAGAAATAGTGAATCAGATCATTCTTGACTCCTTGAAAGAAACTTTTTGTACATATAAACAAGGAAGAGGCAAATCCACTATTGAAAGGAAATAGTAACTCCTATATTGCAAAACACACACACACACACACACACACACACACACACACACACACACACACACACACACACACACAGACACACACACACAGACACACCACACACACACACACATATATATATACATACATACATACATACATACGTACATACATATAAGATATATATATATATATATATATATATATATATATATATATATATATATATATATATATATATATATATATCTTATATTGTATGTATGTATGTATGTATGTATGTATGTATGTATGTATGTATGTATGTATGTATGTATGTATGTATGTATGTGTCAACAACTCATCTGACAGGCATCATCGGATACTTCTCCCACACCATACAAGAAAACTTGCAAGTCGTGTGCGAGGAAAATAAATGGTACATTTTATTGCCGTTGGCTCGCTACAAGTATATTACAGTCGCTATTAAACCCACACACAAAGCCACAGAATTACCTATCACTAATTGCTAACGCCTATGCTAAGTTCCTATCTATTTGGTTACACAAAAAACCCCTATCACTATTCTACGATGTGCATACTACAAGTCCCATCCCCGGTCTGACTCGTTCTCCTCACGTCGTTACACACCACGCGGAAGGACCCTCAAACGTCCTTTGCCTTTTGCGTGTTGGGGCACTCGCCACGCTGACCTTCGCTGTCTCTTGTTGAGTAACGTTCGTGGCTCTCATGTAGGCGGGATGCCGTCGTGACCAGAGTGCTAACCCTCTGGTCAACGCCTCCGTGTCTCATGAGAGAACAGTTAACCATCTCCTATTTCCTCATCTCCCCTGCCCTTCCCTCGGGCACCGGATCACCTCCTGGTCTCCTCGAGGTTGACTGCTCTCCCCGGTGGAGGGGTTGCATTCGAGTCTTTGACACACACCCTCCCCTCCTGTGTTGCGTCATCAACTTTCACTCATTGGTTGTGACGCAAGAGGTTTCTAAAAACTTAGTGTCTCTAATTTTTGTCAAAGACTAGATAATTTGGCTTTGGGCACTCTAATAGACTTCTACTGACTATTGTCACAATGTAGTAATACTTTACTTGGCTACTGGCAATCGCCACAAACTTGTCTGGTTGGCGTGAGCCCTCTTCTCACATGCAATATTATATTCATTAGAGGTATGTCTGAACCGGACCGTTGTCTTATAAGACCTGCCCTCACATAGTAAATTAACTTACTACCCATACAAAGTTGACTTTCTTAGGGTCAACACATGAATTGCTTCATGTCCTCCATATAATATTTAACAACCATTACACAAGGTGTGTGCGACAGGCTTTACCTACTTCGCTTCCGCGTGTAAAGTTCTATTTCACTGTTAAGTTAGTGTTTCGTTGTCTATTATGTCCCCTGACCCGAAGTTATCTCCCTTTGATCTAACAAATGTGTATGTAATTTATATGTTTGTTTTTCTGGTTGTTTGCGTGTTTGGATGTAATTAATACTCTAATCTAGCTTCTAACCTATGTTTCTAACGTTTATGTGTATGTATGTTAGTTTTTTAAGTGCCATAATTTGGTTAAATGTGGCCACAAACAGGTGTATAACACTAATTCGTGACTACGTTCCCTTGTTATGAAACTTAACATACTTTAATGTAAGTTGTAAACTATACTACAGACAACACATTCACACTAGCATATTTTCACCAACGACAACCAACATTTAACGCAGACAAAAATTAAAAGTCGCGCTAGGCAGCAGAAAAATCCGCCGACTGATTTCACTCTCTCCCGTATATTTTCCATTCACTCTCACTTTCTCACTTCTGTCACACTCCTTTCACACTTAATTCTGTCACACATCTTTTATTCTCCCGATTATTTAAAAACCTTGGAGTGACACTGTACAGGTTTGGCTCAGTTTTAGAAAGTTGAGCTCAATGACTGTGCAACAATCGCTGCACGAGTCATGTATTTACCATATATTTACATGGACGAGAAAGGGTCGATGGTTTGTCCCCTTGGTCTTATCATCCACTATGTTCTACTAAAATAAACTCTAAATCCTAACATACTAATATTAATTCTATAAATATGTATTTAATGTGTTAACTAATTTACTAAATTTTGTCATGTTAATTATATGATATGCTTATATTAATCCTTATGTTTATCTAATCTAAGGGATGTAATCTAACTATTTAAATGGAATTGATGTGATCTGAGTTATGTACCTTAATGCCATGGATAATGTGAACACAAATTATGTACTTTTCTAAAACTATTCTAAGTAATGTTTTTAAATGCATAAAGAAATTATATGAATGATGTTCTTAATTTAGATGGTGTAAATGATGTATGTCCACTTATCTAATCTTTTTATCCTATTATGATGTAAAATGATGTTAATAGTAACTGGTAATGTTTGCTAGATGGTATGGTTTCCTTAGGATGGAATGAACTGACCTGCACTGAAGCTAAATGAAATGTAACAACATAAATGGTACTATTCCTATCAAAAACTTTAATTTAGTTTGTAATTACCTATTCTTACGTCTAAATTACTATTCTAATTTAATTTTAAGCTAAGTAAGTGGGTTAATTACTGAACTGTCTAATAAATGAAAACTATTAACATAAATGAAAACTATTATATCTCCTATTCTACCTCTAATTTATCACCATCTTAAAATGTTATCTTACATATCACAATAAGTTTATATACATGGTATTCAGCTACCTCAGGTAAGTTGTTGCCTTCATGTTTGTACATTGGTTTTATAGGCCTATATATACACACTTGGCCTGGGTATGTGAAATACATTGCACAGTCACACTCGTGTCCTATCGGTAGTGCATCCTGTAGAGTTCGCTGGTGTCGTAGATCAGTATTTTCGTGTTTCAGTATTTTCTGTAATTATGTACTGTTTCTGACACTGTTTTCTGCGCTTAACACAAATGATACACCGGAATGGAGCTTAGTAGGTAATGAGCTGTCCCAATTCACACGGTGATGTATATGTTTTCGAAGCACAGTTCTTCACTTGATGTTTACGGACACCTGATAGTTCACTGTTCTTGGTACATGATTAAGTACATAATTTCGATGTATATGTAACATATTTCACATAGAATATTATTATGTACTCATGTAATAACTATCACTCTACACTTCTATGTGGAATTTCAGGTATTTCTACCTCAGATGGTAAAATTAGTGACCACCTGTATATCCGGTCATTTCGATGCACACCACTCTGTATGACCGTGATCGGGGAGTTGTCGGTCTGGACAATGCAGTGAACATCCGCCAGAAATCGATGGAGCTTTCTCACCGCATAGATGACGCTTAGGGTTGCAACTCTGATATGGAATATCTGGACTCAGCAGGTGTGATCTTACGGTTCACGTAGCAAATCGGGTGGAAGATGCCCTCAAAAAATTGGCCTAGTACTGCTGGCATCTGTCCTAGAATAATAAACGAGCCTAGGATTAGGCAAGCGGAGGATTGGAACATTACTAAAAAGGATTTTCAATTTTGACAATGCAGAAATTAATAATGCATCTTTGACATTTCATTTTACAGATGTTTTTAAAACATTGGAAAATACACTTGTAATTTCCCTTAAATTTGATATTAGTTTGCTATAGTAATATAATAATCCCAAAAGGCTTCTGACCTGCTGCTTTGTGGTAGGCATGGTCAGTTTCATAATTTTTGTAATAATTCTATTGTCGTCTTAAGTTGACCCTGTGAAATGACATGACCCAAAAAATGAATTTCTTTTAGGCCCAATTCAACTTTGCTCGGTTTGACAGTGAGACCGAAGAGTCGCAACCTATGTAAAGACATGTCTTAGTTTCAGTAAGTGTGTTGTCCAGTCATCAGTCTTCTGATATATTCATGCGTATTCTGTAAGTTCCCTAAATGTATGTACATTGTCGGATTTGCCAGTCTTGCTAACTAGTGTAGTTGCGTTGTGTCTGTCTGTCGTCTGATCACTAGGTGTGGATGCACTATGTTCGTCTGTCTCTACTCCTGTCTCTTGTCGTGAACAGTAAAGTTTCAACCTGTTGACATGGAATATCTTTAAGTGTCCGTTTATCGATATTTCATAGTCACCATTTGAAATCTTACGTACCACCTTGAATGGTCCTTGCCATTTTGCTTGTCTGGAAGTAACCGACGCATGTTTTGATCTGGTTTACCATCGATCGCTCAAGCACCCTTGTTTGTGTATTGGTAAATTTGACCCTCCCTCTCACAGGTCTAGAAGCCAGAGTAGAAGGTAGTACTTCAGCTGTAGGATGTCTACCCTTAACCTTATGTACTAATTGTTGACAGACATTACAAGAAAATACATTACGACAAAATAATTTTATATCATTCCAAAACTCTGGCCAATGAAAATGAGCCTGGAATCTAGGCCTGGTTTTGTCTTTTGCCAGGTGACCAGCAAGCGGTGACTCATGTGCAGGTTTTTGCACAGTTAAGCGGTGTTGTACAGGTTGCACCGTTTGCTGATTCTCATGGTTCTCAGATGTCAAATATCTAGTAAGAAAGCCATTATTAGTTTAAGGAACCATGAGGCATTTTTGGTCACTTTAGATCTTTCTTTCATTAATTTTAGATAAGGAGACACACTAGGATCAGCTTTCTGCTGTTCTATAAATTTCTGTCTGTTGGTATCATCTGTGCCAGTTGGAGAAAGCAACAGTAGTCTCTCATCTTGTAGTGTGTCTTGATGTTTTGCAGTGTCTGCTCTAGTAGTTGCATTAGCTGCATTTAATTTCTCCCATGCAACTATTTCATCACTAGTACAATGTTTCAGTTGGGGTAAGGAACCCAAAATTAAATCAGTACAAGGGTTGTCAAGTATTGCACAAGTAAAGGTACCCGAAAGGAAAGGAGTGTTAATACGGGCTTTGGCCAAAGGGTAAATTTCAATGTTACCCGAAAAGGTTCGGCATTTAACAGATGTCGCCTGTATAATCACCTGGACTAACCAGTTCTTTCGAAGACCAATAAGGGTACTGCCGCTGTCCAGCAAACATTGGCATGGTCTGTCGTTGACCATTGCATTGTGGAACACTAACTTGCCTCTGGAGGCTAATGCTGCATTTACACTCTCAGTTGAGCATGGTACTGTATGTCCACATTCTAATTTTCCGTCTGCATGAAATTGGTAACATTGGTCACAATTGTCAAAGCTTAACACATCGTTCACACAACAGACATCTTCAGACTCTTTGAAAGGTAATACATTCTCAACTTCACACTCAGTCTCACTACCACTATCAGAAGAAGTATCAATCAAAATAGCATTGTTGGCTTTCATACGTTGGCGGCCAAGGCACTTATTTGAATAATGGCCATAGCTGGAACAAAAAAAACATTTGATTGCACGCCTGTATGCAGATCTTTTATTTGTTGCTTCTTGATAACATTTTCAAGATGCGCCGGATAATTTGGCGATTTGTCACACATAGAATAAGTGTCATGCAAAAGTTGACAGTAAATACATTTTGACACTTTTCCTATCTTTGTTGTCGTGTTTCTGAAAGGGTTTTCTGTTACTCTGATAGTTTTTTGGTTGGTCTTTCACAAAGGATACTATTTCAGAGTCATTTGAAGTCTTAAAAATATCTCTGTTAGAAGAAAAATATGCTGAGCCTTTTTTTTCAAACTGCTCGATGTTCTCAATGTCTGACTGCTGCAAAAATTTAGCAAAAGGAGATGGTATAGTGGATATAACTTTATCCATAGCTATTAAATTTTTTAATCTATCAAAGTCTTTTCCTATGTTAGCTGCTTTCAGCCACCTGTTTAGTACACTCTGAACATTTGAAACATAATCAATAAAAGTCTCACTAGGTTTAGGTCTTAAATTTGAGAACTGAACCTGATACCCAGGGGCATCAAGTAAAAAGTGCTGCATAATCCTATCATGGATGTATTGATAGTCAGATCTAAGCTCAGTTGGTATAGATTCTATCACTTTAAGGGGCTCACCACTCAGATTCTTCATATAAATCATAGCCCACATCTCTATTGGAACTTGGTGATATTTAAATTGATACTCTACATTCTCTGTCCAGGCTGATATGGAATCCTCTTTACAATATGGTTTGATAATATTTTTGTATTTATTGAACTTATTTTCCTCTTGTTGACTTTTTAATTTAGTGGCAGAGATCTCTGCGTGTGAGTCTACATCCATACCTTTCATCTTTAATTGTGTCTCTGATTCTACTTGTATTTGTTTTTTTCCTTCATCTAATTTCCCCTTAGCTTAATCTTGTTTTGTCATCTTCTAGCTGTTTCTGTTTTTTATTTCAGCTAGTTGTGCCATCTCCTTTTGATGTTGTCTATCTCGTTCTTCTTTTTTAAAGGTTGTTGTTGGTCTAATCTTGTTCTTCTTTTTCCTTTTGTTGTTGTCTATCTCGTGCACGTTCGTCTCTCTCAGCATCCTTTATTTCTTTAAATCTCTTATCAACATATTCTTCTAGCTCTTTACCTGTATATTGTAATTGCTTACCAATTTTTATAAAGTCCTCTAATGTTGCCATGCTGTTGCGTAATTAGCTTGCGTTGACTAACACTGACTTGTTTAATCAATTATTTATCTTTGATGTGCTATGTTTGTCACCCGCTGAGGACTATCAATTGTATTCTCAGTGTATTTGCTGAGAGAGAAAAAAAAAATTTTTTTCCTGGAAAATCAGAGCACAAAACTCTGCTAGTGTATCACAAGCTGAAAAAGAGATGCACTATTAATCACATTGCATGCCAAAATATTAGGTATACTCAACTTAATGTTCCCGAGAATCAGGGAACTGAACTCCGGTAACACAGTTCACCTTGTTTGGTTCTTTGGGATAGATACACGTTTCGTCATCAGGACACTTTATTTGGCATCTCGGCATCCACACTCAGGTGTTGTTGACTCTGATATGCAGAGCAGCAGTAATCTACCTACTGTACGATATGATTTTCCCGACAACTAAGGACAATGACAATGACTTGCCCACGAACAACTAGAATTTGTGTTAATTAATATTTAATGTCAATGTCCTGTCTTCGTTCTATCCGTATCTGCCTTTCGTCACTAACCTAGTTAATCTATGTAAGTGTTGTGCAGCTCAAGTTTGATCTGCTTGGCCAAAAATAGTTCCATCGTGACGGTAAACAAAGAAAAAGTACGATCACAAATATGAATAACTTCTTTTAAATAAATAAAAATACCATAATAATGTTCAAATAAATAAATATATTCATTTACAAACTCAAATAAACAATTAATAAATAATATAAAGTACAGATTCAGCGAGCAGCAGCTTGACGATTTTGTAAACACCCGATTGCTGAATGCTAATGACTTAGGAAAACTGCGTGTCAATTCTCCTACGTCAGAGGCTCAGCGCTATTTTTAGCTTGCAAAAATCGATAATGTCGGCTGGCTGTGTATCGCTCCGCCATGAATCATCTTTGGTACTTATTCATAAATAAATTGGTAAATACATATATAAATATAAGAAAATAAGAATATTACTACTTACAGCTTTGAAGAATACATGATTTCATTAAATAAATATTTCATAAACACAATTACACAATATATTTCGTCACGATAGGCACAATTTTAGCTCGCAACTTGCACTTGTCTGCACAAATTACCGTCACTGACACAAATTAAACCCTAGTCTAGAGCCGTGGATGAGTGGATTAGCTTGAACTTTCGTTCAAGCTTCACTTCTGACACCACAATTATCCTTAGCTGTGGGTATTAGCTTGGCTCTTTCGTCCAAGCACCACTTCTGACACCACAATTATCCTTGCCTGTCAACAACTCATCTGACAGGCATCATCGGATACTTCTCCCACACCATACAAGAAAACTTGCAAGTCGTGTGCGAGGAAAATAAATGGTACATTTTATTGCCGTTGGCTCGCTACAAGCTATATTACAGTCGCTATTAAACCCACACACAAAGCCACAGAATTACCTATCACTAATTGCTAACGCCTATGCTAATATTTCTATCTATTTGGTTACACAAAAACCCCTATCGCTATTCTACGATGTGCACACTACAAGTCCCGTCCCCGGTCTGACGTTCTCTCATCCCGTGGTCACACACCACGCGGATCGACCTTGACCTTGGTGCGTGTTACCTCACATGGCACGTTGATCGCAGCCGTGGTATGTTGAGTGGGCACTCAACTTCTCTGTGGCTACCACGAGGCGTGATACTGTCGTGATCAGAGTGCTAACTCTCTGAACCACGCCTGCGTGTCTCATGAGAGAATGGTTAACCATCTCCTATTTCCTCATCTCCCCTGCCCTTCCCTCGGGCACCGGATCACCTCCTGGTCTCCTCGAGGTTGACTGCTCTCCCCGGTGGAGGGGTTGCGTTCGAGTCTTTGACACCATATTTCGCAATGTGTGATGCTAAAAATGATCAAACTGCTGACCAACTCCAGCCAACCCTAGATAATTTAAATTTTGTAAAGATCCAAATTTTTTCATTTGTCCCTCTAAAAGCCAGACCACGCTCAGATCTAGTACAAATAACCGCTACTGCTCGCCTCAAAACATGTTCCCAAGTAATGTACTCTTCATTTAGTTGCTCTTCTAGCTTTTGTAGTAGACCCGAGCCTTTTCTACGAGCTAGGTATGTTACATGCAGTCTTTATGAGTAGCGCTTTGTTCATGATTATCAACTTGAATGTTATTTTTCCAGTCACTGAACCCATTTTTATCAGCCAAACTTGTGGAACCTTTAGACGCAAAAAGTTTACAAACAAAGCAGTACACAGATCCTGTGGATGGTAAATACAATAACCATTCTCTCCTGTACTGCTCACCATTTGCTTTTGTGCCATAGAAGAGTTTTTGAGAACAATATCTTGTTATTTTTTCTTCAGCATAAATACGGCAAGATTTATCAAAGGGACCATAATGATGCTGACAGTTAGTGGACCCACAGTCAACCCAGTAAGCCACATCATCAGCCGAGAAGTCAATCCACAGTCCTGGATCTACTGCTTGATTTATTTTATCATCTTCATTTTTATCATCATCTTCAGCAGACTGAAGTGGGTCACCACACATTTCATTTTCAAGCACTAATGCAGTGTCTGGATTTGCAGAACAGCCTATAGTAGACTTATCAAGAGGGTTGATAGTGTCAGTAAAATCCTGTTCCACCTGTTGCTTAACCGAAACTAAATAATTCGTTAATTTTCTGCTCTTAGCTTTTACAATTGAAACAGTATGCTCTTTTTGTTTAGCTAGTTTTCTCTTTTGTGCACCACTTAACTGAACACGTTTCATCTTGGGGTCTGAATCTGAAAAAAAGTATGTGAAAAACTGTAAATGAAAAATGAATAAATAATATAATCATATAAGTGAGTATGCTAAAGTATCATTTTCCGATTATTCATAATGACATTTTTAAAACGAAAATGTATTTACATACATATTAGAAAATTATGCAAAATAAGGCTAAGGAATAATATACTTAGGCCCCTATCAATAATTGCTTTATCAAAATCGATAAAAGCACAGTTAAAGCGCAGTAATGAACTCCTTCAACACTAACTACCAATAGACGTCTATATATATATATATATATATATATATATTATATATATATATATATATATAGTATATATATATATATTATATATATATTATAGATATTTTTTAGAATTAAAAACCCTTAGTATGAAAACGAAAACGAAAGTAAAAAGTGTAACCATTACCTTACCTTCGTCAATCAAGTTTTGCTGTGTAAGCTAAATTAGTAATATCTACATCAGTAAGTAGTTTATACAAATGTTCGAAAATGCAAAGTAGTTCTAAGCCAGTTATACAAATTGTAATAGTCATTCAATGACACGTCGACAAATTAGCACTATTCACAATTGTTTTCACTAGCAGACCAAAACGGAAGTGAATTTGTCGCTACGCATTAGTGCGTTACGTAGCACAACACATATCCCAGAAAAGTCAAAAATAGCACCAAAAAACCTTGAAGAAAAATAACAAAAATAGCACCAAAAAAAACTGGGTGGGGGTATTTTACCCCCGGGTTGTGGGACCAAGGTTAAATAATGTGCGATTCAATATTACATTTGGATTTGCTTATGCCATGCAATTACGCTACCGGGACAATATACACATTTTTCTTGAGGACATTGTGGTGCCCCCAAATGCTTGGTGTACTAGGCACGTCCTTCTTTGCCTAATGGTTAATCCATCCCTGGCTACAGGGACTTAGTGTATTGTACAGCGACATGTAGACAGTGTACCAAGAAAGGTCATCGCTGTTGACGTCAAGTGCAGGTGAGCCTGTAACTGGGGCTAGACTCATGCCCAGCGGACCATGCCAGGCGACACACTGAATCACGGGTTTATGAGAACCCATGATATCGGAAGAGCGAAGCTAAGTTAGTCAGACGGGTTAAGACTTATCGACAGTGACGGACGCAGAGTAAGTGTTGTAAATCCCGAGTGTATAGTTGATAGCGCGACTGAATGAGCCTGTGTATGCGATTGTGAATGCTGATGGCGAATCTGAGTAAACGAAGTGCACGTTTGTATTTAGCCTGATTCATAGTGTATATACTGAGAGTGTAATCAGAATGATGAATTGTAAACGATTCCGACAGTAAGTGTGGAATCGGATTGGTGTGTACACATCAAACACGATCTCTGTGAGATCGTGTAATGTGCGTTAATCTATACATTAAATGCATTATATGGGGACAACTTAGTGTGCGAGTGCTTATTGTGCGAGTGCATTCACCCTACCTCTGCCTTAGACCTTGAGTTACGATCCATAACGTGAGTGAGTCTATGACAGAGATGCTTTCGACAGGCCGCCCTGCTAAAAGAGACCGAGCCACATGGGATTAAACACGAGGCAATGAAGTCGATCCTCTCCACTATTAAGACTTTTAAGACTTATAAGGTTGCCTTGGGATGTTTTTTCTCGAACCCTCTCAGTTATTTTGTTATAGTATATACGGTTCAAGACATCTTTCTTATGGCGATTAAAAAAAAAAAAAAATTAAAATGTTTAAACAATTCAAATATTAGCAACCACGTAACTACTTATGTTTGTTTTAAATACCATAGGTCAGTGGTTCTCAACCTTTTTTGGCCCATGTACCCCTAAACCATATGTTCAGAATGTCATTCCCCACCCCATACAGTATACGCAAAAATGGAAGCTAAATTTAATAACGCATACTAGATCAAGACTAGACGTCTACATAAAACGTGATTTGTGGGTCTACTTACGTTATAAACGAATTTCAGAAGGTCGAGAAGTACAGAACCGTAAAATATGGCGGGAAAACAATATCAAGTAATCGGTTCTTGTATTAACGCGATCTTGAAATAATCTTAATTCCACCCCCTCCCCCACCCCTGGACACCCTAAAATTCCCCCTTGTCGAGAATTCCCCAGGGTTGAGAACCACTGCCATAGATAGATTCTTAGAATTTATTAGAAATTTACCAGGACAGAATCTGGCGAGGAGTGGGTACAAGTGTCCAACAGAGTTCTGTGCGTCCTTTTCAGTTTGCACCCAACCAGACAGAAAAAGCAGGCAAAAATAATCCGGCTGCTGTGGAGGCGGATGTACGGGCTTTGATCATCGAGAATTCTTTAGAGGGTGATGCTGAAATGTACACAGATGGGTCGATCGTTCGATGCGCGAGACGTTCATGGGCCTTTAGGCTCTGCTGGAGGAGAGTACTGTGAAGGAAGATTCTGGTGCTCTTGCCTTGACCAAAAGTAGTCTGACTATGGAAGTCATGGCAGTTTAAGTAAATCAATAACATGGCTCGAGACATAGATCTTCGCTCGGGTATGTTTCCTTAGAGACTCAATTAGTATTCTTAGGAAGACAGAGATTGGGTGGGTCCGAAGACAATGGTTGTTGTCTCTGGAGCGGTCACAGCTGACAAAGACTAGTTTCATTTTCATGCTAGGGCATGCGGGTGTACAAGGAAATGAGCAGGCTGACAGGTTTCCAGGTAAGACTACTGTGGGGGTGGGGAGGGGGTGTGAGAGGGGGCGGCCGAGCCATGGACAACGTGGATATAATGAATGCTCTACGAGAAGTAAGACGTTTCCGAGAACCAAGTGATAACTGAATATAGAACCATGGTCAGACTGAGAGAACAGCAAGTTAAAAGAGTGTTTGCTAAACAAGTACACTATGCAGGAAGCCAAAGAAGATTAATAAACCAACACAGAACTGGTGTCGTGAGCCGCTACACGCTGCGGGATTTACTGAGGAGAGATCTGAGAACTTATGGACTGAATGGTTCGATGTGCAATGAGGATAATCTGTCGACTAACTAACTGACTAACTACAAATCTATGACATTCGAAGATGGTGCGACAGGGAGCGACCAGAGAACCTGGTCAGCACTCTGTACCCCGATTAAAGGCATGGGGCACATAATCAGACAGCACATTGTACCAATAGTGTTGGGACTCTTTCAATCAATCATGTGCCATGCCGGAAAGCGTGGCGGTCATGACTCACCATTTCACTCGATCACCAGAGTCGTAGATAAGTTCAGTGACCCTGTCTCGTTCATGCCATGTGGCCAAGCCATCCAGGTATTTTCCTCTCGGTCTTCCTCTTGGTCTGGTTCCCCTCGATCTTGCCAGTTGTCACTAAGTTCTCCAACCCATTTCTTCTCATAACATGTCCAAAAAATTTGACTGTCTACGTCTAATTTCTCTAATCAGTTTACGATGTTCATTTGTCTCCTGTAGTACTTGGTCATTGGTTTTTCTGTCTGTCCATGGTATTCTTTGCATTTTCCTCAGAACCACATTTCTGCAGCCATCAGATGCTTTTCAGCTTGACTGCTCATTGTCCAAGTTTCACATCCATACAAAAGAACAGGCTCTATGTATCCCCTCAACAGTCTTTTTCTCGTTTCAATTGACATCTTTTTATTGGTCGAATGTTTTTATCTTGCTAAAGGCTACTTTCGCCATGGCGATTCTTGTTCTAATCTCTTCAAGGCATCTCCCATCAGATGTTATAACTGTTTCCAAGATAATTGTACCTATTCACTTGTTGAAGAATATTTCCATTTACTTGTATATTACATTGTGGCACTTCTTCTTCCTACTGACGACCATAACCTGAGTCTTTTTACAATTTAATTCTAACCCCAGTTGCTCACTGTGTACAACAACCGCATCTACTAATTGTTGTAGGTCCTGCGCATTGTCTAATACTGTATCATCTGCATATCTAATGTTATTGATGTTTCGTCCTCCAATGCTGATTCCATTTATATCCTCTACATTTCTGAAAATATTTTCACTGTACAGGGAAAAAAGATCTGGAGACATCACACATCCCTGCCTAACACCTCTTTTAATTGCTGATACTGTCCCACTTCATTATCAATCCTTATTGCAGCTTGTTGTTTCCATATATGTTTTTTATAAGTCTAATGTCTTTCCCATCAATTTGTAGATCTGCAAGCATATCAACCATGCTGACGTGTCTAACGCTATCAAAACTTGGATGTAAAAATGTGCTAAAAACTATTTTAATTAGTTAAAATAGTCCACTGATATGATCTAACGCTGTGTTTGGGGAAGCTGGAAAGTAACAATCTAGTATTCATTTCCCGAAGCAAGAAACTTATTCATCAAATTTCTAACCGTAATGCGATGAGGAGGTTGTTTATCAGAAATCTTACTATAATCCTTGAACAACCATCCGTGTGTATCGACCGCCATTTCGAAATACACTGTTTTCCTGAACGACCGACGTTCATGCCATTATTAAAAATCAACACAAGGCTGTCTGCTTCCAAATTTCCTGTAGCTGATTTCGAACGCAGTACGCGGGATTGTGAATCGTGTTCGTTACTCCTTCGATACAGCGCCGGCTAAATTTGTTGCATGCCCTTTGCAGGACGTTGCGATCAACCCTAGATTAATTGTCAAGGCAACTGCACTTTCAGTAGTTTGTCATTGCTTTCTGAACGAGAAGCCAACTTTAGGTACAATTTAATGCCGGTGTAGAGGTTGAACCGCCTACCCCACCATCAGCGAACCGGAAGTTTAAGAGCGAGCGCTTTTATCCTCTCGACCAAGCCGACGTCTGTAGACAAATATACTGGTTGTATAGGGTGTATTTTTAATGACTGTGCAGTGTTTGAAAATATTGCCGGTCAAAGCTTTGTATTCACTCTCTGTAAAGTTCATGCAACATAATAGATAAATACAAAACTTGAACCGGCAATATTTTCAAACACTGCACAGTCATTAAAATATACTATGTAATTAACCACTACACAATACATGTATCTGTGGAGGTTAGCGTGGCCGAATGATTAAGAGTGCTCGCTCTTAAACATCAGGTTTGTTGATGTCGAGGTAGCGGGGTTTAACCCCTACACCGGTCAGTTGGACTAAAATGTGACTTCTGCTCCTTGACTTGGGCAGGTAAATTACAAGTACCTCAGAAGTTAGAATGGGTTCGCCTGATGGCAGGGACACTGGTAATAGGGAAAGCTAATCCACAAGCAAAAAATCAGTCCAGTAGATTAGAAAAAGTCGCACGTGTATGGGACTACGTTTCAGTTTCAAAACGATCGAAAACACACAAGCAACAAGCACACGCACACGCATAGAGAGAGAGAGAGAGGAGAGAGAGAGAGAGAGAGAGAGAGAGAGAGAAAAGAGAGAGAGAGAGAGAGAGAGAGAGAGAGAGGGGGGGGGGAATAAGAAAGAAAGGAAAGAAAGAAAGGGGAAAAAAACATACATTTAGCTGCCAATAATTCAATTATATTTTATTAAATTTTCAACATGAGAGACGCTTAACGAACAACTAATGATCTTGATTTGTAAAAAAGCGAAAAAATAAATGAAAGCTTTGGATGTGGCTGTACAGAAGAATGCTGAATATTCCTTGGGCAGCCACCATGAGCAGTATGGGCATTTTGAGGATGGCTAAGTCGCAAAGACAACTTATCACAAACATCAAAAAGAGGCAGTCTTTATTTGTGGTTGTTGCCCATATTATAAGACACAAACTGGAACATGTGATAACTGGCAAAATTTGTGGAATAAGAGACAGGGGAAGATAAAGAGAGAAACTGCTTGCTAGTCTTATATCAAGGGAAAGAATGGCCGAAGACTTGCAGTCAGCAGTAAACAGGTTGGCGAGTGGTGCATGGACTTAGGAGTCTTCGTGGCGAAGTGGTCAAGCCATTTACTCGGGCTCCGAAGGTTGTGGGTTCGATTCCGGGCCGCGTCCTTCGGTTAACGAGTTAAATTTTTCGGAGACTCCTGTGGGTCGTCGCTAGAGCTACGGAGTTCGTGCTTTGTGCGACGTTTTCCGCGCTGCGGAAAGAGACCTAGCCATATGGGATACACCCGGTGCAATGAGGTCGACCCTGTCGACTTTTAGGCGACTCTCTTTTTAAAGTGTATGGACTTAGGGGCCGTAATAAATCCAGACAAAGCATCGGTTGTGTGGTATTCCCTGGACACCGAATCGTGAAGGCAGACACCCATTTATTACATTGGATGGACGTTCTCTCAGTAAACAGAGTAAGTCGAAGTACTTGAGAATCACCTTCACAGATGTAAGTTTTTTAAGGATCATGTGGAGGATATTGTGGTGAAGGCTGGAAAGGGACTTAATGTATTGAGGGCAATGGCAGCAACCGGGGTGGAGCAGAGGATGCTCTACATGCTCGTTTCAGATCCTGGGGTGCACAAAAGGACATACCAAATGTATGCATGAGGCATATGCTTGCACTATCAACAATTGCGGACAGGCACAGGGTCCTTCAAGCCGAATGGTATCTGAGAGACGCTGCAGACAGGAATCACACCCCCCCCCCCCCCCCTTGCATGAAGTCTGGATATAGTCAAGGGTCATAGACTGAGAAGAGGCAGGTCCTAAATGGCATAGACAGAGACACCTATCAGCCAGGTGTGTGACAACATCGTTATTATCATCACCATCAAGTGCCCTGCTAGCTGGCGTAGGCGTTCATGTCTCTCCACAAATCACCGGTCTTTGGTGTTCAGGATAAGTCTTCTGCTGATATTCCTCCATGCCACCGTCTCAATCCATCCAGCATCATTTCTCTTGGTTGGCCCCTGTCTCTCTTCCCTTCGATGTTTCTAGCCGTCACAAGGTTCTCCAGCGCTTCTCTTCTCATCACATGACCAAAGAAAGCTGTTTGTCTCTTTCTTATTGTTGTGTATAATATTCTAGTTTCATTAGCCTCTTTCAGGCAAACGTCGTTAGTTACTCTTGACAGCCTAAGGAATTCGCAACATTCGTCTCAGGAACCACATCTCTATTGCTTTCAAATTCTTCCTAATTTGTTCATTTACATTCTAGGATTCATTCACTGCCATACAGCAAAAACAGGTTCTATATAGCACCTCAGCCCTCTCTTTCTGAAATGATAGTGACTTACTGCATAAGAAATTTTTCATTTTCTAAAATGCAGCTGTTGTCTGCCCTATTCTGCTCTTAATCTCTGTTGTGCACCTTCCGTCTGATGTAACAAATGCCCAGGAAGTATTTTACATTATCCACTTGGTTAAGAATTTAACTTTTTATTAAGTTGCACATTTTGGTGTTACATTTTTTGTTATACATATAGTAACATATAGTGTGACACACTCACACGCACAGACACATACACCCACACACACACACTCTCTCACACACACACACATACTCTCACACACACAAAACACACACACACACAGTGTGTAAAAGTACCGGAAGACATGACGGACTGGCCAAAGGTAATAGTAACACTGGGTCGTGAGTTCAGAGAATGGGCAGCGGGCCGCACTGAGTTTGAAGTGCAACAGCTGATCCAGAGTAACACACATCAAGGTGACATAGTGATCTACACCAATGGGTCAGTGGTGAGAATAGACGGAGTGGTTGGGGTTTCACTGTGAAGGCTAATGGACGATGCTTGATAATGGAGAATCTGAACATTCTCTTCATATAACCATGTGGTGTGTGTGTGTGTGTATTCTTGTCATATGCACACGTGCGTGTGTGTGTGGTGTGTGTGTGTGTGGTGTGTATGTGTGTGTGTGTGGTGGGTGGTGTGTGTGTGTGGTGTGGTGTGTGTTGTGGTTTGTGTGTGTGTGTGGTTTGTGTGTGTGTGTGTGTGTGTGTGGTGTGTGTGTGGTGTGTGTGTGTTCTTGTCATGTGAACATGTAATGTGTGTGTGGGCGGGCGTTCTTTTACATAAACATTCGAAGTGCTTGTGGACGTTCTTTCATGTGAACATGAATGACGTGTGTGGACGTTCTGTCATGTGAACATGTGTGATGTGTGTGGACGTTCTGTCATGTGAACATGTGTGATGTGTGTGGACGTTCTGTCATGTGAACATGTGTGATGTGTGTGGACATTCTGTCATGTGAACATGTGTGGTGTGTGTGGACTTTCTGTCATGTGAAACATTTGTGGTGTGTGTGGACGTTCTGTCATGTGAATATGTGTGATGTGTGTGGAAGTTCGGTCATGTGAACATGTGTGGTGTGTATGGACGTTCTGTCATGTGATTATGTGTGGTGTGTGTGGACGTTCTGTCATGTGAATATGTGTGATGTGTGTGGACGTTCTGTCATGTGAACATGTGTGGTGTGTGTGGACGTTCTGTCATGTGAATATGTATGATGTGTGTGAACGTTCTGTCATGTGAATATGTGTGGTGTGTGTGGACGTTCTGTCATGTGAACAAGTGTGGTGTGTGTGGACGTTCTGTCATGTGAATATGTGTGGTGTGTGTGGACGTTCTGTCATATGAATATGTGTGATGTGTGTGGACGTTCTGTCATGTGAACATGTGTGGTTTGTGTGGACGTTCTGTCATGTGAATATGTGTGGTGTGTGTGGACGTTCTGTCATGTGAATATGTGTGATGTGTGTGGACGTTCTGTCATGTGAACATGTGTGGTGTGTGTGGACGTTCTGTCATGTGAACATATGTGATGTGTGTGGACGTTCTGTCATGTGAACATGTGTGATGTGTGTGGACATTCTGTCATGTGAACATGTGTGGTGTGTGTGGACGTTCTGTCATGTGAATATGTGTGGTGTGTGTGGACGTTCTGTCATGTGAATATGTGTGGTGTGTGTGGACGTTCTGTCATGTGATCATGTGTGATGTGTGTGGTCGTTCTGTCATGTGAACATGTGTGATGTGTGTGGACGTTCTATCGTGTGAACATGGCCTGTGTTGTGTGTGTGTGTGTGTGTGTGTGTGTGTGTGTGTGTGTGTTTGGACTTTCTGTCATATTAACATCTTTGACGTGTGTAGATGCCCTGTCATATGAACACGTGCTGGGGGCGCTCTTTACATGAACACATCATTGATCAATGATGTAGAAGAATGAATGTTGTGACGAGACGTCACCCTCCTCTCCTGCTGGCAAGGAACCTCCTGATCAAGGTTATGAGATGAAACACTCATAATTTAAGTCACTTATTGAACATCTGGAAATATACGGACAACAGTGAAGATGGAGAGGATGATATGAATATGGGAATTGTCCGAAAAGTATGATTATACAACATACATAATATCAAATAGCAAAAGTATAAGTTTGAAAAACAGAAAAATCCATTTTATGAAATAACAATAGACACCATATATCTCAGTAATAACCCAGAGGGGTTGAACTGGATACTGTTGGTATAAACACAATACAATGATGATGATGATGATGATGATGATGATGATGATGGTGATGATGATGATGATATTGATGATCCAAGTGGTGACAATAATGCCATATATTGTTTATCATAAATATAACATTAATATCAACCGCATAAATATAACATTAAAAATCAACCATAGCAACCAATGATCCAACAATATATATTGACTAAGAGCAGTGCAGCTTTGGGAAGCAATGACGTAGAATTTACAACTTTAAACATGTTTCTGGGTGTGAAACGACCTCAGTGAAACAGCTAGACACCATGTATTTGTATGCTTTATACCCAAATTGCACAGTTGTTGGTTCACGCGGAAGACACGAGACCTGGCCATATTTGCACCTCTTTTTGTTGTTAGTTAGACATGCGTCGAAGTAGACTTTATCCTGCAGTTCTTCAGTGATGCTTTGTCATCATTTGGGAGTAGCAGGTCCGAACTCTGGTGTTCCCAGGAGCTTTAAATGGTTAAATCGGCGTGTCTGTACTCAGATCTTTCTTTCCTTCCTTCGCTTCGATACTTGCCAATGTATGTCGTCTTTCGTTGGGGTGTTTCCGAGGAGTTCTTTATGTGGAAATTGCTTGATGGTGTTGGGAATTCCCGTTGTGTGCACACTGTTAAAAATAAATAACTTAATATATCATTCATAATCTGCCTCTCTGTTTGACCGACATACATATACACAGTAAGTCAGCTGTCAGCCCCCCTGAGAACTTGTAGGCCTATAGGTTTATATCTTAACGAAAAGTCAGACGTTGCTCTTCTTGTAAATGTTAGAGTGTATTTCCGAGTTCGACAATAGGGGTTGTTTGTTTTCTGTAATTGTAAATGTCTGATGTGCAGCTCTGGCAGGGTAATAGTTGTGCCACCCGGTGGTCAGTCCCGGTGCCTTATCATTGACCAGGGGATGGAGAAAATCTGAAAGAAAAACCAAACAGAGCTATAATTACGTCTTTAAGAATGAGACACAACTCTGATAATTACTTTGCAGTAGGTTTCTAGTTCTTTCTGTAGCAGACAGTTGTTACTTTGATCTTTAAAGGAGGCAAAGTTGGTAATAGTAGTAGTAGCAGCAGCAGCAGCAGCAGTAGTAGTAGTAGTAGTAGTAGTAGTAGTAGTAGTAGTAGTAGTAATAGTAGTAGTAGTAGTAGTAGTAGTAGTAGTAGTAGTAGTAGTAGTAGTAGTAGTAGTAGTAGTAGAAGAAGTAGTAGTAGTAGTAGCAGCAGCAGCAGCAGCAGCAGCAGTAAAAGTAGTAGTAGTAGTAGTAGTAGTAGTAGTAGTAGTAGTAGTAGTAGTAGTAGTAGTAGAAGTAGTAGTAGTAGTAGTAGTAGTAGTAGCAGCAGCAGCAGTAAAAGTAGTAGTAGTAGTAGTAGTAGTAGTAGTAGTAGTTGTAGTAGTAGTAGTAGTAGTAGTAGTAGTAGTAGTAGTAGTAGTAGTAGTAGTAGTAGTAGTAGTAGTAGTAGTAGTAGTAGTAGTAGTAGTAGTAGTAGTAGTCGCTGTTTGTAAAGTCTCACACGACAATTTGTATGTAGAACAAATTTGAAAAATTCTTTTCTTCCGTTGATAACACCATTCTGCTTGGAGTGCAAGGAATTACTCCAGCAGCCGATAGCCTTTCGCTGCGTATTGCTTCACGATGGACTGTGGAGCATATATTTTCATGACATTATGTGCTTCATTTTTTCAAATTTGTTCTACATACAAAGTGTAATGAGACTTTACAAACACCCTGTAGTAGTAGTAGTAGTAGTAGTAGTAGTAGTAGTAGTAGTAGTAGTAGTAGTTGTAGTAGTTGTAGTAGTAGTAGTAGTAGTTGGTTGTTTGTTGTTGTTTGTTGTTGTTGTTGTTGTTGTTGTTGTTGTTGTAGCAGTAGTTGTAGTATTGAGCGTCGGGTGGATCTAGAGAAGAAGAGCTATTTCATTTTTCTGTTTTCCAGAGCTGTGTATTCACTTACTTGCACCGATGGTAGGTTGTCCGAGCTTGTGGGATGTCTCTGGTACTTCGTCATCGGCGTCCTTTCTGCGAAGTTGGCGGGAAATAACCCACATCATACACACAACAACAAAAAGAATGGCTGCCACTGCTCCAATCCAGATCCAAGCCGGGCCAAATTCCAACTTGGTGCTGATGTTAGGAAACCTGACAGAGATCACCTGTGTGTCGTTCAGGCTGGAGGTCACGTTGAGAAACATCGTGTGTCGCGTCTGTGAATGAGAAGGTCAATGCCGTCATACATTATCTTTCGTCTGATGATCTATAACAGTGGTTCTCAACCTTTTTTGGTCGGTGCCCCCCTTCACCATATTTTCAGTACGTCATCCCCCACCCCCCTCCCTTTCATATTTCCTACCTAAAAATCCCCCCACCCCTACACAGTATACATAAAAATGGAAGGTAAATATGTTAAAACAGGTCTAGACATTCACATAAAACGTGATTTGTGGGTCTACTTACTTTATAAAATGAATTTTAGAAGGATGAGACGTGCATAACTGTAAAGTATGAAGGGAAAAGAAATATCAAGCAATTGGTTCTTGTATTAACGCGATCTTGAAATGATCTTCATTTCCCCCCCCCCACCCCTGGTAACTCTAAAATTCCCCCCTGGGTGGGGGGGGGGGGGGGAGGAATTCCCCACCGGTTGAGAACCACTGGTCTATAATATCATTTCATCTTTTGTTGCTTTCTCTCGCTTTGAACTCAAGCGTAGTCCATACACCTGCTACCACTTCTAGTGCACTGGGCTGGCTTATTGCGTGTGGGTTAGCTTTCCCTATTGTCTGTGTCCCTCGTTAGCAGACGAGCCCACTTAGACTTCTGATGTATTTTGTAATTTACGTCCACAAATCAAGGATGAGATTAGTCCATCTCACTGGTGTAGGGGGTTGAACCGCTACCTCGGCAACAGCACACCGGAAGTTTGTTGATTCGATTCTACCATTATACTTACGCCGTTTAACCCCGAGGAGAAGTTATAATAGGGTCCACCCCTGACTCGGATTAATAATCTTGTGACTGAGTCAACCGCAAATAGCAGCTGCCCACGGTGTTACCCTCACAAGCTTATTAATTTGAAAATGATTGTTGTGCAAAGGAAGTAATGATAATACTTTGACGGAAGTTTAAGAGTGAGCGTTGTTATCAATTCGGCCACCACACCTAGTTATGCACCTCAAAGTTCAGCGTGTCCGTCTTCGGCATGCATCTGTGTTTTATTTTTATTTTTTTAAGCATATCCTTTACAGGACCTCGCTGTCAACACCAGCATCTTTCAGCTGTATGTTGATTTCTTAGCAAGATTACGCTCAGTAGTTTGCCATAGCTTTCTGAGCGGCCGGCTCAGTGTCCCGCATGTCACCAGCGGGGAACGAACCGCTCCCAGCTCGCTCCCGCAACGAGACTCTGCGTGACAAACGGGATTACGGAGAAAGTGTTGTAACCCCACAGCCAGAGAGACCGGCGCATCTGTGTTAGGTTTGTTTATTATAGACAGAATTCTAGGTAGTGGGTTCTATCTACTCGTGGGTAGGTTTTCTTTGCTAACAATTTTGCCAGGGTGGTGGCTTAAAGGCCCACTCTTCAGACTGCCATATCAGTTGATCCCATTTATTTGAAAGTCTACCATCATTCGCTTCAGCAACTCTGTTCCTCAAATGATTTCTACACCCCTCCAAATACCGTATTGATTATGGCGTAGAGAGTAAACATCATTACACATATTACTACACATTAACGGGTTGGCCTCTTCCAGTTCGAGAGCGTCGGTAGCGTAGTAGCTAGACTCCAGCCTGCCGACTCCGTGGACATGGGGTCGATCAGCGGCTGGGTGAATTAGAAGTTTTTTTTTAAGGATGGCAGTTCAACTCAGCCTAAAATTGGTATCAAGAATGTCTTGGGAAGTAAAGTTTAGTTTAGTTTAGTTTAGTCGACGGATCAACATCACGGCACGCGGGTGTAACCCATAAGTGCTCCGTTCTACTCCTAACTCAAGCCTAAGTGAGTCTGAAGAATCTCATCTCAGTACACGAGCTCAATAGCTCCAGCGACGACCCTCAGTAGTCTCCGAAATAAAATGCACTCGAGAACCGAAGGACGGGGCTGGGAATTTAACCCACTACCTTCGGAGTCCGAGTCAGACGGCCTGACTGCTTCGCCACGGAGATTTCCTTAAATAAAATATTGTACCTCTACATGTTTGTATTAGGAAGAACTAAGAAACAACGGAAATGTGGTTCCTGAGACGAACTTTCCGAGAATCTTGGACCGCTGGAGCAACTCGCTTGTGTTTTACTATTAACGGTACCCTAATGGGAAGCACAGAATAGAACACTGCAGCATACCATGCATGTCGTAGGAGACGACCAATGAGGATTCCGCCTTTGTGTTAACGAGGCCCTTAAAGGAAGCAAAGAATAGTATCATACCGTAAAATAGCATACGGGTCATCAGAGGCGACGATGGAGGTTTGGGCATGGGGCTGGTACCCCCCATTCCGTTGAGAAACTTTAGCTGCAAAATCCACCCAATCAAGAACAAGTCTAAAAATAAAGTAAACAGAATAAGCCAACCAAGAGGAAAGGCGGATTTTCTAGAAGAGATATGGCGCGACACAGAGAGAAGTCGCAGGGAGTCCGGATAGCAGATTTTCTTTCTTTCACCCAGGGAACTGTTCAGAATTGGAATGTTAGAATTAGGTATGAGTCGCGAGATAGAGGAGGACGTAAATACACACGGATAATAGAAGTAGAAACAGAAATCAATAATATGAGGAGAGTAAGCACAGAGCTGCATGGAATAGCTAAAGGTAGGGAAGCTTGGAGTGAGTTTGTTGATGGCCTATGACCCCATGGGGGGCAAAGGTTGAAAGTACAGGCCAAAGTAACAAATGAAGATTGCCTGAAATAGGCTAATGAAATTAGAACATTATATACAAATATGTGAAAGAGACACACATCATTCTATGGCCATGTGATAAGATGAGAGGCATTAAGGAACATCGTGACAACTGGAAAGACCAGTCGAAACAGAGAAATGATGGCAGACCAAAAGAAATGGCGCTGGATGGAATGAGACGGTGGCATGGAAGAATATCATCAGCACAGTTTTTGTTTTTATTGTGCTCGCTCGCCTTGAACTCAACCATAGTCCATACATATGCTACTACTTCTAGTGCAATGGACTGATTTTTGCCTGTGGATTAGCTTTCCCTATTACCAGTGTCCCTCGCCATCATGCAAACCCAATCCGACTTCTGAGGTACTTATAATTTACGTCCCCAAGTCAGGGACGAGAAGTTAACATTTTAGTCCAACTGACCGGTATAGGGGTTAAACCCGCTACCTCGGCATCAGCACACCGGAGTTTAAGAACGAACGCTCTTACCAATTCAGCTAGAACACCAAGGGCCGAGATCTGTGGGAAGGCACGAACGCCCGCGCCACTTGTCAGAGTACATGCTGATACTGATGTTTGTATAATTAATTATTTTGATTTATCAACTAAAGTTTCACTTGTAGAATATTTACTTGCATTAGTTATCGTTGAAAGACAAATAATGAAAATAACTACTAAAGAACAATTTAACAAAAGTTAGTTGCATATCCTTTACAGGATATGTCGTAGTCAACCCCAGCATTTGTTGGCTGTTTGTGATCTCTTGGCAAGTTTACATTCAGTAGTTTGCCATTGCTTTCTGAACGACCGGCACCCATACCATTGTATAAAAACTCAACGCGAGGCGGTCTGCTGCCAGATCGCCCGCAGCTGTGTTTGGACGCGGTATGACGCATTACTAACTGCGCCTGTAACATCTTTGCCACGGAGCAGACAAAGAACAATAGTTTATTTAATGAACTACTTTTACATCCAAGATTGAAAGAACATCGACTAAATATGCAACAAAATATGCATGTTCTTTGAAAATTCACACGAACATTTAATAATTACCTTAGGGAGTATGATCATAAAATATTTCACCAACAGAGATTGATCTTGGAGATCTAACAGTCAACAAATATATTCTGAGACATAGATTGCAGATGTTTTAATTGCCACGTGCCTTTTATACACACCTGATCTCGTTATATACAGAATAAAACCCGGAATTTCCTGCCTTTGCACCGGGAATTCCCAAGATGACACGCGTCAAGGGTACTCGAGCACAACATGACTAAGGACAACGGACCACAAGATTCAGAATTACTACACCGACGTGGTAGCTCACAAGCTTTGTGGAAATTTTCCTGTTTACACACACATACGATGATTTACAAATACGAGGAAATGCCGTGGGAAAGCAGAAATCTCAAGACAAGTTCAATCATTCGTTTGCTGAAAAGTGTGTGGCCAGCCAATTCTATATGGTTGAGTCGGGTGATTGATTGATTGATTGATTTAGGAACCGCCATCACAGCATTCGGGACATTCCCATAAGCGCTCCGTGTTGAGTCGGTTGAATCAAGAACCAATATCGGAACACTTGGAACATTCGCCTACGTGTTCCGTTCTTATCATCAACAACAAGTGAAGGGTCCCAATACAAATGATACCAGCTGCAGTGTCATTATGTGTACGCCTGGCCTTGCCTCGGAGTGTCGACCAGAGCTCCTGTCACTCCCTGCCGAACTATTCTCTTTTTTGTATGGTTGTGAATGCGAGACGAGTCGTGACAATGTGAAGAAACTGAAGGCAAGAGAGATGCAGTTTTTGTTTTGCTTTTAAAGAAGAATGTTGAGAATTCTGTGGACAGAAAAGAAAACAAAAGTTTAGGTTCTGAAAGCTGCAGCTGTTACAGAATCCACGAGGAAAAGACACATAAGATTTATGTGGCATTTAAAAACAAAAAAAGTTGCAAATCCTTTACGGGGCGTTGCAGTCAACACCAGCATTTACTGCTGTTGTTGATGTCTTGGCAAGTTTTTACGTTCAGTAGTTTACCATTGCTTTCTGAACGACCGGCTCCCATACCAACACATTTTAAAACCAGCGCGACACGGTTTGCTGCCAAATCGATCGCTGCTCTGTTTCGTACGTGGATAAGCGGCATTACGAATCGCATCCGCAACGTCATCGCCACGGATAGCGGCCATGTTATGTGGTATAACAACACAATAACCGGGGCTGTATCTTGGGGTATAGTGACACTAAGTTTCACAACTACCCGACATAATGAGTCGAGGAATTCAGGTCAGCAGCAGGCGATTCGGAAACAGACCGCTTTGCGTTAATTTTGATAGTATGTGGCGTCGGCAGTTCAGAGAGAAATGGCAAACTACCCAACTAACATTGTCTTCTTCTTCTTAAAGTCCATACCGTGCGACGTTGGTGATCACATCTTTCCGCAGCCGAGTAAATCACCAAACAGCCATTTATGCTGGGGTTGATTGTAACGTCCTGTTAAGGACATGCACCTAACTTGACATAACAACAGGGGAGGGGAAATAGAGAAAGCAGTCTGACGTGAGGAAATAATATGTAAGAGAGTTGGAGAAAGAGGAAAACAAAGTCGCTTAAAAGTCGACAGGGTCGAATTCATTACACCGGGTTTTTATCCCATATGGCTCAGTCTCTTTTCGCAGCGCGGAAAGCGTCACAGAAAGCACGAACTCCGTAGCTCCGGCGACGACCCTCAGGAGTCTCCGAAAAAATGCACCCGTGAATCGAAGGACGCGGCCCGGAATCGAACCCATAACCTTCGGAGCTCGAGTCAGACGGCTTGACCACTTCGCCACGGAGACCCCAGGAGAAAGAGGAGCGGCGGTGAATTTGGGAAGCTTAATTGATGAAGTGCCATGTGGTGATTAATCGTCTGAAGTGACTTTCCTTATCTGTCATAGGCTTTTATACAGTAATTTTCCCTATGCAACCCATTTAAGCCGATATAAAATACAACTTATCTGCTACCATATTAACAACTTTTAAGTCACAACTGTGACACACCTCTACTTCCCAGTTTCCGCCATCCATTTTAATTTGGTCCAAACCTACTTATTGTTTGGTATATGCTAAACACGTAGACAACAAATAATAATAATATAAACAGCAACAAGTGCATCAAAAATGTCAGATGGCAGACAGGAATGGGGAGTCATGGTCGCCAATGTCTGCTGTAGACCTGGTACCTAAAGAAGACAAAGAGACTAACACTGTAGCTCAACGGAGGTCAGCTTGGCCGAATGGATAAGAACGCTCACTCTTAAACATCCGGTGTGCTGATCTCGAGGTAGCAGGTTGAACCCTTACACCGGACAGTTGGACTAAAATGTTGACCTGTCGTTCTTTACTTGGGGACGTAAATTGCAAGTACCTCTGAAGTCGCAGTGGGTTCACCTGATTGCGAGGTACGCTGGTAATACTAATAGGGATAGCTAATCCACACACAAAAATCAGTCATATGTTATACTTGGATATGCGGGGAACTTAATGTAGGTTGTTTTGTCTCCAAAATCTACATTAAATTCCCCACATATCCATGTATAACATATTAACATCAGACAAACAAACAAACAAACAAACAAACACCAGTATTCGATATTCAGTTATCGAAGTGGCAGGATTTGGTTTCTAAGTTATTCACCAAAATGGTTCTGGCGTCGTCAAGTGGCATACTATTGAGTTTTCAATGAGGAAAGTAACTGGTTACACCACCTCACTACACTGTGATCCAGCATGTTCTTGTTAACGATCCACCTATGCCTGTCTGTCTTCTGCCTAGTTACTTACCTGCATATCTACCTACCTAACATTTTTTTTGTTGCATATCCTATTTACAGGACATTGCAGTCAACACCGGCATTTTTCAGCAGCTGTTGATGTCTTGGTAAGTTTTACGTCCAGTAGTTTGCCTTTACTTTCTGAACGACTGGCTCGTATACCTTTCCGTAAGAAACTAACACGATGCGATCCGCTGCCGAATTGCGCGCAGCTGTGTTTCGTACATGGATATACGGGATTACGAGCAGCGTCTTTAACCCCTTCGCCAGGGAGAGCGGCACCTATACATGTATAAACCAAAATATCTGCATACCACATTGATTCATACGTATGCATGCGCGAATCTACCCCAAACAAATCCTTCATCCATCCGATTCATTCATCCATCTTATTCTGTCCGTCTTATGTGTCTGTTTGTCTTCTGTCCATCTGTCATCTATCAGTCTAGCTATCTATCTATATGTCTGTATATGTATGCGTACCAATGCATCCATCTATCCATGTGCTTGTCTGCCTTATTGACAAAATTTTCAGTTGACAACATTTTCGTTCTTCGTATATCGATCGTCTCGTCTTTGTGTGCACTACGGAATTCCATAGTTTAAAGTCGGTAAAGAACCCCTTTACAAGTCTGGAGGCACATTGGGTATATGATGATACATCCATATGTTTATAGACCTGTCGCCACTCGGCGGCTGCCTTTACTTTCCTTGACATTTCCTGGTACCCAGTTAGGCTGTGTAGACTAGGGTGCCCAGGTCACGATGATAAAAATCTGTCTTGGTGCGAATTCGAACCCTTGACTACCGGCCATGGCCAGGAAAACAGGCGTGCTGCTATATATATATATATAGTCAGACAGAGGGGCAGACACGCTGCCATAGATAGGGAGGGAGAGAGAGAGAGAGAGAGAGAGAGAGAGAGAGAGAGAGGAGAGAGAGAGAGAGAGAGAGAGAGAGACAGACAGACAGACAGACAGACAGACGGACGGACATGCGGCCATATATAGGTAGAGAGCCAGACATGCTGCTATAGATAGGTAGACAGACAGATATACGGACGGACGGATGGACGGACAGACAGACAGACAGACAGATTGATCTATATTTTCGAAGGTTACAAATTGGACATGCAGGCCCGTCTTACATTCTGCCCTTCCAATCACTCATCTTTCGTTCATCAATAGTGCATGATACATTCACATAGGAACAAACATTGACGAATGAATGTTGTAAACATAAAAAGAATGCATATTACCATGCTATGAGACACACACCCCACCCACCACCACACACACACATATCTCCACACCCATTGAGACCCAACCACACACACCCGCCAGGCACACATATATGCCCACCACCTACCCACATCCCCCACACACACATCCCCCACCTATGCCCCAACCCACTCACCCTCCTACATATCCTTCACCCACCCACACACCCCCAAACACTCAGCCAAACACACATGCCCCCGCCCACACACAAATCTCCTACCAAACCACACAACCCGCACCCACCCACCCACACAATTTCCCACACCCACACACACATCCCGCACCCACCCACACATACCCCCACGCACACACATCTCCCCACACACACACATCCAGACAGACATCCAGACAGACAGATAGATAGATAGATAGATAGATAGATAGATAGATAGATAGATAGATAGATGGGTGGATGGATGGATGGATAGATAGGTAGACAGACAGACGGACGGACGGACAGACAGACAGACATATCGACAGACAGACAGATAGATAGATAGATAGATAGATAGATAGATAGATAGATAGATAGATAGATAGATAGATAGATAGATAGATAGATAGATAGATAGATAGATAGATAGATAGATAGATAGATAGATAGATAGATAGATAGATAGATAGATAGATAGATAGATAGATAGATAGATAGATAGATAGATAGATAGATAGATAGATAGATAGATAGATAGATAGATAGATAGATAGATAGATAGATAGATAGATAGATAGATAGATAGATAGATAGATAGATAGATAGATAGATAGATAGATAGATAGATAGATAGATAGATAGATAGATAGATAGATAGATAGATAGATAGATAGATAGATAGATAGATAGATAGATAGATAGATAGATAGATAGATAGATAGATAGATAGATAGATAGATAGATAGATAGATAGATAGATAGATAGATAGATAGATAGATAGATAGATAGATAGATAGATAGATAGATAGATAGATAGATAGATAGATAGATATCAACACATTAATATACAAAACGATGTTCCACTAAACAAATTTAGAAACATAGTCAAACAAAATAAGAAGCCGACCTGTGTACATAACTTTCCCGGCACCACGCACAGATCAGTCGAGACCATTGCTGCGGTTTACCGGAGTGACTCGCGTCACATCGGGAAAACCTGTCCATACTCTTGCTGACCTTACAGTAAACAGTTACTAATGCAACAGATGTGAACCAAACCTGACATCACCTATGCCACATAACTTTCAAGAGACTTTTTTTTTTTTTAAATTCGTTCGTTTGAGAAAAACAAATTGTTGGTTATAATTGAGGTACAGGTTTGACGGTCCTATATTGTTTCCTTTTGCGTTGTTTAAACTCTGTTTCCTCGTGTGGTAGATTTCATGCCCGTGACGTCAACAGATGCATAACTTGTGTCCCTCCGATTCGATTACCCCTACCCCAGTGGTTCCCAAGCTTTTCAAGCAGAGGGCCAAATCTACTATTTTCGGTAGTTAAGCGGGCCACAACGTTATAACATTATAAAAGTCATGCAATATCATTTTTACCTTTAAATTTTGACAACGAGCCAACAGAAGAATGACTTCGTACGAAGCAACAACATAACTCTTGCTCTGTTCGTTAGCCTTGGTGAAAAATGAATGCTGCCTGGTCAGAGAACTTTCTCTATGAAATCTTTTCTTAACTCCGAATTAATCAGATATTGAGCATTTATGTCTGAATGTGTGGTCGTGAAGTGTCGTTCCAGATTAAAAAATTTTTTTTTGGGGGGGGGGGGGGGGGGGGGGGGGGGGGGGGGGGGGGAAACATTAAGCAGATTAAGCAGATAAGCAAACCGGTTACCACCATGGATAGGCATAGACATAGATTTCTCAGTCCAATCTTCGTTGAATTCACGACAAGCAAGGTCTTCACATTTTCGCTTTTACCATTATTGATTTTAGATTTTCCACATCATGTTTATAGGCTTTACCGGTAAATTGCACATAATAATAATAATAATAATAATAATAATAATAATAATATATAATGTCAACACAATACTACTAACTCTGCTAATCCAGTTGTAACAGACGACAACATTGCGCCTTGCGCACTCTGATGGTCGACAAGGCTGGGAGATGGAAATTCATAAAGATTCGTTGCAAAACGCTGACTGGGCGCTCCGAGTGCATTTTTTGAAATTATTAAAATATATTATAATAAATAACGAGGCCTCGCGTGCCAGTTTCTGACAGCTGGCGGGCCACACTTGGCCCGCGGGCCGTGGTTTGGGAACCTCTGCCCTACCCCGTTCAACCTCAAAGAGAAGTTATATTAGAGTCTATCACCGGTTCAGATTAATACTCCTGTTTAAACATGCTATTAATTTGAAGATGCTTGTTGTCCAAAGAGGGTAATCTTGATTATCCATAACTCTCAGTTTGATTTAAACAGTTTCTGGAGTGCGGATCTCAGTGGCGAAGTGATCGAACCGTCTGCCTTGTGCTCCGAAGGTCAGTTGGTTCTTTTGTTAACTTCATTCATTCGGGTCACGAGTGCAACTAGTTTTTCCCCAAAGACCCCTGGGGGTAGCCGAGGGAGGCACAGAGTTCGTGCTATGTTTCCCTTTCGGCAGACCTTTACGCGGGAAGAGACCGATCATTGTTGGATACAAAATAAGTGCAGCGAGGCCAACCTTCGCGCCTTCAAAGTCAAACGCCCTTAGTGTATCAGAGTAGTCTGCATAGTCAGAATGCAAAATGCTCCACCGCATTCATTTTGTTATTGATAATGAGAGTTAAAGTTGTTGTTTTAAAAAAAAAAGAGAACAAAAATGAACATCCAGCAGTGTTTGAAAACTGACTGCTCTGTGGATCTAAAAAACATTCGGTAGTAAAGGCCAGAACTGGGCAAGGTAACTATAGACAGACCATAAATCCACATAGCACAACGATGGGATAATCGTTATTCTAACATACCTGGTAATGACAAGGCATGCAGTTTAACAATGAGTGGATCTAGATAATAATAATCGTGTTGAGCAACAAGTTTCAAAATAGCCAAATATGTAATAATAATTGTACAAAGAAACAGACAGTTAGATAAGCCACCCGAGGCACCGAACTGGGAGTATACAGACATATCATCATCATCATGGTTTAGCTGGTCCTTTGTATAACGTCGCTCTCATGATCCTTTGTCAGTTTCTCTGCCTCATGTACCCTCATGCTCGAGCTGTCTGCTAATGTTCTTTGACCACCTTCGTGGTGGTTGATCCCTGCCTCATGCTCCAGCTGTCTGTAATGTTCTATAATCACCTTCGTGGTGGTAGATCCCTCTCTCTTCATCCAGGAACCATACATTCCATCCCCGTTCTTTCCAAGCCATGTATAGTTTAATAACATCATCATGATCATTTCCGGTAAACGTTGGCGGTCATGGTCTGCCATCTCACTCGATCACCAGAGTCTTGGATTAGGTCTGTGTTTTTATTCTGATTATGTTATGTGGCCAACACACTAAGTTATCTCTTTGCCTGCACCACGCTCTTTTCCCATAGATTTGATCAGATGCCACTAAATGTTCATGTATAATATATTTCTCCTAATAATGTCCTGTTTATGTCAACATTCTCTAATCAGTTTACTGTGAGTCGTCCAATCATGGCTTACTAAGCATCTATAAATCAGTTTATGTGAGTCACCGAATCATGGTTTACTAAGTATCTATAATTCAGTTTACCGTTAGTCATCGAATCATGGTTTACTAAGCATCTATAAAGATAGTAGCATGCCAACTGCTTTCCTTCTTGGCCTTGATCACACTACTCAATGACCTTAGCCTTTGTCTCTATAAATAGACCCCCTGCCTACTGTTGCGAAACCTGAGACATAACCATTCACTGTATTTCGGATGCTCTCCAGTTCAATTCATCCCCTGCATACATGGTAGCATAGGAACTACAAAGTGGTGTAGGCATCCATGTCTCTCTGCATGTTTAGATCCTTGGTGTTGTGAATCAATTCTACTGATGACGTTTCCACATGCCATCATCTTACACCAACGATCATCATTTCTCTCAGTCTGCCTCTGATTTTTCTACCACTGATCTTTCTATCATCATGATGTTCTACCAATGCCTTTCTTCTCATTCTTTGGCGGCAGAAAACTGTTTTTCTTTTTTCTTATGGTTGTGTAGAATGTTCTACTTTCATTAGCCTGTTCTAGGAATTGTTGCTAGTTACTCGGGCTGCCCAAGATATTTTCAATGCTGAAGTTAGAAACCACTCCTCCGCTTCCCCCCCAGCACTTCCTAATTCGTTTGTTCACTTTCAAAGATTCAGTGAAATACAGCAGAACAGGTTGAATATAACATTTCTGAAGTTACGTTCATGACATTCATTGAAGTGATTTATTATATAAGATACATTCCATCCTATGAACGGCAGTGTTTACTTGGCCTATTCTGTTCTTAATCTTTATCACGCATTCATTCAATTTAATAGGAGACCCTAATAAAAACCAACAAAAATATATAAAATATTAACATACAGTATCACATAAGCAAAACAAGTTTTTATTTGTGCTTTAAAATATACAACTGCAGGCAGCATGCATCTTGCTATCAGGTCCATGAAAAATGGTGTGAGATGTGGAAAAGAAAATTATAATGGTATCAACACAACACCAGTTAAGTTTGATAAACAATTAAATGACAGCAGTGAAAAAAGAGGACTAAAACCCATGTAATTAGCTTGTACAAACAAAAGTGCAGAAATATGTTTTGAACATGTAAAGAACAGGTTGACAATACAAATACAAAATACTGAAAATGCAAATAGAAAATCTATCTCTCAACACCAGTTTTGTGATCAACATGTAAAGTAGAATCCATGGAAACAATGTATCATTCTGTGAGATATGTTGAATGGCTAACACAACATATAATGTGAGAAATATAATAATACCTACTGATTGCATTAAAAACATTTAGTTGAATGGGGAAAAAAAAAACACGTTTAAAAAAACAATCAGTCTGAGGTGTTAACACAGTGTTTAAAAATATAATTCTACCTAAACTAGCAAGAATGAATGACAAATACAGTTTATGCAATAAATTTGCACCTACTAAATTTCAGCACAAGTACAATGAAATGAATTCTTTGGCAACCAATGAAAATGGAATGTTTAACTTTCAATATGTAACTAAACTTTCCATATAGGTATATACAAATGTTTCCAATGTTTCAAAGATGAAACACTTTAACAGAAATCTGGCAACTGTCTGTCTCTGTGTATCTAGTTGTGTTTGATTCTGTGTGTGTGCATTCAAGAAAGTGTGTGCACGCATGATAACACACAAACACGAACAGGACACACTGTAATTTATAGCTAACACTAGAAAGATTACACTAAATAATGTCAACCACATGAACTCCAGTGACACCAAAATAATGAAATGATTTTCTAACTTCCAAAAGAAAGAAATTGTACCAGTGGTTTTTGTGTATCACAACTGATCAAACTATGCAAATGGCACACAAAAACAGAAAATCACAGTTTTATCCAATGTAAATTGTTAAAAAATGTGTCTTTTTGGTTAACTATAACGTTCTGTCATTATGATACTGCAATGGGACAGAAGGCCAATCCATAACTAGAGAAATAGCAAACTAAGATGAATTTACATTCCAACATGGCACAGTATAGATATGGTGTTAGGCTTATATTTTCCACAAGCAACTGGCACATGTGGGTGTCATGTGGTTAGTATTACACAACCTGTCATTACTTTCTCAGATAAATCCCTGGCATCCACTGCATGTATTACAGGAGCTCATAAACACATCAAAGGATAGCATCACTGTAACCTATCATGCATGCCATAAGAGGTGACCAAGGAGGACTGGTCTTGAGGCTGGCTACCCCATCTCACAGATAACTGTAGCTACAAAATCCAACCGACTATGAACAAGGTCTAAAGATAAGGAACTCAATCAACCAAGATGAGAGGAGGCTCTCTTGAATAGACATGATGTAATGCAGAGAAAGCTGCAAGATGTCAGGATCACAAAATTACCTCCTGTCACCAAGGAAAATCTTCTGAACTGGTTTCTGTAATGTTATAACAATGTTTGAATTGGGAAAGACAGCAGAGGTGGTAAATGAAATAACATAAACTAATATTGGAAGAACACGGCGTGCAGTAGGAGATAGCAAAAGACAGGATAGGTAAGCATCAGTTGGTTGAGACCTGTGCTCTGGTAGGGTATATAGATCAAAAGAAGAAGACCCATTTCATGAGGCCGTAGAGTAAAAACAAAATATTACAATTCCACTACTATTGGAAATTGAACCCAATACTGCAACTGTATAAGGAGGTGCACTGACCACAAGCTACATGCCAACAGAAGTGGTGGTGGTAACAACAGCACTACTTTGACCTCAGTTGCAAAACTACACTTATTCTTGGTATCGATGTAAATAAAATGGGTTGAAACTGAGGTAAAGCTGTGAAAATGTAAACAATAGAAAAATAACTGTTTTCCATAACTGTACTTGTAAACACAGTGAACAACTAGGGTTAGAATTAAATTGTAAAAAGACACAGATTATAGTCATCACTAGGAAGAACGAAATACCACAATGTAATATACAAGTAAATGGGAATATTCTTCAACAAGTGAATAGGTACAATTATCTCGGAACAGTAATAACATCTGATGGGAGATGCCTTGAAGAGATTAGAACAAGAATCGCCATGGCAAAAGTAGCCTTTAGCAAGATGAAAAACATACTGACCAATAAAAAGATTTCAATTGAAATGAGAAAAAGAGTTTTGAGATGCTATATAGAACCTGTACTTTTGTATGGATGTGAAGCTTGGACAATGTGCAGTCAGGCTGAAAAACATCTGATGGCTGTAGAAATGTGGTTTCTGAGGAAAATGCAAAGAATACCATGGACAGCCAGAAAGACCAATGAACAAGTCCTTCAAGAAACAAATGAAGATCGTAAACTGATTAGAGACATTAGACACAGACAGTCAAATTTTTTGGACATGTTATGAGAAGAAATGATCTGGAGAACTTGGTGACAACTGGTAAGATCGAGGGGAACAGACCAAGGGGAAGACCTAGAAGCAAGTACCTGGACGGCTTGGCCTTGTGGCATGGTCGAGACAGAAACACGGAGCTGATCCACGACTCTGGTGATCGAGTGAGATGAAATAGGAGAGACAAACATGTTTTTCGGACATGTGATGATAAGAGGGGCATTGCAGAACATCATGACAAAAATATAAGTGGTTGAAGAGGCAGGCCGACATAAATTATACTCGATGATCTAAGATGGTGGCACAGAGGAATACCATCAATAGAACTGATCCAGAACAATCTAAGTCCGAGCTCTGTGGAGAGACATCAACATCTACACCATGTGGCAAAACATGTGATGATGCTGATACATCCAGCAAACTAGTCCTGTGTGTTTGTGTGATGTTTATTTGATCTATCCTGGATTAATAAACATTTCTGACATTAATGTAAACGTACAGGACCCTTTTATGACTCTTTGAGGCATATTGGATATGAGGTGCTAGTCTCATATTTTTATTGACCAATCGGCACTTGATGGGCGATGTGGTCAGTATCACGTTGGTCATCTTTCAGAGACCCAAAGTGCAATAAAAATGCTGCACAAATTACGTCCACATTCCATAAGTGTTGCTTCAGGTGATATATGTGGCTAGTGATGACACTTAAAGGGTGTCTAATTGGTCATGTAAACTTATTTTCTCTGTAAGGTTCTGTCATACTTTGGAGGCATTAGACTTAAATCCTGGTGTTCCTTTCAGTTTCTCTGTTGTCTAAAGCATTTTCTGGAACTTTACTTCTTTCCTTTACATCTTTAACTGCTAATCAATACCTATGAATGTAATATCCCATGTTATTTCGGTGGCGTTAAGGATTCTCTGTTGATTGACAGCTCTTCATATAATACTGTATGAATATATAAAACTTTCCCTCCCGACCATTTTTTTCTAAACACTCTTCTTCTTTTGCCCTTCATCCTCGATTGGGGCATATTCCCTCGACCAACTCACACCAAGCGGTAAGTACCTAACGAGATGCAATAACATATACCAGGCAATAAATCATGCAATCTATTGCTTGTACCTTTGTTATTCAAATTCACTAAGAGAAAACATTGTTCTCAACTTCCTAATTTGTTTGTTCAGAATCAAAGACTCACTACTATACAGAAGAATGGTTTAATGCTAACATTCTGCACTCTCTTTCTAACATTCAGTGAAATTGACTTATTACGCAAGAGTAATATCACAAAAGTCCTTCTCTCACACAATAACATAAAATTGTCATAAAATTTGGCGGCTGCAGACAAGAGATCTGTAAACTAAGTGCACATGGATCTAGTAATATGAACATTTAAAATTAGACATGATTGGTTGGCTGGTTTAAATATGTTATATGTAATGTGCACACAAACATTGCTGGCAAACCTTTGAGGCTATGACATTTGTTTCTCAATAAACAAATTGGTTTTACAGCTTAGTTTGAGTAAAAACCTGACAAAGAATAAACATGAATAAAACATAGCAGATATTGGACAATTAATGAAGTTAATATAATTATTAACAATTAGTTTTAAAATGGAATGATGAACGTATATGTTCAAAAAAAATCCAGTAACTTTTTAAAACACTTGAAAGAAATTAGGTAAAAAGAATTACAAAACATCTTATTTAAATGATAAGTGGTTTTTGAAATAAGATAAGTAAGAACAAATAATTAGCAGCTAGACCCTTAAATATCGTCTTAAGTAAAGAACATTTTTTCACAGCTTAAGGTGCACTGGACATATAGTGATAGGCCCATATTTGTTGAGACCAACAGGCAACTCAGTGGGTGATGTGGCCAGTATTTTTACAGTTGCCTTTACTTCCCAATAAATTTTATGGTACACATTTTAGCTTGGTCAAAATGGGAGACCAGTTCTATTAAGCAAATCTGCCAGATGTTGCTTGAACGCATGACCACGGGGTTGGCAGGTGAGCGTCTAGCCACCACGCTAACTACCAGAGCTCCAAATATCACTGTGACAACTTACAAATTGAGTTCTTACATAAGAGCAATTTCATTGAAAAGTATGAACAGTGGTTAATTTTAACGACACTGAAAATGAATTATCAGATTAAAAAAAAATAATCTGCCAAAATTATCATAAAATATGACAGTGGCAGGACAAGGGATCTGTAAATTAAGAGATGTGTAGCAATTAGTGACCATTAACCACATGTGTCTTCAGTGACCTTAACATTATTCATTGTTAGATCTCCCTCTTCTGCATTTTACCTTTTGACGAGGAAGAGGTCCTCAACCAGCCCCAACTCTATTTTTTGAACAAGATGTTCAGTGCCCTGTTCAACCATCAGGCTTTCAATTGGTTATAATTGGGGCCTTTATGGTGTTTCTATTTCTGTTTGTGTAGATGGGGCGGCGTATTTTGCTTTCACTGGAGTTTATGCATTTTCTGTCTTTGTGTATTTCACCTTTGTTGTCCATTTCTCATGTCTGGTCAGAGTTGCACACTTGTGAGGCCTAGTGTTGTTGGGTTGGAACATCTCATGGCGTTTTCTTTCATTGAGTGGTCTACCAGTCGTCAATCCTCTTAAGACTTCGTCTATTTCTCCTGTGTCTCTGTCAACTCACACCAAGCCCTCTTATTCTTTGCCAACTCCTGTAGCTCCCCCATGAACTCCCCATATTACCCATCTGTCACTACGTCTCCTCTCCATGTCTCCTGTAACTTCCCCCCATGAACTCCCCATATTATCCATCTCTCACTAAGTCTCCTATAACCCCCCCCCCCCCCCCCCATATTATCCATCTGTCACTAATCTCCTCTCCATGTCTCCTGTAACCCCCTCCCCCTTATTATCCATTTGTCACTACGTCTCCTCTCCATGTCTCCTGTAACCCCCTCCCCCTTATTATCCATCTGTCACTACGTCTCCTCTCCATGTCTCCTGTAACCCCCCCCCCCCCCCCATATTATCCATCTCTCACTAAATCTCCTCTCCATGTCTCCTGTAACCTCACCCTTATTATCCATCTGTCACTACGTTCTCCTCTCCATGTCTCCTGTAACTCCCCCCATGAACCACCCTCCCCCCCCCATATTATCCATGTCACTAAATCTCCTCTCCATGTCTCCTGTAACCCCCCCCCCCCCCATATTATCCATCTGTCACTAAGTCTCCTCTCCATGTCTCCTGTAACCCCCCTCCCCCTTATTATCCATCTGTCACTAGACGTCTCCTCTCCATGTCTCCTGTAACCCCCCCCCCCCCCCCCCCCCCATATTATCCATCTGTCACTAAGTCTCCTCTCCATGTCTCCTGTAACCTCACCCTTATTATCCATCTGTCACTACGTCTCCTCTCCATGTCTCCTGTAACCTCCCCCCATGAACCCCCCCCCCCCCCATATTATCCATCTCTCACTGTCTCCTCTCCATGTCTCCTGTAACCCCCCCCCCCCCATATTATCCATCTGTCACTAAGTCTCCTCTCCATGTCTCCTGTAACCCCCCCCCCCCCCCCATATTATCCATCTGTCACTAAGTCTCCTCTCCATGTCTCCTGTACCTCCCTCCATGAACCCCCCCCCCCCCCCCATATTATCCATCTCTCACTAAGTCTCCTCTCCATGTCTCCTGTAAACCCCCCCCCCCCCCCCCATAATATCCATCTGTCACTAAGTCTCCTCTCCATGTCTCCTGTAACCTCCCCCCATATTATCCATCTGTCACTAAGTCCTCCTCTCCATGTCTCCTGTAACCCCCCCCCCCATATTATCCATCTGTCACTAGTCTCCTCTCCATGTCTCCTGTAACTCCCCCTGCCCCCCATGACCCCCCCCCCCCCCCCCCCCCATATTATCCATCTGTCACTAAGTCTCCCCTCCATGTCGCCCTGTCTTTTCCATTGTGGGCTCCAGAGGAAGACATTCTAGTTACACTATTACCAGGTTTTTCTAAATGTGTCTTATATCCAGTGCCAGTGTTATTTCCTTACCTCCTGATTGTCTGGAATGTGTTTAATTTTTAAAATAAACTCCCTATTGTTAATTCTGTCATACCATTTTAGTGCTATTTCACAAAGGCACCAATTAATGAATGTTAGTAGATTATTAGTAAGTGTTTAGTTGTTCTCATCCATATAGTACAGAGGTTCTCAACCTTTTTTGGCCCTTGTCCCCCTTCACCATATTTTCAGAACTTCATTCCCCCCTTCCTATCCAAAAATTTGGTCCGTGCCCCCCCCCCCCCCCCCCCCCCCCCCCCCCCCCCCCCCCCCACCCCCCCCCCCCCCCCCCCACCCACCCCCCCCCCCCCCCCCCCCCCCCCCCCCCCCCCCCCCCTCCCCCCCCCCCCCCTACCCCACCCCCCCACCCCTATACAGTATAAGTAAACATATAAGGTAAATTTAATAGCACATACTAAAACAAGTCTAGACATCCACATAAAACATGATTTGTGGGTCTACTTACTTTATAAAATGAATTTTAGAAAGATGAGACGTACTTAACTGTAAAGTATGAAGGGAAAAACAATATCAAGTAATCGGTTCTTGTATTAACGCAATCTTGAAATGGTCTTCATCCCCCCCCCCCCCCCCCCAACCCTAAGTCCCCCCTGAGGGGGGGGGGGAATTCCCCACCAGTTGAGAACTACTGATATAGTAGTACTGATTTGAGGCTAGCGTGAAATATTCTAAGTGTGGTATTAGATTTAATTTCTTTTGATTTCCACACATTTCCCATGAAAGCTCCTTTTGTCTTGTGTATTCTTAGTTGAATATGTCTATCTGCTTACCCAACTTTGTCTACACTGCCACGTGGTATCATGAAAGGACAATGGATAATCAATTCCTAGGCTTATTTTCATTATCTTTGTCTATCATATTTAGACCTAATGTTGTGACCTACGTGAAAGTGTTTATTGTATCTTGCATGTGATTTTGTGTGTGGGACAGAAGGTCAATCTTATCAGCAAAATCCAGATCATCAGGCTGCTCTGTCAGTCTACAGGATTCCATTTCTGGTTGTAGTTAATGTTGTCCTCATAATACAGTCAATAAGCAGTGTGAATAAATAAGGTGACAAGAAGCATCTCTGTTTCACTCCTTTCATCATCATCATCATCAAGTGTCCTGAAATAGGCGTTCATGTTTCTTCACAGATCTCTGTCTTTGGTGGTCTGGATCAACTATGCTGCTATTCCTGCATGTCATTGTCTCAGTCCATCCAGCATAATTTCTCTTGGTCTGTGTCTGCCTCTCTTCCCCTTGACCTTTCCAGTTGTCACGGTGTTCTCCAATGTCTCTCTTCTCATCACATGACCAAAGAAAGCTGTTCGTCTCTATTCCTTATTATATAATGGTCTAGTTTCATTAGCCTCTTTCAGGCAGTAGTTGTTAGTTACTCTGGCAGTCCATGGAAATCGCAACATTCGTCTCAGGAACCACATCTCTGTTGCTTCCAAGTTCTAATTTGTTCATTTACATTCCAAGATTCACTGTCATACAAACCAAGACAGGTTCTATACAGCATTTCAGTACTCTCAATCTTACACTCAATGCTAGTGACTTATTGCATAAGATACTTTTCATTTTCTGAAATTCAGCGTTTGCTTGCCATATTCTGCTCTTAATCTATGCTGTACACCTTCCGTCTGATGTTATAAATACCCCTAGATCTTTAAAATTATCCACTTGGTTAAGAATTTTCCATTTCACATTTTGGTGTCACCTTTTTCTTTCATATCACCATTATTACTGTTTTCTTGATGTTCAAGGAGAGTCTTTTCTTTGCACTCTCTGCTACCACAATGTTCAACAATTGTTGTAGATCTTTTGCATTATCTGTGATCAATACAGTGTCATTTGCATAACATACATTGTGTATATTATAACCTCTGATTAGTATTCCTGGCTTCTCTTTGGTCTCTCTCATTATTACTTCACTATATTGCGAGAAGAGATCCAGTGACAAGACACATCCCTGTCGTATTCCTAGCTTTTGCACTCCTTTATTTCACTTATTTCAAACATACTCATTAGTTTACCCTCACAAAGAACATTTAATGTCTTCATATGCTGCCTTTATTACATTTATTGAGAGACATTCTAAAATCACATATGTTAATATGAGCTAGCAAAACAAAATTTACTAACCATATTTCTGTGTAGTGAACAAGTTCTAGACAATTTGTGATCACCATAATTTAGTATATGAATTACAACACATAAAAAAAAAAAAAAACAGGGTTGACTAAAGTAACATGAACATGAACAAAACATACAACTGTGGATCCACTGGTAGTTAACATAGGCAGCACAATTTATATAGTATCCTGAACATACACTATAAAGACTGACTAGAATGAGAATAAACAGTAGAAAATCCAAAATCTTGACTACTGCTAGTAATACAGATTCTACAAGCACTTGCAGACTCCGAAAAGAGCTCTATATATTAGCAAGCACCCAAATACTGAATCTCATTTTGTAAACCATGCAACAAAAAAAAAAATCACAAGCTAATTTGTTTTTTTTTCCCCCTTCCATTGCTGTTCAATATGTAAATTATATTCAGACAAGTAAATTTTAATGTACAAAATGGGTTGTAGATTGATTTCTCATAACTAAATTTAACATTTCAATATGTCCTTAGTTTCAAATGTGATACAAACAATTTCTTAATTTCGTATATGACAATCTGGCATGTAAAGGAATTTTATGTTTTCACATGTTGGTAAAATGCTTTCATAAAGTGAAGCTAAAGCAGTTTCACTAAAAACGGTAACATAGTATAATTAAAGCAATAATATACACACAAAACAATTTCATGAAATTGGTTTATAAGTTCACTTCTCTCCTTACCAACAGATTTTTATAAATGATTGTCAAAAGTGTTGTTTTGTAATCTTCCAGTGACTCTAAACAGTGTCATCAAACATCCCAATATTTTCAATAAAAGACATGCATAGGATTTTGTAAACTGGCTGATTAGTAAGGATAAAATAAAGTCAAGGACACCTTCTCACCCAATGAGGCATTCTGGGTATATTGTTCTGGTCCCATATTTTTAGACCAGTCAGCACATGATGGGTGATGTGGTTGGTAGCCTTTACCTCCCAGAAGTTTCCTGGCACCAATTTTAGGTTGGGTTGATCCGAGAGACCAGGTCAATGAAAGAAAAAATCCACAGCGCACTGAGAATTTGATCCCACCACAGTTCCCTGATTAGTTTAATACAGGTCTCTTAAATCTGAACTTGTTGGTTCTTGGCCTCTGATGTGGCTAGCATTTGTGTCTTTCAGAGGTAAAAAATAATCCAAACTTAGGGATAGTACAGTTGTGCAGTTGTCCATCACTAGACACCATCAATGATACAACAAAATGAAAGAAGAAGGTATGTTTCAATCCTGCTGAAAAATGACAAGCTCAGACATATGTGCATATCTTGGAAACTCAGGCTAGTTGAACAGAAATCACAGCGGGAAAATGAATGGCAAAAATAAAGAATAACAATAATCATATTAACTTAAGGAAAGATGTATGTTTTGGAGTCTGATATGGGATTAGAATTGTGGCAGCTTAGTGATTAGTGGACTTGCTTACCAAGGCAGTGATCTTAGTTCAATGCCAAGCAGTCACAGGATTTATTCTTGGCATCAACCCGACCTCATAAACTGGGCACCTAATAATTTTTGGAATTGTCTTTATACCATGATCTAGAACATGTGAAAGACTAAATCATCACACATCCATGACCATATCTGCCCTAGGCAACTTTTACCGCTTTATGGAGAGATTTGTACCATAACATTGTTAAAAACCTTTCAAATACTGGACAAATAAAAAAACAGCACCATGAAATATATGACCTTCAAATTGACTTACACAATGTGCCACTTCAAGTAGCTTGCAGTTTACTAAGAGTTTATCATATAGAAAGATGTCAAGCATACAGTACAGTACAACCACATAAATAATACGCATCACAAGAATAAATTCAGCTGTCTGAATTGCTGGCCTACATCCTCTCCATTTGATAACAACCACCATGGAGATGTCAATAAGCTGCTTCTTATTTCTTTCTGGTGTCCTTCACTGCTCTATGTTGTTAGGCATCACAGGCTGCTGCTGTGTTTAAATATGTTCAGGATAAAAACCTGAAGCCACACTGAAGCCATAAACAATAGGCTGGACAATTTATTCAACAAAGAAGAACAGAAGTGTACAGCGCAGAACAGCCACTCTCAGCTTCCTTGACGAAGAATACCCACAGGACTTCTGGATCCGAGTCGACACAGATGGGTCAGCACAAAATGCTATTGAAAATGGAGGAGCAGAAGTGTACATAGAATATCCAAATAATACTAGGGACACAGCTAGAGTACCAACAGGAAAGTACTACCATAACTATGATGCTGAAATGCAGGCAGTCAAGATAGCAACAGAGAAATTACTAAATACCAGCCATGATACACAACCTGTGGTGCAATCGACAGATGTAAAATTAATAATTGAGGTGCTCCTGTCTGAGAAATTGCCAGTACTAAGAACACTACTTTCTGAACTTGGCAGCCAGCGCAAGGTCACCATGCAATGGATAACATCTCACTGTGGAGTACCCTGAAATGACAGAGCTGACTGAGTGGCTAAGGAAGGAGCAATTGAAGAACAACCTGATGTACCCATTACATACCACCAAACACCATAAGAAAAGAATGATCAGATCAGTTAGATTGATTGAATGATTTAAGATTGATTGATTGATTGATTTAAGAACAGACATCACAGCATTCTGGGCATTCCCATAAGCGCTCCGTCCCCATCCTCAGAAGCCAGCGAAGAGTTCCAACCCCAATAGTACCAGTAGCAATCTGATTATATGTGCGTCTCACCTTTCCTCTAAGCGTCGAGCATCGGCCAGATCCCCTCATCACTCCACGCTGTTGCATTCTTGCAAGACCATGGTGATCCATTTGCTCCTCCGTGGTGTACACGTGCTCCCACAAGGCCGCAACCACGTCTGCCTTATCATGCATCAATACTCCACCAAGTTTTGCAGAGCCAGCCAATATGTCTGCATGTTCATTCCCCAGCACATCAGCATACCCCGGAGAAAAGATCCAGACGATGCTTGCCACCCGTGACTTCCGAAGCGAAGCAAGCCACTTGGCACAAAGCTTGCCTGTCCTCACCCTACTCAGCATGCTTTCTGAGTCAGTTACAATCACGATGTGTGTGTATATCGTATTCTCCATCCAGCGGAAAGCTGCACTGACTGCCTCCACATCCATTCTTAAGCTAGATGTTGTGGTATCATATGTCAAGCTCTCCTGCACCAAACGTCAGATCAGTTAGAAAGTCATCAAAGCCAGCTCAAGACGACTACCACCTTATGGTCAGACTAGAACAAATCATTATTCTACACCTCAGAACAGAACACAATAGATTACGCAACCACATGTATACAAAATTTAAGATTGGCGAATAAGCCATGAGCACATATGGATTAGCACTGTAGACATCAAATAACAGACTAAAAGATTGCCCAAAATACAACATATCAAGGCAAACCTTCTGGCCTAGAGAAACAACAGTGGTAAATAAACCATTGAGTGAACTAAAAAAGACAGTTAAATTCATACAAGAGACAACATTGCAGTTATAGACAAATTTCAAGCGAACGAAAGAAGAAGAAGATTGCCTGACATATTTCACGGCATCTCATCAAGCGTATACTGCAGGGTTGTATATCATATAAAGTGAATAGATGAATCATATTTTGGCTGAAATACAACACACACATATTCTCTAATATTATTTGAATGTGGAGCAATGTTATCCCCATGGTGATCATAGAGAGAGTTTCTGTCTGCATAACCCTGGTTTTAAATTGTGCAACCTATCGTTTTTGCATTCAGGTTGACATCTGATGGTGTCAAAAGAAGATTCAACTGCCATAGTCAAGAAATTTAACAACAGACGATCAGGACAATTAATGCTTAACTAGACCTCTCTGGACAGATATACACCTCTCTGGGTAGATATACACCTCTCTGGGCAGATATACCCCTCTCTGGGCAGAGCTGCAGAACCTTAGGAGGGTACATTACTGTGCCAGACTCTGATAAAGAGGGTGGACTGTTAGAAGACAATGATGTTGATGGATGTTGCCTCTATGATATTTCATCTATTATTTCTGGTAGCTGCAGGCAGGGCTGTTGGAGGCAATGGTAGTTGAAGAGCAACAGCATAACGTGATGGTGAAAAAGATGCTGAGGAGGAAGCTGGAAGTGTGTAGTTTGGTGTCTGTGAAGTGGATGGCTCGTGATGATGCTGCGATTGTTGGTCAAGGCTAGCTGTCCTTCCATTTTCCTGTCTTCCTCTGTTTGAATCAAACATGTTTCTGTGTGCGGCCAAATCTACAAGGAAAAAACAATAATATGTTTGACATATTAAAACAGCATTCATATCTAATAATTCTGATTCATGCATAACTCAGATATAACAATAGTCATGCATGCATCACTCAGATATATCAATGCTCACATATCACTGAGATATACTAATTCTGATTCATTATTCAATCAGATATTGATTTATTTTGTTTTTTCGGGATTTGAGATTTAAATATTGAGCACAAACCACCACTGGCAACGCTGATCGCATTCTGGTATGAACCTAAGGCCTATCCACGTCAATGTGGAAGCACTAGACTCGAGTTTCGCTCTCATTTGAGCTCGTCAGTAGTGCATATCCTTGACCAGACCTGGAAACAAATCCTGGATCACTGGCTTGTAAGTGGGTATGTAAACACTAGATCATGCGGCACATGCTGGACATGGCCAAATTATCACAACAGAATACCACAACATCACCCATCGTAGGCTGTAGCTCAAGATTTGCCCGATCGATGCGACTGACGTCCGTCAATCAATGTGGACCCGAACAATCAGGTCTTCTCACTGGCAAGGCACACCAGGCCGCTTAAAGTCCAGTGAGAAATAATCAAATTGATTTATTTTGTTTTTTCGGGATTTGAGATTTAAATATTGAGCACAACCCACCACTGGCAACGCTGATCACATTCTGGTATGAACCTAAGGCCTATCCACGCCTATTTTTCAATCAGATATAACAATATTGATTTATACATACACTCAGATATAACAATACTGGGGGATGCGTGGTCTCAAGGTATGGTGTCCGCCTCGAGTGCTGGAGGCCCAGGTTCAAGCCCTGGTGAGGACCGGGATTTTTTTTTCATGTGGACTTCTAGTGATAAAATATCCCCTGGTCTTTGGGTAGTGATATCGGACGCCCGTGTGTATTGTTGCGCACGTAAAAAATCCCTTGGCAGTTGGAAATCGATAAAGAGTAGCCTAATGGCACTGCCCGGGCAAAATTTTGGAGTCTACCCAAAGTATTTCATGATCCTCGCCGGTGCTATGGAGTTAGTGCACAGAGCTGAGTTTCTCCAGACTCAGGTTTGAGTTAGTAGGAGAACGAAGCACTTATGGGTTACACCCATGTGCAGTGATGTTTATCCATCGACTAAACTAATTAAACTAAACTATAACAATACTGATTCATACATACACTCAGATATAACAATACTGATTCATACATCACTCAGATATAACAATACTGATTCATACATCACTCAGATATAACAATACTGATTCATACATCACTCAGATATAACAATACTGATTCATACATCACTCAGATATAACAATACTGATTTACACAACAATGAAACATAACAATAAGGATTCATGCATGACTGAGATATAACAATACTGATTCATACATCACTCAGATATAACAATACTGATTACATACATACATCAGAGATATACAATACTGATTTATACATCATTCATACACTCACTCATACATAACAATACGATTCATACATCACTCAGATATATACTATGCATACTCATAACATACATACACTCAGATATAACAATACTGATTCATACATACAATGCGGACTATGCATCACTCATATGACAATACTGATTATACATCACTGAACATAACAATGCGGACCATGCATCACTCAGATATGACAATACTGATTTATACATCATGAACATAACAATGCGGATGCATCATCAGATGACATACTGATTCACACATAACAATGCGGACCTATGCATCACTCAGATATGACAATACTGATTTAGACATCACTGAACATAACAATGCGGACCTATGCATCACTCAGATATGACAATACTGATTTATACATCACTGAAACATAACAGATATGGACCTAGAAGCACCACTCATACATAACAATACGTATTCATGCATCACTGAGATATGACAATACCGATTTATGCATCACTCAGACATAACAATACGGACCTATGCACCACTCAGATATGACAATACTGATTTATACATCACTGAAACATAACAATGCGGACCTATGCATCACTCAGATATGACAATACTGATTTATACATCACTGAAACATAACAATACGGACCTATGCATCACTCAGATATGACAATACTTGATTTATACATCACTGAAACATAACAATGCGGACCTATGCATCACTCAGATATGACAATACTGATTTATACATCACTGAAACATAACAATGCGGACCTATGCATCACTCAGATATGACAATACTGATTTATACATCACTGAAACATAACAATGCGGACCTATGCATCACTCAGATATGACAATACTGATTTATACATCACTGAAACATAACAATGCGGACCTATGCATCACTCAGATATGACAATACTGATTAGACATCACTCGGATGTCTTCAGGTGTATTCAGTATGTGGTGCTTGACTCATATCTTTATAGACTAATTGGCACTTGGTGGGTGATGTGGTCAGTATAATGCTTGCCGCCTTTTTCCCAAAGACATCTCTTGGTATCCACTTTAGGCTGTGTTGACATGGGAGCAGACAGAGGTCAATTTTATAATTTGTCCTTATATGAATGTGAACCCATGACCTGGGAGCAGAGGTCAATTTTACAATTTGCCCTTATATGGATGTGAACCCATGACCTGGGAGCAGAGGTTAATTTTACAATTTGCCCTTATATGGATGTGAACCCATGTCCACTGGGCCAGCATGTGGGCATTACATCCACTGTGCTACATGGCTTCCTGATGAGAATGAATGGACACTCAAACTTTATCTTATAGTGGAGCATGTTTCACAGAAATTCTTGAAAACATAGCTTTGCCCTCAACAACCCTAGTCTGAAAAAAAAAAAAAAAAACTATATGAAGATCTCAACATATTCCTCAAGCTAAAAAGCAAAAACATTAAAAATATTTTCTCCCTGTCCTCTTTTTCTCTTATCTTCAGTCTTACCAGCTGGTACAATGTATTGTGCATTTCCAGTTTTCACAACATTTGCTTGTTCTAACACCACAAATATTACTATCATCAGTGGCCTGTCCTGTTTAGAACTTTGCCTCAATAACAGTCTTTCGAATTTTTTAATAATCAATCTTCTTCAATATTAAGTTCTGTTATGGATACAACTGTTTATTCTCACAACAAAATATTACTATAAATGAGTATAAAAGATCTAAAATATAACAAATAAAATATTTACAATGATTATATCTTCTGCTGATTTCTACAAAAATTCAAATTTTTTCAATACCTATAGGCTTTCAGCCCCAGAGAACCATAGCAGCTGTCTAATGGTATTAAATAATGACAATTTCACAAATTTATTATTTTCACAGGGACCTAATATACCCATCTTGCAAATAAAAAAAAAAACAACAAACAAACAAATGTTGCCAGATTTCTTTAGTAAGAGGTACAAAAACACAATACAATATGATTGGTAGGCACGACGAATATCCTATTACACTTGGTGCATTGGGTGGGGTAGAAATAATCAATAATACTGTAAACAAATAAGTGTCCCTCAATAAAGAGGCACTAACACCATAACGTGCAGATCTAACTTGCATGATAAACATTCACACTGCTTACCCGAATGAAGCACTTCTGGAACTATGGTGTGAACAACTGGCTGACGAAGTCTGTTGCCTTGCTGCTGTTGTCTACGTTTCTTAATAGCTTGTATTATGCAAACAATCAGCACAACAAAGACCACAGCCATAATGGCAGACACTATGGCAGCAATTGTGTCAGTGAGTGTGCTATCCTCACAACTATAGAAATACTGAACATCCGATTGCACAGAACCATCTTGAGGAGTGTTGGCTGTAGACATGGTTCTAATGACAAATTTAAGTAGCAAATGATTCAATACTGTTGTACTAATAGCTGATCTCACAGCGAAATATGTATTTTATTTTAGAGATCGGAGTAGTCTAGATGCACAGCTTCTGCCTCTAACATGAACTGTCAGGGTTTGACTCTAGTGAGGACACATTTTCACGAGCCCAGTGTTGACATACTCTCCTTTCCTGATTAGTGGATTGGTTGCCTAGTCTTTCAGACAAATAAAATGGAGGTCATGAGTGCACTTCACAAAACCTTAGATAGTTGTATATTGTAGAGTAGGTTGTAATGGCTACTGCCCTGGGAAAATTTCAACAATAATAAAATCTAAAATCAATAGATTTTTAAAAAATAATATGGATGTTAGCACTTGGAGATGGCTGGGCTTGGTTTTATAAAATAAACAAGAGCACACCAGAACCTTAGCAAAGTGGCGTACCGATGACCTTCTAGGTTATGAGAGAAAGAAGGATAGATGCAAATTTTAGAGAGAAATCCTTAGAGTTTACATTTCCGCTGGTGAACTTTGCAATTAACAAAATAAACATAATTTAAATAATCTTCATAGACAATTAAATATGTTTATATGAAGAAACTATTTCATAATCTAGATAAAACATTTAGTGTTCTTAAAAAGAAACTACAGTCAACATATGAATGTTTTACAAGCCATTTGAGAGACCCTTTTTGTCTGAGGTGAAATGACTACGACTTAAGTGGCATACAGTTAACTATGAGTTAATGCTGCTTGTTCCTATTGTAAGTGGCAGACATTCTACTATGAGTTAAAGCTGATTTTTCATGCAGCATGTATACACAAAACAACAGCTGACTAAGCTGGTAAGCCAGACCTACAGTATATGTTGAGAGATTTCTTTTACACCGTTCATGATGATTATCTTCTGTTGCAAGAGACATACACTAAACTATGAGTTAATGCTGGTTATTCCTATTTTAAGTTGCGGCGGACACTCTACTAAGAGAAAATGCTGATTTTGTATGCACAATGCAACAGCCTAAGTTGGTCAGCCAGAACTACTGTATCTGTAGAGCAATTACTTTGACAGCATCAATGATAGTTATCTTCTGATAGTAGCAGTGACACCAATAGTTCATGATCTGAAACAAAAATATTACGTTACATTTTTTATATGAAGTTCATAATCATCTTCATCAGTAATATATTTATCATCTTCTTTATGACATCTATTAATAAGCTGGCAAACATGACTGAAAACAGACTAAGAACATGAACGAAACAATAACAAAAGTCAATATTAAAATAGATACTGATGAAACAATATATTGTAGAGTTTTATAGTTATGAGATAAAGGGATATTCAGCTGCTTGGGAGTGCACAAATAGCTAAGCATACTAATTAGAAAATTCTTCACTGAAATAAAACACAACGTTTGCAAATTCTGTTTAATTACGTACAGAGGCTTCATTACATGAGTTGGAGAGGAAGGAAGGAAGGAAGGGGGGGGGGGGGGGAGAGAGAGAGAGAGAGAGAGAGAGAGAGAGAGAGAGAGAGAGAGAGAGAGAGAGAGAGAGAGAGAGAGAGAGAGAGAGAGAGAGAGAGAGAGGAAAAAACAAAAAACCACTGCGGAGCAAGCATGACAGGAGGCTTCTGATCGTCAGAAGGAATCCCCTTTACTGAAATGTTTTGGCCCTTTATCTTCCTGATAATCTCTGGGGTCAGGCCCACCAGTGTGGTGACTCCAGGTGTCTTTCTCCTGATTTCCATGTTCGAACCATGTTTCGAGAAGTTGCATTGTCTTTGTACTTATCCCATAACTGACAAATGTACCTGCTCTCAAGCCACCCCTCCCTTGGAAAGAAGAGCAGCATGCACCAGGTGCTTTGTGCCCTAGCCTATGTCAGCGAGAAAGGCACATGATGATGATTACCTCAATTATTAGGGTTCAGAAGATTGTACTAATACGAAAGGAAATGAAGCCACAATTCACTTGAATACAAGCATATTGTGAGTGGCACCTTGCAGTCTTGACAGACCAAAGTGTGTGAGTTGGAATGTGGCCAATATTCCATCACAATGCCTGGGCAGAGCTTCAGAGAATCATGTGGCGCCCAAACGACATGGTCCCTCTCTCGGCCTAGTCTTGTGTATTCCAGAGGAATGGGTAACCAATACGTCTGGCACAAGGTAGGCTGCAGACGCTGGCGGCGCAGCGTCGAATCCACCGAGACCGAGACCTCGCCACCACGAGCCGGTGGCGAGTTATGGCCAGACCCTGACACCCAAGGGGTCCAGCTTAGAGGCGTTCAGATAAGTCCCACAGGTGAGGGCCACGTACGCGTCCGGACCGTAAGGGCGCGCACATCTGTCAATCACAGTTGTCCGGACCTGTGTAAAGCGTGCACTATCGTCAGACTCTCCGCCTGACTTATAGCGGACCCCGCGACCAGCGGGAATAGGCCCGCTAGAGCTACCGCAGGAGACATTACTTGTCTGTTGCGAGCAATGTCTCCCATCCCTCCATTGTGCGGCTCTCGCGACCAGAGTTAATATTATTATACAATATGTTATTTCTACATATAATTACATATTTTACAGTAAGCAGGTACAGTTGATAAGTTATTATTATAATGTACTAGCTGACCCGGCTCGACTTCACCCAGGCCCTGGCGGGGATCTATCTATCTATCTATCTATCTATCTATCTATCTATCTATCTATCTATCTATCTATCTATCTATCTGTCTATCTATCTATCTAACTGTCTGTCTGTCTATCTAACTATCTATCTATCTATCTATCTATCTGTCTGTCTGTCTGACCCAGCCCGGCTTTGCCCAGCTCCTGGTGAGGAGCATCTAATTTAATTCATATAAGTAGTCATATAAGATCCCGTTCCCGGTCTATCTGTCTGACCCGGCTTCACCCAGTCCCTGGTGGGGAGCATCTCATTTAATTCATATAAGTAGTCATATAAGCTCCCGTTCCCGACTATCTATCTGTCTGACCCGGCCTGGCTTCGCCCAGACCCTGATGGGGAGCATCTCATTTAATTCATATAAGTAGTCATATAAGTTCCCGTTCCCAACTGTCTGTCTGTCTGTCTGACCCGGCCCGGCTTCGCCCAGTCCCTGGCGGGGATCTGTCTGTCTGTCTATCTGTCTGACCCGGCCCTGGATTCACCCAGTCCCTGGTGGGGAGCATCTCATTTAATTCATATAAGTAGTCATATAAGTTCCCTGTTCCTGACTGGTCTGTCTGTCCCCGGTCCAGCTTCGCCCTAGTCCCTGGCCGGAGGATCTGTCCTGTCCTGTCTGTGTAGTATGTATGTATGTATGGTATGTATGTATGTATGTCTGTATGTATGTCTGTATGTATGTATGTATGTATGTATGTTTGTTGTATGTATGTATGTATGTATGTTATGTATTAGTATGTATGTATGTATGTATGTATGTATGTATGTATGTATGTATGGTATAGATGTATGCTATGTATGTATGTATGTAATGTATGTATGTTATGTATGATGTATGTATGTATGTATATTCTATTCTATCTAATCCTATCTATCTATCTATCTATCTATCTATCTATCTATCTATCTATCTATCTATCTATCTATCTATCTATCTATCTATCTATCTATCTATCTATCTATCTATCTATCTATAGCCAGGGAACTTAAGATATAACAATGCTAGTAAAAGTTATATCCCTTGTTTTATATTTTCTTATGTTCAGTCATGTAATTACACAATTAAATTTAAGTAAGTAAATAGCTGATAGTACACTAAAAAAACTATGACAGTTGGCTGCACTGGAATGAGAAGAAGACGTGTAGAAAATTTCATCTCAATCGGATGGACCGCTCGCGAACGCATAAAGAACGGACGGACATAAATACATACATACATTGCATTTTATATATTAAGATAAACATCTGCTTTAGGGAGTGGTGCTCTATAGTGTGTATATGATTTTGCTGTTGGTTGGACGATACTGATGGGTGGTGGTCGTGGCCATTACCTCAGCATACATTAGCTTGCAATCACTGTTTATTGTTTATCTGATCTATTTTACTGTTACTAATGTTTGACAGAAATCAATCCACACACAATAAATATATTAATTTTGCCTATAATATAACTGACAGAAGACTTGAACTAAATACCATTGGATTTCTTGTTCTAAGCTTTATCCAACTGAATTTTTACCTCAATTTTTGAAAACATTACATAATTGTATTACAATATAAGACATATCCACTGTCTGATAAAGACTGAGAACTTTTGAATAATTCAGGGAGTGAAATGTATGTGTCTTTCAATAAGCAAAGAAAAAAGAATCATCTTAAGATATGTAGGGTTTATTTTTAATGTCTGTGCAGTGTTTGAAAATATTGCTGGTCCAAGTTTTATATTCACCCTCTGTAAAGTTCATGCAACATAATAGGTCTTATCCTTAGCTATGCCATGCAGCTTTGACCACGTCCTCTCCATGTGTTTTTGGGACCTCCTCTATTTTAATTTTGTTATGTAGCTTTTCTAGTTTTATGCTATTCTCAGGTTTTCTCAATGTACGAGAGGAGTTCACATGAAAACCTTAAATATGTAGGGAGTCTCCATGGCAAAGTGGTCAAGCCATCTGACTAGGGCTCCTAAGGTTGTGGGTTTGATTCCGGGCCGCATCCTTCACTTCATGAGTGAATATTTTGGAGAATCCTGGGGGTCATCGCTGGAGATGCGGAGTTCGTGCTTTGTAAGATGCTTTCCATGCAGTGGAAAGAGACCGAGCCATATGGGATAAAAACCCGGTGTGATGAAGTCGACTCTGTCGACTTTTAAGTAGGGCTGTACCGGATTCAAATTTTTGAAATCTGGCCGGAGCCGGATTTGGTCGGATTTATGAAGTGAGATCCGGCCGGAGCCGGAGCCGGAGCCGGATTTACAAATAAAAAAATAAAAATAAAATAACATACTACATCACTTGACTTAGGTGAGTGGAGTCACTCGACTGTTCATTACTGCAGTTCATTACTATAGACATGACAATGATGACATATACTCATATTAAATCATTTAAATGTAAAATAATTACATTCACAGTAGAATAAGTAATTAAGTAATATTAAGTTCCATAAGTTCAAGATGAAACATAATACATAAGCACATAATGCTAATTTAGTAATTTTAATTGTTAGTTTTCAGTTTCAGTTTTTAGTTTTCACATTGTTTTCAGTTGGCAAATTATCAGCTCAGTTACAACTCACAACAACAGTACATTGAACAGATTGAATTTATTGAAATACATTCATTTAGTAATTTCACTATTTCAGTCAGTCTTCATTATGGCTGTGAAGTTGAACTCTCAGAGTCAAGAAGAGACGAGTTGTATTTCAGGAAAATCAACGTCTCCGCATTTTCTGGTAAAAGGCTACTACGGTGGTCAGTGATAATGTCTCCTGCAGTACTGAACAGCCTTTCCGATGGCACACTTGTAGGTGGTGGTGCAAGAAATACCTGCGCCAGTCTAGCCATGCTTGGAAATCTTTGCTTATTGGCATGCCACCATGAAACTGGATCTGACTGTCGAGTTTGAAGTGGCTCTGACAGGTACTGTGTCACCTCAGTGTTAATGCTGTTACCTTCGGCACTTGCAGAACGATCTGCGGTGGGATTTTCCTCGACAATTGTGTCAAAACAGCTCCATAGGCTGGACTCGTACTGTGTGGCAGTGCTCACAGAAGTCAAAACACTAGTACTACTACTACTAATAGTAGCTGATGGATCCTGTGGACTGACTGTGTTTGCTGAATCAATAATGGAGTTAGCTGCTAACAGCAGATGGGCTCGTGCATCACTTCTACCACGTTCGGAGAAGAAGCACAGCTTGAATCGAGGATCCAGTAGTGTGGCACAGGTGTAAATACTGTTGGATTCAATGTCCGCAAATCTGCTGCTAACAGCTTCAAGCAGGGCTGCTTTCATAGTTTTGATCCCAGCATCACTACCTTCTTTCTGGAGGAAAGCCATGAGTGTTTTCAGTAATGGGATCACAACTGATATTGATGCCTGGCTGCACTTATTTCACGTGTGATTTCTTCAAATGGTGCCAAAGTAGCTACCACATTCTCCGTGACTGCCCACTGTTGTGCCGTTAGCCCAGTTACCGAATCAATTTCAAAATTTTCAATACAGTACAGGCTGATGCTGCGCCGTTGTTCTAACAGACGTCGTAACATATAGAACGTTGAGTTCCATCGTGTTGTCACGTCCTGGATAAGCTGATGTTGTGGTAGGTTTAATTCATTTTGAAGTTCATGCAAACGACTGGTTGCTGAAGAAGAGTGTTTGAAATGTCCTACCAATTTTCTTCCAGTACTGATGATGCCAGCAACATACTTTTGACTCAAAAGACCATCACGCACACACAGCTGCAGTGTGTGTGCAAAACATCCAACACTTGAATAGCTGCCATCACGAAAGCATTTGGCAATGTTGAATGCATTGTCTCTCACAACAACATGGCACTTCTCACGTGCAATTGACCACTCATCCAGCATCATTTCAAAATGTGCAAGCAAGTTTGTGGCCGTGTGATGTTCATCACATGCAGTACAATGGAAGACTACACTGCGGAGAACGAAGGAGTCTGTTAACCAATGGCCAGTGAGGCCCATAAATGACTGAGTGGTGTGTTCAGCTGTCCACGTATCTGTTGTGAATGATATGTAATCAGTGTCAGATATCATTGCTGCAATTTTTACCTTCAGACGTTTACACATGTCAGGAATGATATGTTCAGCAAAGTACTTTCTTGAAGGCAATTCATACCTTTTTTCCATTGTATGCATCAACTCTCTGAAACCTGGTCGTTCCACTACTTGAAAAGGCTCCATATCTATGGCTATCATTCGGGCTACGGCAGCATGAATGCGTTTAGCATTGGGACTGTTGATGTCCCAAATTTTGGCCCGGTCCCATGCCTGCACAATTTACTGCTGGGTACTGCTGCTTGCTTTGTGCAAACACGGTCCCAGATTCATCATAGATGTGGTCGCCAATACACTGGCCTTCAGTGATGCTTTCTTTTCCATCATTTCGTCATAGCTTTTCTTGTGCATCGATCGCAAATGGGTCTGCATTGATGATGTTGAGAAGTCTTTGGGGCGATCTGATCGTCCACGCGATAACTGTTTGTCACACAACTTACATATTACCTTCGCTGAATCATCGTCTTTAACCTTGAAGTAATCCCAAACGGCGCTGTATGACTTAGATTTTGATGCCATTTTATTTTATGGGCAAGACCAAAGAAATTTACGAAAATAAATATTCAAGTCCCACAAACTCATGAAGTAATGCACCATTAAAATTCAAAATGAGTGTTTTTTTTCTTAAAATTCTTATTTACATCAGCGAGAAATAGTAAACCGGAAGTGCTACAGTGCTATTGCCTAAAATTCGACGTGGCCTCATGAAACATGTACAGAAAATTCACGTGACTAGGCAACACAAATCCGGCCTAAATCCGGCAAAACTGGACCGGAGCCGGAGCCGAAGCCGGATTTGTAAAAATGGCCGGATTCCGGATTTGCCGGAGCCGGAGCCGAAATCCGGTACACCCCTACTTTTAAGCGACCTTAAATGTTTGGATATGTGTTCGTGTGTGTGTGTGTGTAAATATATTCTCAAAAAGTAAAGAACAAATGTATCACTTGTCATTGTAGTCACCACTGCTTTCAATGCATGCCCTCCAATGATTATAAAGTGATTGGATTTCTCTAGAAAAAATTTCTTTGGGAACACTACTCGATGTATATGACCCAGTTATGAACAGTCTGTCACAGAAGTCAAGCTGTTTTGAAACTTCCTACTCCACTCAAACATTTGCTGGACAGACAGGCTTGCATCACCATACTGGATCTTCATTCGCCAATGAATTTCTACTGGTTTCACCCCTTCACTGATCAAAACACTGATAACAGAAGACTGCTCCTCTTTGGTACATGTGAAAAGTGGGGTGGCCATCTTTAAAATGTTCTTATGACGTCACCGTGTTCGTCTGCAATGTTATGTCACGTGCTTAACAACCTTAATAAAAATATAGACAGGTTACAAGACAATGGTATGGTTATTGTAATTTCCATCACACTTTTAAGGTTTTCATTTGAATCACCCTCATATGTACTATCAACGTCAGTGTCTTTTTTCATCTAATTATTCAATGGTATGTTGTTATCTCTCTCCATGGGCTCCACATTCATGATTCTTTTATACCATTTTAGTCCTATTTTACGAAACCACCATTTAATGCATTTTTGTAGTTTATCAGTAACTAGCTGACCCGGCCCGGCTTCGCCCAGACCCTGGTGGGGAGCATCTCATTTAATTCATATAAGTAATCATATAAGTTCTCGTTCCCGTTACCGACAATCTGTCTGTCTGTCTGTCTATCTGACCCGGCCCAGCTTCGCCCAGACCCTGATGGGGAGCATCTCATTTAATTCATATAAGTAGTCATATAAGTTCCCGTTCCCGACTATCTATCTGTCTGTCTGTCTGACCCCCGGCCCGGCATCGCCCAACTCCTGGTGGGGAGCATCTCATTTAATTCATATAAGTAGTCATATAAGTTCCCGTTCCCGACTGTCTGTCTGTCTATCTGTCTGACCCGGCCCAGCCCATGGTGGAGAGCATCTCATTTAAATCATATAAGTAGTCATACAAGATCCGGTTCCCAACTATCTGTCTGTCTGTCTTGGGTAAATGGAGGAGGGAGGAGGAAGAGGGAGGTGGAGGAGGGAAGAGGAGGGAGGAGGAGACAGGAGACAGGAGGAATAGGGAGGAATAGGAGGGAGGAGGAGAGATTAGGAAGAGGAGGGAGGAGTAGGGTGGAGGAGGAGGGGGAGGAGGAGGGAGGAGGAAGAGGTAGAAGGAGGGAGGAGGAGAACGCAGGAGGAGGAGGGAGGAGAGGGAGGAGGAGGGAGAGGGAGGAGGAGGAGGGAGGAGTCGGAGGGAGCAGGAAGAGGGAGGAAGAGGGAGGAGGAAGAGGGAGAAGGAGGAGGGAGGAGGAAGAGGGAGGAGGACGGAGGAAGAGAACACAGGAGGAGGAGGGAGGAGGAGAGGGAGGAGGAGGGAAAGGGAGGAGGAGGAGGAGAGAGTGGGAGGAGGGAGGAGGCGGAGGGAGAAGGAAGAGGGAGGAAGAGGGAGGAGGTAGAGGGAGAAGGAGGAGGGAAAGGAGGAGGAAGAGGGAGGAGGAGGAATGTGAAGGGAGGAGGAGGGAGGAGGTAGAGGGAGGAGGAGGAGGGAGGAGGAGGAGGGAGGAGGAGGGATGAGGAGGAAGAGGGAGGAGGAGGTATGTGAAGGGAGGAGGAGGGAGGAGGTAGAGGGAGGAGGAGGAGGAGGAGGAGGGAGGAGGAGGAGGGAGGAGGAGGAGGGAGGAGGAGGAGGAGAACGGAGGAGGAGGGATGAGGAGGGGGAGGAGGAGGGAGGAAGAGGGAGGAGGGAGGGGGATGAGGAGAAGGGAGGAGAAGGGAGGAGAAGGGCGAAGGAGGAAGGAAGAGGAGGGCGAGGAGGTAGGAGGGGGGAGGAGGAGGAAGAGGGAGGAGGAGGGAGGAGAAAGAGAGTGGAGGAGGGAGGAGGAAGAGAGTGGAGGAGGGAGGAGGAGGGAGGAAGAGATAGGCGCAGAGAGGAGGAGGAGGAGTAGGGAGGAATAGGAGGGAGGAGGAGGGATTAAGAGAAGGAGGGGGGAAAGGGGAGAAGGAGGAGGGAGGAGGAGGAAGGAGGAGGAGGGTGAACGAGGAGGAGGAGGAGGGAGGAGGGTGAAGGAGGAGGAGGGAGAAGGAGGAGGAGGGAGGAGGAGAATGCAGGTGGGGGAGGAGGAGGGAGGAGGAGGAGAGAGGAGGAGGTGGAGGGAGAAGGAGGAGGGAGGAAGAGGTAGAAGGAGGAGGAGGAAGAGGGATGTGGAGGAAGGAGGAGGAGGGAGGAGGTAGAGGGAGGAAAAGGGAGGAGGAGAGAGGAGGGAGGAGGAGAAGGGAGTAGGAGGGATGAGGAGAAGGGAGGAGGAGGGAGAAGGGAGGGGAGAAGGAGGAGGGAGGGGGAGGAGGTAGAGGAGGAGGAAGAGGTGGAGGGAGGAGGTAGAGGGAGGAGGTAAAGGGAGGAGGAGGGAGGGAGTAGGAGGGAGGAGGATGGAGGAGGAGGGGAGAGGAAGAGGGAGAAGGAAGAGGAAGGAGGGAGGGAGGAGGGAGAGGAGGAGGGGGAGGAGGTAGAGGGAGGAGGAAGAGGAGGAGGGTGGAGGGAGGAGGTAGAGGGAGGAGGAGGGGAGGAGGTAGACAGGAGGAGAAGAGAGGAGGAGGGAGTTCGCCATTCCGAATTCATACTCGTCTAGGTTCTGTGATTTCGGTCCTTCCATTGATTGTTCTTCCCTTCTACACGACTGTAGATAACTTCCTTACTCATAAAAAGATGAATTGTTATTGATATTGCCGTGGCATGGAGGCATATATATCAGCAACAGAGTTGAACGCCTACGCTAGCCGGCACGGCACTTGATGATGATGATGATTGCCGTGTGACGATTCTGTGTAGTCACGTCATTTTCTTCCCTTTCCCTAGCGTTTTGGTTCGGGGATTCTTTCATCATCATCATCATATATTTACGTACGTATTTTGGGAATGGAAGGAGGGAGGAGGAGGAAGAAGAAAAAAAAATACGACAGTGGGCTGCACTGGAAAGAAAGGAAGACGTGTAGAAAATTTCATCTCAATCGGATGGGCCGTTCGCGAGCGCATAAAGGACATACGGACAGACAGACGGAGATCGCAATTTATATATAAGATTGTTTTTGTCATTCTTCGTGGTTCTGATCGATACAATGGTATTAATTTAAAATTAGAATTAAATATTGTAAGTTTGATGCTAACTTTAATTTCTTTATACTTCCACAATTTGTTTTGCTAGGGCCATAAAAATAATAAGGAATAAATTCTATTTCATGAAGTCAGGTTTCACCAAAGGAGATGGGGTTTCTCATTAATTTTTAAACATGATTGTTGTGACCTCCCATCCAATCTGTTAGTTTATTCTGCACCTCATTTTGTGTGTGAACAGGAGGGCAATGTCATCCGCGAAGTCCAGGTCATTGAGTTACTACATCAATGAAGTCCATTAAATTCCACTTCTGGCAGACCCTTTCTTTGGCTGCTTCACTAGATATCCTTCTCTTCAATCTACTTGTATTTCTTCAGTCTCCAAGATTCTGCTAAATAATTTATGCAGTAATGTTGTTGAAGTGTTTACGTTAATTTTAACAGCCTCTGCTGGGATGCCATCTGAACAAGCAGCTTTCTTATCCTTCGGAAGTTTGATAGCTTTCCTAATACCTTCTTTAGATGTTTTCTGGCAGTGGATATCCAGCTACACCTCTGCAGGCTGGAAATCTGGAGGGTTTCTAGGACTGATCTATTTAGGAGTTCAATTGATCTTTAATGTTAGTGAGAACTTTTCTATTTGCATTTTCGGTCAGTCAAATTGGTTGATTACACTTTCCCGCTATCTTCCTTACGGTACTGTAAAGGTCTCTCAGGTTTCCTTTCAATGTTGTTTCATCTGCCTCACTTGCAAGATCAGCTATAAATTTATTGCCTTTTAACTTTTATCTACTTAATTAGCTTCTGTGTGATTTTCTTGGGCTTTGGCTTTCACAACTCTGATGTTTTCAAGTAAAATTCCTCCTTAATTGATTCCTTATTGTCTTTTGTGTGATTACATTCATGTTCCCCCCTCCCCCTTTTTTTTGGGTGTGGCTCCGAATGCTGCTGTTAATGTTATTATTTGCAAACTCACTGCTTCCCATTATATTAGTGCGTTTTCTGCCTCCTTAGATAAAACTAGAAAGCTAATCTACATACAAAAATTAGTGCACTAGTAGTAGTAGCACATGTACAGACAACGTTCATTCTTTTATATTTTTGGGTGTAATTCTGAATGCTTCTGTTACTATTCGCTGTGGGCGGTTTGGCAGCAGCCCACCTTGCGTTGATTTTTATAAAATGGTATGAGTGCCTTTTGTTCAGAAAGCAATGGCAAACCTTTTTTTTTTTTTTTTGCATATCCTTTACAGGACAGTAACACCCGCATTTTTTTTTTTCCAGCTGCTGTTGATGTCATGTCTTGGAAAGTTTTACATCCGGCAGTTTGCTATTTATTTGAATAGTTGGCACTCTTCCGAAAGACGGGTCTAAATAGGTCCGCAGTGAATAAGTTAGGGTTTTGGGTTAGGGTTAGTGTTAGTTATATAAAATTATTCACTGCGGACCTATTTAGACCCGTCTTTCGGAAGAGTGCCGAATAGTTTAAGTTAGTTATTATTTCTGAACGACCGGCTCACTATTGTCCACACACTCCGTAAGTAACCAGTAACCAGCGCGACGCGTCAGCTGCTGAATCTCGCACAGCTGTGTTTCATACTTGAGTATACGGGATTACGAACAACGTTCTTAACCCCTTCGTCAGGAGCACCGGCAATGGCAAACTACTGAACGTAAAAAAAAAATCTTGCCCAGGAATCACAAACGAACTCAAAAAATGCTGGTGGTTGACTGCAATCAATATCCTGCTAAGGTTACTATTAGTAGTATTAGGGTCCCAGTAATAGTATACACGGGGATATATTAATAATCATTAGTATATACATTTTACAGTGCATGCACCTGTAATTATCGCGATTGCCGTGTCCGTGCTTTCATTTGATGTCCAGGTGTTTGTTGTTGAGAGACACAGGTATAAACACATTTTACGACAAATCACCTTTGTTTTGCTTTTTGCGACTTCGTCTATCCTATATTACAAATACTTGAAATAGGACTGTCTCCATGTAAACATTGATGCGGCATGGAGCTACTTTACTTTCCGTGTGCTTTTATAATTGTACTATTGGTAATAATAATTAATATTATTATTAGCCATTATAGTTATAGAAACATTTTGTAATTGATTTTTAATTATGCAGCCTGCATAGTTTGATACCTGTTGGAAAAATAAACACACACACACAAATCAAACGTTACCTTTGTAGCGAGTCCCATCATCTCATCAATTTAATTTTGAGTATTTACAAATGAGACTGCCACAGTAGATAGGCCTTGAAATTCAAAATCTAATGGTACCTCAATGATGCCTGTATGTCACTTCTAAGTGAAGATATTCACATCTTTGTGAAGGTGAGACGAGTTGCGATTTTTCATACTATTCATCCGTAAGTGGAGCTCTCCAATGTGTCCCTTTCCTCAACCAGCGACACAACCGTCTATGCGTGCGAGACTGTCTCAAACGGTCATATGAAAACTGACTTCAAAAATATGTTCCGTCATGTTAAATGATTACACCCCCGGGAAGGTTAACCCGGTCAACAAATGCCCGCAGAAGTCGGATGTGTCGGCCTGACGGTGCAAGAACGCAGTCACATCCGAAAAAAAAATCCGGATGAACGCAGAAGAAGAAATGATTACAAAATAGTAGAATACAAATAAATTATTAATAATCTTTAATCTTGTGTTCTATTTAACTTTAGTAGGTCAAATCGCACGTTTTATATGTTGAAAAGTGTAGCGCGTTCGATATGCGGCGGCCGTCATGACCTGGGGGTTTCCAATTCACAAAGTCACATCTTCGCAGAAAATCTGTTTTTCAACCACAATTCGAGCAAGTTTAGCGATGAAACTTTGCTGATTCAGGGGCGATATTTTATACGGCAATTAAAATTCACATTAAACAAAGACATCTATTGGATTCATCGATTCCGATACGCGATAATTCCGCTGCTTGCTCCCCGGCAGTCGGCAGCTTGCACAGATCCATAGAGCACACTTTATTCACAAACTTCCAGTTTCTTAGTTCTGTAAAATATTTTACTTCATAATGTTTACTAGTTTCTATTATATCACCTAATAATTTTATGAAAAATTAAAAAAAAAATAATACATGTCCAGCCGGGAATAGAACCCCGACCTCCCGCGTGACAGGCGGACTCCTTACGACTTACGCTAGCGAGCACACAATGCTTGTTCTGCAAAGATATTTATATAGTGAAGCCGCCGTCTTGAGTTTGATGATCGTAACATTTTCGCCTGTTTTTTAACCACAATTAAAGCAAGTTAGCGATAAAACTTTCCACATTTCTGAAAAATCTGATGCAGAATTCGAAGATCCATCTACAATTGATGGTTTTCTATTGAAAGCGACAGAAAAAAAAAATGAATTACATGTCAGCGTGCCTTCCATTTTTCTCTGCGCGCGAGGTTGGTCGCAACCAAACGGGTCATAGGCGGATTATGAAAACTGACTTCAAAAATATGTTCCGTCATGTTAAATGATTAAACAATAGTACAAGTATACAAATAAATTATTAATAATCTTTAAATTTGTGTTCTCTTTAACTTTAGTAGGTCAGATTGCATGTTTTGAGTGTTTTAAAGTGAAAGTGTAACATGCCATTGCGATCGATACGCGCATGCGCAGTCGCCATGGTGCATGCCATGCGTTTCTCCATTCACAAAAACACGCTTCGCAGAAAATGTTGTTTTTCATCCACATCGAAAGCGATTAGAGTGATGAAACTTTCCAGATGTATTTAAAATTGTATGCAGAATTCAAAAATACATATGCAATTGAAGAAATTCAAACTACAGCGTCAAAAAATAATTAATTACGGTAAGTATGAAATATATTCTTATTTATATAAAAGGTTACGATGATTTCAACCAATCGCTGTGCACAGAATATTAAGCATACCTTTCGTGGAAAACCCAGGATGACGTGTTTTATTGTCACGTGAGATATGAATGAATGACATCGAAAGAATGCATGGTAAATTAGACAGCATTTTCGGGGACGAGATTTTCAATGGCGGGCTAACAAGTCCTATGACAATTTTAATTTGAGTATTTACTAATGAGACGACCACAGAAGATAGGCCTTGAAATTCAAAATCTAATGGTACCTCAATGATGCCTGTATGTCACTTATAAGTGAAGATATTCACATTTTTGTGAAGGTGAGACGAGTTGCGATTTTTCATACTATTCACGATGAATACTAGTTATATTATAATTTAATAATAATTATATTGAAGTCTGCATAAATAAAATATATTATTATATTTATAGGCCGAAGATATTAATAAATTATTAGCATTATATAGATATTCCATATTTAAAAATTGGGTTTTTACTTATGAAACAATCACAGTTGGATACAGCTTGAAAAGACGAATCCAACGGTATCTCAACGAAGACTGTACGTGTACGTCAATTCTAAGCGGAGTTTTAAAATATTTTTGTGTCGTGATCTACAGCCAGGGAGGTCAACTATACTCCCCCCCCCCCCCCCCCCCCCAAAAAAAATTTTTTTTTTGGTTTGTTTACAAAAATTTGATGGCATAAGATTCTTCTTCTTTCGTTCGTAAAAATGGAAGATAATGATGGTGGTTATAACGCATGCATAGTTTGCACATGTTACCTCCTGTTTTTCATCCATATTTGAGAAGGCTAGGTTATCCATCTCACTACTCAAGAGATTATTGGAAAATTGGTACTTCATTTTTAATTCACCACAAACAAACCGTGTAGTTCTTTTTAGCCCTGACCTAGATCTGACGAAATTGTCTATTTTCTGAATAGGTATATCGGAATTCACTTTGTGGTCGGTCGACAAGTGTGTTTGCAGCAAGATGTACCCAAAACCGCATGTCATTGTCTTCGCAAACTCCCCCCCCCCCCCCAGATACATCAAAGATGAGCACAGACAGATAGAACATACATATACTAGATAAGATGTGTAGCACAAGACACTCCGATGACAGTGGGCCCTCTGGGCCCAGAAACACTTATTGCATCGATCGATCGAGTTGTTGACAACTGTCACATAATACTGAAGGATTTCGATCCAGATTATGACAATACAGACGGTCATATTCATAGCCTGTGTGCAAAGCCACATTTGGTTTTAACCAGGACAGAAAAACCAATAAAGTCTGACTGCACAGCTGCAGTTGTTTACCAGTTAGATCAAAGACACCGCTCTCCAGCATCAAACAGGAAAATCGTCTTTGACAATCCCCACAAGACGGGAAATTGTAGGCATATGTTGAAAAAAGGGGGAGGCGACTTGTGCATGGATTGTCCAAAAGGAGAGATAATCTACTATTGTGACATTGATGAAACCCAAGGAAGAGAATTTATTCAGACATGGATAATCTGCCCTTGAACCACTTTTGTTAACATCAAAAGAACGTCACTCGTGCAACATTTGACTGGGAGAAGTTAACGAAAGTTGCGTTCAGTCAGTCTGTGGATGAATTACAGATAACGGGAGTGTTTTTGTGTTCCAATTCGAATGGAGAATGGATTCACAGTGTCCCCATGTTGTCTGGAAACAAGGGACATTGTTTTTCATGTTGTGAATTGTGAATTCAAACTCGGAACACTAGCATAAGGTAGTTTATTTATAAATAGAGTTATGACTGGAACTTAGTGATAGTGAGTTGTGAGAACGTAATCTGAGAGCGTCGGCCGCAGCTGGCTGATGCCTAGCTTAAAAAAAGGTAGAGTTATATATATCATTTCACTCGGCAGGGTAAGACCAGTGTAATGGGATGGCTGGGGGAATAGGGGAAATGTAAATGGTGGGATATTCCGGTAGTGAGGCCTACTGGGGCTCCTGTGTTTTTCCGTTTGGTCTTTCCTTTCCCTTATCACCCAAATGTGACGAACGCCTCTGCCTTGATGCCAGAGGGTAGTTCTAGATTAACTAGGATACATGTCTGAAGTGGCCTTTGGCCTACAATCACATATAGTAGATTGGAATAGGGTTTTTCTCTCACAGAATGTTCTATTCTCTACAGGTTCAACTGTTTAACAGAAAGAAAGTATTACTACGAGGTGTGGACAATGCCAGTCACACTGAGTGATATTTTACTGTACCCGAGAAATTAAGGACAGCTGAGAGAGGAGAAAAATAGCAGTCACACTGAGGGCAGTTATACGTAAATGGCCTCGGAAATGGGATAACCGTTCCAAAAATTATAAACTCATAGAAGCCAGAGTGTTTATCTTGAAAAGGGCCAGTGTAGCAGTGATTGAGTGCCCAAGGCCGTGGATTTTTATGAAACTATTAACACCTCCATAGACAATGACAATATTAGGTAGAGAGGTGGAATAACCGTGATGTGAAGTAACTATGGACTATGTCGAGTGACTATAACTTAGGTTGTAGAGAGGTGGTAGATTAAAGGACATTCATTCAGTAACATTTTGCAACCGGACAGAAAGGTTTCTTTAAACTCGTGTGAGATATAGGGAGATCTTCGTTTGATATCAGGATTTTAAGGAACATAATAAGTACATAGTGTGTTCCTGGTTCATGAACATTAATAGGCCATTTCCAGTAGTGGAGAACAATCACCCAAAATATATATATCGGATTAACTACAAGAAGTCAACCATTGTCCGGGGAGATGCGACATTCGGTGAGACCTGTTCTGAACTTACTGTGGTGTGATTTGGCATGGCCGAACATGATGAACGATCCTGAGCTCACTAATCTATTCTCGCATACACCATAGAAAATACTACATATTTCCACACGCAAACAGTGCACACACACACACGTGACAATTTCTGTATTAAATGTTTTATTTTAGCATTTGTTAAAATACAGTCTTGTGTGGGTATGTTCTGAAACAATATGAAGGGTATTGGTTTAGTGGTAAGAAGAAGAAGAGGAAAGAGAGGGACAGGGTACCTAAGATTTACAGGGGGTATGTAGACAAAGGTCTGGCCGAGGCCCACAATAAGGAAAAGGATTTTAAACAGTGTGCCTGTTGACTCCACGTTCCCCCTAGGGACAACTGGCTACATTTATGGGGGCTCGCGCGGGATGGTGATATCACATTAAGGATAGCGACATTTACATGGGCACGTCACACGGGAAGGTGACATTACCTTAATGTTGGTGATATTACATTATTGTGGGTGACATTACCGTGATAGAGGTAGGGCCGGACAGTTAAAGATCAAGTTATAGTGAATGTGGATAGGTGGTAAGCACATAACTTTCCTGTTCACACTTTACAAGTCTACATAGGTCTTGGTCCTAGTCTACTCTTGTCGTTGAGAGATTGTGTTGTGGTGTACTGTGTGGTGTCTTATATATAGATTAATTTTAGATATTAATTATCTATATTGCTTGGGGGTTTTAGACTCAACCTGCTGACTTACCTCTTTGAAATATGGCCACCCCTAAATTAACCACTGTAGAACTAAGGGAAAAGGGGGAAGGACTGGGTTTGTCTGGTTTAGCTTTAACGGATTACATACAGGAAGTGGAGAGAGAGTATCGTCAAGCAGAAAGAGACGATCGGAAGGCTGAATTGGAATTGAGGAAGATGGAGTTAGAAACTAAGAGGATAGAAGCTGAGCAAGCCACAAGAAGGATGGAACTTGAAGCTGAGCAGGCAGCCAAGAAACTTGAAGCTGAGCAAGCCACTAGAAGGATGGAACTTGAAGGTGAGCAAGCTGCCAGGAAACGGGAAGCAGAGCAGGAGGCTCAGAAAAGGGAGCACGAGTACAGGATGAAGGAACTTGAGTTGAAGAGACAATCTAATGGGGAAACTGAGGGTGCAGTTGGAGGTTCCTCAGTCCCAGGCTCAACCTCAGCAGGTGGACATAGTTACCATGCTATGAAGTTCCCTCTAGCGGTCTATGATCAGGGCAAAGAGAAAATTGACCAGTACCTTCAACGCTTCGAGGCCATGTCCGTTGCTATGGGTCTGGACCGAGAAAAATGGACTCTTAAGCTATCCCAGGGATTGCTTGGAACCGGTTACGAGGTCTATTCTCGCCTGCCGCCAGGACACGAGAACAATTATGACGAATTGAAAGCCGCTTTGCTGAAACATTACGAGATCACATCAAGTACATATAGGAAGAAGTTTCGAGCAGCGAAACGAGAGCCAGGAGAGCTATTCACCGCCTACAGTTTGCGCCTGAAATCCTACCTCCAAAAATGGATGGATTTGGCAGGGTTCAAGCATGACTATGAGAGCCTGGAAGAGCTCATGATTGTCGACCAGATGCGACAGCAAATGTCAGAACCTCTGAAGACATTCTTGGGAGAACAAGGGGCGGAACGGCTTGATGTGGTGAATAAGCTGGCGGAAAGATTCGTTGAAGTCCATGGGGAGACGGAAGAAACCTGTACACCAACCACCAAAGGTCAGGAGAAACATGACCGAAAGAAATTCAAGAGCTCAGAAACAAAGAAAGTTGAACCTTATGCAGAACACTCAGAGAAGAGTCCAGAGAAGGCAAAGGATGGGAGACAGAGCCCACCCAACTCTCAACCGAAACGACAGTGGTCTGAGAAGTGGTGTTCGATCTGCAAGTCACCCTCTCACAACACAAAAGACTGCAAATCGAAATCGAAAAGCTCTCACTTCGCAGCCTGCCGCGTGGCTCCAAAGGTGGTTGCCACCGAAAAGGTCGAGGTTGTTGAAGGAACTCTGGACCAAGAGAGGCCACCTGTGGTCGAACTGATTGAACTCAATGGCCAGCAGGTTACCTGTCTCTATGATTCTGGTTTGGACGGGGAAGCGGTGATTGATGCCAGCTTGGTACGCCCAGACCAACTCACAGGGGAGACTATTGAGATACAGCCTGCAATGAGGAGTGCTGTTGCCATGACGCTGCCAATCGCCAAGGTGGAGATTAAATCCAGGTACGTTACAGGCATCATTCCAGCGGCTGTGTTATCGGATTCCCTATTTCCTGTGATCCTTGGTACGAAATACGTGTTCTTGGGGATGCCCAAACAACCCGCCCACCGGGGAACATCAGCCACTGGATCTCAAGGGAAGGAAAAGAGGGCAGACACGATATGCCACAACCCAGTGCTTGGGGAATTGCATACTGCCCAGAGGAAGGACACAACGTTGCGTCCTTGTTACAAGAAGCTGCAAAGAAGTGCTGAGCCATCAGAACGGGGGCAGTACTTTCTGAGGAATCGACTACTCTATCGGAGAGCTGGAAGGGGAGACAAACTGCATGAGCAGTTGGTGGTCCCAGAAGCCCACCGTCCTCACATTCTTCAGAGCGGACATACCATATCCGGTAGTCAGATATCCGGAACTCGACATATGGGTGTCAGAGAGACGTTGCAGCAGATTTCCGGCCATTATTGCTGGCCAGGAATGACTGGTGATGTACGCCGATTGGTTAAGTCTTGTCCAGAGTGCCAGAAGGCACCACCCAAAAATCGGACGAAGAGTAAAGGAGCTCTTAAGGTGGGAGAGAAAGTAGTAGTGTGGGGACCCGCAGAGACTAACATGATGCAAGCAGGATGGCAGGGACCTTATCCTGTGGTAAAGGTTGTGTCCCGGAACACCTACGAAATTCGGATCGGGGGAGAACTGAACAGTCTTCCTAGGCATCTCCTGCAGAAGTATGAGGAGAGATCCGATATCAAATCCCCTCACCTTATGGTAATGGCAGCCATTGGGAAAAAGGTTACAGGTCCAGACGGAGACCAGAGATCCCAAGTACTACATAGGAAGGCCTATGGGAGCGTACGAGGTAGGTCAGATTTTCCAGCCGAAGAGAGGAGGGAAATCACACGTCAGGAAGAGGCCAATAGTGAACCATTCGCTAGTAACCCAGTTCAGAAGGGGTGGGGTAACGTCGGGAACCAAGGATTGGCTGACCGGATCCAACATCGACCGAGATGGTCCTGGAAGCAAAAATCCAGGAGCTTTGGGGAAGACGATTCTGTCCAACGAGGACGATACCACAAATCCCAGGATACAAAACTTGAGGAAACCAGGCGGATATGGAGACAATGTTACAGTCAGGATGGAACGATCCGTCTGTATTGTGAGCCATCGCTTACGCAAGTCGGAAGTTGGCCGACTGAACGTACAGGAGCGATACGCCAACACTAATGCATAGCATTATGAGGATATAGGCTATCAGTAAGATCGCCTAATTGCTGGAGAGGCAATACCTTTGAGGATACAGGCAGACTATCAACAATTGATGTGCTGAGCCATCTCCCAGAAACTGAACATGCGTTTGATGAGTGGATTGTTGTGGATCATCTGGATCGAACCTCCAGTGAGTAAGAGTTGATGCGGTCAACTCTCTTAAGAGGGGGCCTATGTCACATAATACTGAAGGATTTCGATCCAGATTATGACAATACAGACGGTCATATTCATAGCCTGTGTGCAAAGCCACATTTGGTTTTAACCAGGACAGAAAAACCAATAAAGTCTGACTGCACAGCTGCAGTTGTTTACCAGTTAGATCAAAGACACCGCTCTCCAGCATCAAACAGGAAAATCGTCTTTGACAATCCCCACAAGACGGGAAATTGTAGGCATATGTTGAAAAAAGGGGGAGGCGACTTGTGCATGGATTGTCCAAAAGGAGAGATAATCTACTATTGTGACATTGATGAAACCCAAGGAAGAGAATTTATTCAGACATGGATAATCTGCCCTTGAACCACTTTTGTTAACATCAATCAAAAGAACGTCACTCGTGCAACATTTGACTGGGAGAAGTTAACGAAAGTTGCGTTCAGTCAGTCTGTGGATGAATTACAGATAACGGGAGTGTTTTTGTGTTCCAATTCGAATGGAGAATGGATTCACAGTGTCCTCATGTTTTCTGGAAACAAGGGACATTGTTTTTCATGTTGTGAATTGTGAATTCAAACTCGGAACACTAGCATAAGGTAGTTTATTTATAAATAGAGTTATGACTGGAACTTAGTGATAGTGTGTTGGGAGAAAGTAATCTAGGAGCGTCGGCCGCAGCTGGCTGATGCCTAGCTTAAAAAAAGGTAGAGTTATATATATCATTTCACTCGGCAGGGTAAGACCAGTGTAATGGGATGGCTGGGGGAATAGGGGAAATGTAAATGGTGGGATATTCCGGTAGTGAGGCCTACTGGGGCTCCTGTGTTTTCCCGTTTGGTCTTTCTTTTCCCTTATCACCCAAATGTGACGAACGCCTCTGCCTTGATGCCAGAGGGTAGTTCTAGATTAACTAGGATACATGTCTGAAGTGGCCTTTGGCCTACAATCACATATAGTAGATTGGAATAGGGTTTTTCTCTCACAGAATGTTCTATTCTCTACAGGTTCAACTGTTTAACAGAAAGAAAGTATTACTACGAGGTGTGGACAATGCCAGTCACACTGAGTGATATTTTACTGTACCGGAGAAATTAAGGACAGCTGGGAGAGGAGAAAAATAGCAGTCACACTGAGTGAAGTTATGTTAAATGGTGTCGGCAATGGGACACCGTTCCAGTGATCATGGCTTCATCAAAGCCCAGAGTGTTTATCTTGAAAAGGGCCAGTGTAGCAGTGATTGAGTGCCCAAGGCCGTGATTTTTATGAAACTATTAACACCTCCATAGACAATGACAATATTAGGTAGAGAGGTGGAATAACCGTGATGTGAAGTAACTATGGCTATGTCGAGTGACTATAACTTTAGGTTGTAGAGAGGTGGTAGATTAAAGACATTCATTCAGTAACATTTTGCAACCGGACAGAAAGGTTTCTTTAAACTCGTGTGAGATATAGGGAGATCTTCGTTTGATATCAGGATTTTAAGGAACATAATAAGTACATAGTGTGTTCCTGGTTCATGAACATTAATAGGCCATTTCCAGTAGTGGAGAACAATCACCCAAATATATATATCGGATTAACTACAAGAAGTCAACCATTGTCCGGGGAGATGCGACATTCGGTGAGACCTGTTCTGAACTTACTGTGGTGTGATTTGGCATGGCCGAACATGATGAACGATCCTGAGCTCACTACTCTATTCTCGCATACACCATAGAAAATACTACATATTTCCACACGCAAACAGTCCACACACACACACGTGACAATTTCTGTATTAAATGTTTTATTTTAGCATTTGTTAAAATACAGTCTTGTGTGGGTATGTTCTGAAACAATATGAAGGGTATTGGTTAGTGGTAAGAAGAAGAAGAGGAAAGAGAGGGACAGGGTACCTAAGATTTACAGGGGGTATGTAGACAAAGGTCTGGCCGAGGCCCACAATAAGGAAAAGGATTTTAAACAGTGTGCCTGTTGACTCCACGTTCCCCCTAGGGACAACTGGCTACAACAACACATTCAATTTATATGATTCTTTGTTTCAATAAATACATTACACAGTAGCCATTGCTTGCCTTCTGCACCTCATACACAAGTTGCACAGTATATCAACACACCCCTACACCCACTATGTAATCACCATGATGTCTCGTGATTTCCCGGGAACTCCCGGGATTCCTTTGTTTAATTAAAAATGAAGTCCCGGAAAATGTGATATTACTAGATACCATTTGATCCTTGACAAATTCCCAGACCAATGCTATGATCAAATTTAATTTGACTTATTTTATATAAAAGTCATTTGATAAAGTTTTCCTTCTCTGTGTTTGTTTTCTTAGGCTAAGGAAATGTTGCACAGTAAACCTGTTCTAGCAATCAGACATCACCTGCAGAAATATGTGAAAAGGCTGCTATCAGGTAACATTGCCTCATATTGCAACAAAATAACTTTTCTGTTACATATTTACTTAAATTTTTAATATGCCATGTGATGTGGAATGGCCAGTTTATGATCATGAATTCTGTACCCGAATCGATTAAAACCTGTGGGTGAAGTTAGGAATATACTGGGCTGACCACAATGAATGGAACCATGAAATTGTAGTGGCCAGTACTCCCACTTATAAACACAATGATAGAGGTCAGCCTGGCCAGAAGGATAAGAGCGCTTGCTCGTAAACTTTCGGTGATCTGATGCCGAGATAGTAAGTTCAACCCCTACTCCTGTTGACTTCTTTTCCTTGATTTGGAGGCGTAAAATATTAGTACCTCATAAATTGGAGTGGTTGATGGTGAGTGGTTGATGGTTGATAAGCTTGATGGTGAGGGACACTTGTAAAAGGGAAAGCTTATCCACATGTGAAAATCAGTCCTCTGCACTAAAAGTAGTAGCACATGTGTTGACTATGTTTGAGTTCAAAGCTAAAAAATTCCCCCTAAAACAAAAACACAATGGCCATGGTGTTTGGTCTCCAGTAGAGGTTTGTTATTCTGGACAGTACAGCTCCGAGGTAAACCGAGGTAAAATGGGTACCAGATTTCTGGACTTGTAATGGTGGTCAGTGTAATACTGGACTTGTAATGGTGGTCAGTGTAATACTGGACTTGTAATGGTGGTCAGTGTAATACTGGACTTGTAATGGTGTTCAGTGTAATACTGAACTTGTAATGGTGGTCAGTGTAATACTAGTCATATTACTGCACATGGGAGAGCCATGGCTAGGAGATTATGATGTCCATCTCTAGCTCAGAGGTTACCTGGCTTTTCTTCATCATTCATCTGAAATGTTCATTTTGGATATAAATGTGATGTGTCTGTTTACAACAGAGTTGCGATATTTGCACTGTTTGGCCGAAAGTACCCAGGGATTGCAGGTTCAGATGTTTTCCTAACCAGTATGACTCTGTGGTGTACTCTCTCTTTTTAACTTGTGCCAGATTGTTTTTAGAATTTTCTCAGGAAAGGCAGAGAGTAAAGGAGTTGGTCATTCCATCTTATTCAGCTGTAACGTCATGCCTCTAAGATAAAATTAGTCCCATGGTACTGCCGATGGATTTAAAGTGTTATGCCTTCACAAATTCTAGGTAATGAAATAGAAGATTGGATGGCCAGCACACTTCCTCATCGCCTTTCTGTATTGAAAAATTCCCAGAAAATGATCTAATACTAAATTTTATGAGACAGGGTCGACCCCAGTGCCGTACTAATCGGAAAAAATAAAATTGCGTCTGCTGGGGATTGATCTCCAGACCACTGTCTTGGCTGGCAAATGCATAATTGCTCTATCAATACTTCTATAGTAGTGATGTGAAATTACATAAATATATGCACCTTGCCTAGATTGTCGGTCAAAGGCAATTGCGTGCCTTATTTGGTGCTCGCAGAAGGATTTGTTAATGATCAGTGTGGTTTTGGTGTCGCCACAAAATTACCCAGAGTTGGCACTGAGAAAGCAAAGGCAGCCAGTGTGATATGGATTTATCTCTCTTAGTCTACCACGAAAAGTCCAGAAATACTTGTCTTACACCACATTATCTGTGCACTTTAATGGGGACACTTGTTGTTATAGGAACCCAATGATGTCATTTTCTGTCTGACCTCAGGTTGTGGATCAGATGGCTAACCCCCTTTGTTGTGTCTCCACCTTGAAGTGGTAGAGAGCCTTGCATGTTACTGTGATCTCAAGAGCTATGCACTGGTAGGGTCTCCCACATTGGACAGATCAAGAGATAGGGACCAGATGAAGTGAGACACTGCTGCCTTGTATGTAGGCTTGGAACAGTCAATGGCCAGGGAAAGCAAACTGGAAAAAATGCTTGTCAAAATAAGATTTTCTAAGCTACAGGCTAAAGAAAACAATGCAATGTAACTTGCTCTATGACAATGAAGTGTCTGCCCTCCTTGGACAATGGCAATAAATATGAGGCCCTTTACGTGTATTGTGCATTGTAAAAAACCCTTGGCAGTTTATGGCAACTAGACAGTTTTTTTTTTTTTTTAAAAGCAACTTAGAAATGCTTTCCCATTTTTTTTTTGCGTATCCCTTACAGGACGTTGCAGTCAACACCAGCATTTTCAGCTGCTGTTGATGTACTAGGCAAGTGTTACGTTCAGTAGTTTGCCATTGCTTTCTGAACGACCGGCCCCTATACCTTTTTTGGAAAAACCAGCACCGCTGTGTTTCGAACCCGGGTATACGGGCTCACAAAACGCGTTCGCAAGCCCTTAGCCACAGAGACCGGTGCTTTCCCATAACAGAATATTTAAGGTATTGTGGATTATAGTCAGCACAGAATGGAATCCATGATGGTGCTACAGAATTCACGCACTGCAAAGAAATCCTAGTATGATCTGAAGGAAAAGTGATCAAAATAATGGGAATGGAGCACAAATAAGTAGTTTCACAGTTTGATCAAGATTGTCTTTCAACCCAGTCAGTCAGCCAATCAAAGTCCTTATTGGCATATAATTGTGGTTGTTTTACCAGACATGTAGCCGAGTGGCATAGTGGTTAGCATTCTGGCCTGCCAAGACAGTGGTCAGGGTTCAATCCCCAGCAGAGGCAACATTTTTTCCACAGACCTGTATGACTCTGGGGTCAACAGCCTCATATAAATGGGGACCAGACAGTTTTCAGAATTTTCTGGAATGAAAGGCAAAGAATAGGGTAACTGGCTACCCCACCTCATTCTTTCTGGTTTATAATACTGAAATGCCTAGCAATACACTCCCTAGTGGCAATATCTGTTATGGGACTACCTGTACCTTTGTCTTGCTAGATACCAATTAGTCTTGTTTTTTTTTTAATTTCAGATATAAAGGAAATTGAGGCAAAGGAAACAGAAAGTAAGAAAGTAGTAGCTTCCCTTGCCAACTTGTTAGAACAAAGAGAATGTGTGGCCAGGGTTTTAGTTCTATGCCCAGATATTACATCCCAATTTCCTGATGTCCAGTCCAGGCTGCTGGTCAAGATTTCAGCAGAAAAGGACAGCAAGCTGGAGAACCCAAGAGAATGTGTGGCCAAAGTTGATGTTCTATGTCCAGCTATTGCATCCCAATTTCCTGATATCCAGTCCCAACTGCTGGTCAAGATTTCAGCAGAAGTGGATAGGAAGCTGGAGAAACTGAGAAACATAACGTAAGGGGTTTTTGGCACTATTTTAAAGTTTGTTATTTTATTCTTCTGGCAAAGAAACTAGAGTGTATAGTGACAGCATGTGAGATAACACTGAAACAAACGACAACATTGAACCTTTTCCACACTTTGAGGGGTACTGGGTATATGGTGCTAATCCCATATTCTTATATCCCAACTAGCACTCAGTGGGTGATGTGGTAAATATCCTTTACTTCTCAGAACCTTTCCTGGTACTCATTTTATGTTTGATCAGCCTGGGAACGTATGTCAATTTAAATTGTAAAATATCTCCACCTCAAATACATGACCTCCGGGCTGGCAGGCTATTGTGCTAACTTTGGTGCTACCGTGGCTCCCAAAAATAAAACTGAAGCAAGTAGAGAAATTCAATTTATTTAGGGTCAATGTTAACAACAGATGGAGATAATAATACAGTGGTACCTCGGGCTATGAACAATTCAGGTTACGAACAACAACTTCTAAAATTGTATGTCTCGGGTATTGAACCGTGCCTCGGGTTATGAACGAAGGCGAGAGAGAGAGAGAGAGAGCAAGGTGTAACGTTGGAGACAAACGATCGTGTATAGTACAAACAGTACTACAGATGAGTTTGTGGATCTTCAGAATGAACAGCTAAAGACATTACAGGAGGAGTAGTTGTCCAATGATGAGGAGTCAGTGACCGTTTCAACTGCCAGGTTTAAAGGAATTTGCAGCAAGTGGGCAGATGTCGAAGACTTCATTGTGAACCATCATCCAAACTTGTTGCTAACAGAGCAGTAAACCTGATGAATGATATCACGATGGCCCACTTCAGAAAGATTCACCAACAAAGGAAGTGACAAATTTCCCTTGATAGTTTCTTGGTGCAGAAAGATTCCCAGTCGGCTGCCAAGAAACAGCGACAAGATGCTCCTGAAACTAATGTTTCAGAATAACAAAGAAAGTGACAAATTTCCCATGATCGTTTTCTTGGTAATAAAGATAGACTTAATCTTTCTTTTTTATTTTACATTTAATTCATTTGGTTGTTTTCTTTCTCTTTATTTAATATGTAAAGTACACGTATTCTTTGCATTGTATTAGGTAAACGACCGGATGTTAATAAAAAAAGAACGATTCTTTCATCTTGAAACAGGTTGTCTTTCTAATCTATGCCTGCCACTTGTCTCCGTCTCTTTGGATTTATTAAACTTGCCAATTGTTGCAATATGATGTAATTCTTTTTTTCATAATAAGGGCAAAAATTAACTGAGGGCCAGCTTCATTCTTATGTTGGTTGAAAGTTGTCTTTGTGTCTTTCAAAACATGTAGATTACTTATTTTTGTTTTGTTTATGGTATTTTTAGGAATTCTTATTTGCTGATTGTTCATTTTTCTTCTTCTTTCGTTCACTTAAAATTGATTGCATATATCTCAATGTTGTCTCTTGTATAAAAGCATTATCTTGTTGAGTTCACTTAGTGGTCCATAAAATTTATCTTCCAGTGTTGTTTCTCTATGCCAGAAGCTTTCCCAAGATATGTTGTATTTTGGGAAGTCTTAGATAATGTGATCTAACGTCTATAGTGCCAATCCACATGTGCACATGGTTGATTTTGCAAATTTGTATGCATATGATTGCGTAATCGACTGTGTTCTGTCCTGAGGTGCAGAATAATGATTTGTTCTGGTCTGTCTATAAAATGGTAATTGCCTTGTGCTGGTTTTGGTGGCGTTCTGATTTATTTGATGATACTTTTCTTTTGGTGGTATGTTACATCAAGTTGCTGTTCTGTTGCTCCTTCCTCAGCTAGTTGATCAGCCCTCTTATTTCCACAATGAGATAATCACTGTATGCTGACCTTACACTGGCTACCTATTTAAGATAGTAGTGTCTGTAGTACCAGCATTTTCCCAGACAGGATTGATTGATGATTGATTTAGGAATCGACATCACAGCATTCGGGGCATTCCCACAAGCGCTCCGTCCCCATCCTCAGCAGCTAGCGAAGAGTTCCAACACCAATAGTACCAGTAGCAATCTGATTATATGTCCGTCTCGCCTTTCCTCTGAGCGTTGAACGTCGGCCAGATCCCCTCGTCTCTCCTCGCTGTCTCATTCTTGCCAGACCATGGTAATCCATTTGCTCCTCAGAGGTGTACACATGCTCCCACAAGGCCGCAACCACGTCTGCCTTGTGATGTATCAATACTCCACCAAGTTCTGCAGAGCCAGCCAATCTGTCCGCCTGTTCATTTCCCAGCACACCGGCATGCCCGGAGACAGGAGCGCCTCAATTACTAATTTTGCCATAATAACATTCAGTAATTTCTTTTGCTATCTTGATTGCCTGGATTTTTGCATCATAGTACTTTCCTGTTGGTATTCTGGCCATATTCTCTAGTATTATTTAGGTACTGTATGTATACTCCCAATTCTCCATTTCTAACAGCATTTTGAGCTGACCCATCTGTGTAGATTCAGATCCAGAGATTCTGTAGGTATTCTTCATAAATAAAACAGATTGATTGATTGATTTAGGAACCAACATGACAGCATTCGGGACATTCCCATAAGCAAATAAAACAGAGTGGCAGTTCTGTGTTGTACACTGTTCTATTCTTCCTTGTCGAATATTACTCTCACTTTTGTTTGGATTTGTACTGTAGTCTATATTTCTCTCTCCATGGAATTTGTTCTGGGATAGCTTTCAGGGGGATATCACCTGCAGGTAAGTCAGTGATTTATCTGCAGTTATTTGACCTGGTGGTTAAAACTGCTTTTCTACCATCACATAGCTAAGTTTTAAAATCTGTTCTTCATAGGATGGCCTGGCATGCTGAGGTACTTTTTCGCTTGTTTTAGCATTTCATATCTCTGCATTCTGCCAGAGGTTGTGCCCTCCCCATCTTCTCCCTCTCCATTATAAGAGTTGACCTCTTCCAGCCCTGTGTGACTCTGAGTGCTTGATACAGCACCTTGCCCACCTCTTGTAGTGTGTTATTTGCTGCTGAACTCTGTCCAGTTGACCCATATTCTAGGTGTGGTCGTATCCTCCGTTGGTAAACTTGCTGATTGTTCACTTATTCCCAGCCAAATGTTAAAACTGCCTTTTTTTATAACACACTGAATTCATGTTCTAGCTAATGTGACGGATGGATTGTCTTCGTTTTATAAAATGAAGCTTTTGCTTGTTTTCTTATATCCTATTTCTGTAGTTTGTATAGTACATCTTCCATCTGATTTCATCCATGTACCATAATATTTTAATTTCTTTGCTTTCTCAAAATTAATAGCATTGATTTTAATTGTACAGTTGGGCAGGACCTGTTTCATTGTTAAGTCATAGATATTTAAAACTTTACATTTTCTTAGGTCGTATAGCCATAAGAGTCCATGGCAATCTCAGTATACGAAGCCCATAAAGGGGCACTCTCCTGCTGTTTATGCTTCACCTTGAGAAGATAGATATAGCCATGAATACTGTTTATGAGATTAGCTGTTATCTGTTTACATTGCTTTGTGTTGATTGGTTGGTAGTTAGGTTGGTTGTGAATCCTCTGAGAGCCTGAGTTAAAACTCTTCAGTCTAATGCATGATGTTTAGGACATTGAAGCCCTAAAAAGGGTTTGCATCTATCAGAGTGAATAAGGTCTCCAATCCAGTACTGCATGGTCTCGGTATGGTGTCCGCCTCGAGTGTTGGAGGTCCCCGGTTCAAGCCTCGGTGATACCGGGATTTTTTCTCGTGGGCTTCTAGTAATAAATTTTCCCTGGTCTCTGGGTAGTGAGAGCGGACGCCCGTGTGTATTGTTGCGCACGTAAACAATCCCTTGGCAGTTGGAAATTGAAAAAGAGTAGCCTAACTGCACTGCCTGGGCAAAATTTCAAGTTAAAAATCTACCCAAAGTATTTCAGGATCCTTGCCAATGCTACGGAGTTCGTGCACTGAGCTGAGTTTCTCCAGACTCAGGTTTGAGTTAGGAGGAGAATGGAGCACTTATGGGTTGCACCCGTGTGCCGTGTTGTTGATCCATCGACTAAACTAAACCAAAATACTATCTTCACTGGGGCTGTATTGCAGAGGTCTCCTTTCCTTTTCAAGCCCAGAAATCAATGGGGTGTGCAAGACCAGCACTGTAACATCAATACATTAGCATGTAATTGGGTCATGATTCATCATAGCACATATAGACTGGCTGGGATCAGACCTGGGTTGGTCATGTTTTCTCCACAGGTCTTAGACATTTCATTCTCAGGTCTTTGTCAGATATGTCTGTGCTGCCATATGACAGTAGATGGTACTACCTGTTTTCTGTTTGTGCTGATTGTTGGGCAGCGCTCACCAAACCCGATACCCCACATTGTGCCAATGGCTTTGGTCAGAGGAGCACAATTTGAAGGGTACAAGTCTTACCCTAGAGCAAGGAAATGCAGTCTAAAGACTACATTGTTATGGCAGGGTAGACCAGGCCCTAAGCCTTGGTCGGCAACTGGTCTAGAATGGAAGCTCCAACAAGTGGACAGTTAGAACATTGCTTTGCTGTTCCAGCAGCTTCTGAAGCTTGTCTTGTTCCAGACGTATTAGTGTTACCTTTTCTTTGGAGTAAACTAGGCAGGCAGAGAGAGGGATCATGTTGCATGGACAACACATGGTCTTTAAATTCAGCCTAGACTTTGTGCTATGGAGAGGTATATAACTCCATTTTACAAACTTTCATCTGCCAAGATGGCCAGGTGCCAGTCAAACTCCACTCCAATGTCCCAAAGAAGGAAACTTTTGTGTACATTTATTTGCAGTTCTAGACTGGTATTTTTGTGATGGCATTTCTTCATTGCAGAGACCCACTTAAGAAACATCATGATGTTGTTTATAAAGCTAGAACTGCTGCCTTGAATATTATCCGTAAGCATCCTGATGACCTGGATTTACACACCTTAGCCACTGGTGAACCTACTATACCACCACTTGTGGTCATGATTGACTGGGTTGATACAATTGAAAGACAAATGCGAGAAATGTATCCTTGTGTTTTTTATGTTTACTTAAGTGATTCACAATGCAATATATAATATTAGACTAACTAGCTATCCAATTCAGTTGTTACATCCAGTATTAATTATGATTAATTTCATTGCTATTAACCCAAATGTATGACTAGAACGAAAGTTAATTATGTGTAAGAATTAAAACATGTGTTATGTTCACATTAGTGTGAATTTGATGGAGTTATAATTAGTTATGCGTGTGTTTTCGAGCCAGATATGGTGGTCAGAAATCTGTAAACAAGTTTTCATTATAGAGGCACCAATGTCTCCAGACATGACAGTGTTTCCAGTCCTTACCATGTAGAGGTACTCATGACCCCAGGCGTGTCAGTATTTCCACTTTGTGGAGGTACAGATATCCCTAGGCTAGTCAATATTTCCAGTTTGTGGAGGTACTGATATCCCCAAGTAAGTCAGTATTTCCAGTTTGTGAGGGTGCTAATGTCTCAAGCCATGTCAGTATTTCCAGTTTGTGGAGGTGCTGCTGATGTCTCCTGACATGCCAGTGTTTCCAGTTTATGAGGGTGCTGATGTCTTCTGACATATCAGTATTTCCAGTTTGTGGAGGTGCTGATGTCCCCCAGAAATGCCCGTATTTCCAGTTTGTGGAGGTACTGATATCCCCAAGTCAGTATTTCCAGTTTCTGAGGGTGCTAATGTCCCCAGGCATGTCAGTATTTCCAGTTTATGAGGATGCTGATGTCTCAAGCCATGTTAGTATTTCCAGTTCATGGGGGTGCTGATAACTCAAGCCATGTCAATATTTCCACTTTGTGGAGGTATTTATATCCCCAGATATGCCGGTATTTCCAGTTTGTAGAGGTACTGATATCCCCAGATATGAAAGTATTTCCAGTTTTTGGAAGTACCATTATATCCGGGCATGCCAGTATTTCCAGTTTGTGGATGTGCTGATATCTGCAGATATGCTAGTATTTCCAGTTTGTGGAAGTACTGTTATATCCAGGCATGCCATTATTTCCAGTTTGTGGGGGTGCTGATGTCTCAAGCCATGCCAGTATTTCTACTTTGTGGAGGTACTGATATCCCCAGATATGCCGGTATTTCTTGTTTGTAGAGGTACTGATATCCCCAGATATGAAAGTATTTCCAGTTTGTGGAAGTACCGTTATATCCAGGCATGCCAGTATTTCCAGTTTGTGGAAGTACTGTTATATCCTGGCATGCCATTATTTCCAGTTTGTGGGGGTGCTGATGTCTAAGCCATGCCAGTATTTCCACTTTGTGGAGGTACTGATATGCCAGTATTTCCACTTTGTGGAGGTACTGATATCCTCAGATATGCCAGTATTTCTAGTTTGTGGAGGTGCTTGTATCCCCAGATATGCTAGTATTTCCAGTTTGTGGAGGTGCTGGTATCCCCAGATACGCCAGTATTTCCAGTTTGTGGAGGTACTGATATCCCCAGATATGCCAGTATTTCCAGTTTGTGGAGGTACTAATATCCCCAGATATGCCAGTATTTCCAGTTTGTGGAGTTGCTGATATCCCCAGATATGCCAGTATTTCCAGTTTGTGGAGGTACTGATATCCCCAGATATGCCAGTATTTCCAGGTTGTGGAGGTACTGATATCCCCAGATATGCCAGTATTTCCAGTTTGTGGAGGTACTGATATGCCAGTATTTCCAGTTTGTGGAGGTACTGATATCCCCAGATATGCCAGTATTTCCAGTTTGTGGAGGTACTGATATCCCCAGATATGCCAGTATTTCCAGTTTGTGGAGGTACTGATATGCCAGTATTTCCAGTTTGTGGAGGTACTGATATCCCCAGATATGCCAGTATTTCCAGTTTGTGGAGGTACTCCTATCCCCAGATATGCCAGTATTTTTAGTTTGTGGAGGTACTCCTATCCCCAGATATGCCAGTATTTCCAGTTTGTGGAGGTACTAATATCCCCAGATATGCCAGTATTTCCAGTTTGTGGAGATGCTGATATCCCCAGATATGCCAGTATTTCCAGTTTGTGGAGGTACTGATATCCCCAGATATGCCAGTATTTCCAGTTTGTGGAGGTACTGATATGCCAGTATTTCCAGTTTGTGGAGGTACTGATATCCCCAGATATGCCAGTATTTCCAGTTTGTGGAGGTACTCCTATCCCCAGATATGCCAGTATTTCCAGTTTGTGGAGGTACTAATATCCCCAGATATGCCAGTATTTCCAGTTTGTGGAGATGCTGATATCCCCAGATATGCCAGTATTTCCAGTTTGTGGAGGTACTGATATCCCCAGATATGCCAGTATTTCCAGTTTGTGGAGGTACTAATATCCTGGCAATAAATCGTGCAATCTATTGTTTGTGTCTTCGTTATTAAAATTCATCATGGGAAAACATTGTTTTGAATCCCCAGATATGCCAGTATTTCCAGTTTGTGGAGGTACTGATATCCCCAGATATGCCAGTATTTCCAGTTTGTGGAGGTACTAATATCCCCAGATATGCCAGTATTTCCAGTTTGTGGAGGTACTGATATCCCCAGATATGCCAGTATTTCCAGTTTGTGGAGGTACTAATATCCCCAGATATGCCAGTATTTCCAGTTTGTGGAGGTACTGATATCCCCAGATATAGATATGCCAGTATTTCCAGTTTGTGGAGGTACTAATATCCCCAGATATGATAATGTTTTCACAAGTTCTGACCTTGTGGAAATGTATTTGACTTGTAAGAGCATGAAACATCAGCAATTTACTAAAGATTTTCACTTCTGAAGAAAACAAGCTGAACATGGTAAGCCAGGCATGGCCGTATGATGCATACAAATCTGCATTGCAATGAATACTGAAGAAAGAGGGGGGAAAAAGCAAGCCCCGAATAAGAAATCTGCTATGGGTCTGTGTTGTGCCAGGACCGCCGCATTTTGCAGACCTGATTGGATGGAGAATTAGGTGGCCAGTCTTTTCCGCACTTAGTGATGAACACAGGCATTGAATCCTCGGTCGACCCCTCTCATGACATTATCAGCGCAGCTCCCTAGCAGCTTCTTTAATGGACCTGCTAATACTGAATAGGCAGAAAGTTTACGTCAGCTTTTCAAAAAAAAAAGAGAGGACAGGATAGACATGGCAGTAACTATACAGCTATTATCATTAAACAAAAACAAATACTAATGTAGCTTCATCTAAATACAGGATGTAGTTTAAACACAACTTTGAAAATGAAACAAATAGACTTAGCTGGTCGAGTAGAATATGATAAGCTTGGTTAAATAATCTGCGTTGATAGAAAATGACAATAAAAAGCTGCTTGGGAAGTTGTGTCAGGCAGCAATACGATTTTGATGTTCTGGGAATGGGGTTATGTAGTCATTGTGAATGAAAATATAATAGTTGTAATGTAACAGAATAGTAGGAGGGACATGCAGATATACAAGGGGTCTCCTTGGTGACGTGCTATGAAGGTTGTAGGTTAATTTAGAAACTCTGTCATTCACTTCGCTTGTGCAATTCTGGGGGTCACTGCTGGAGCTAAGGTGTTTGTGCTAAGGGTGCTTTCAGCAGACAACATTGCAGAAAGAGACCGGGGCCATATGGAGCAAAAACCTGGTGTAATGAAATCTATCTTTTTGCCTGAAAAGCCTTTCATCCCCATTCTCTTCTCCCCCCCCCCCCCCCCCCCCCCCCCCCCCCCCCACCAATTTTTTGTGTGTTTTGATTTTGAGACAGATATACATCAAGATAATATGGTGGGAAATTTTAATTTCTTGTTAACCTCACTGGTTTTGGTTATTTCTCTGTGACCACTTACACATTTCTGTTTTCCTGTATTCACTGTATCATTAGTAATAGACAAGAACATATTTTCCTTAACAACTGTTTCAAGTTATTACATCAGAATGTATTATCTGGAGAACATACTCAACCCTGAGATAATCAACTCAGAGACTCTGGCCACACTCTGGTCACAGGATATACCAGCATTGTTGGACACTGTTCAAGGTAAGCACTTTGGCATGCTCATCTCATCATCTCATCTTGTTCCTCTTGTACCTTGCAGTGTCAAGGTGAAGCATAGACAGAGGGAGTGTGCCTGCTTATGGGCTTTGTGTATCAATATTACCATGGACTGCTATTCCCTCTGTCCATCGTTTACATGGTCGGCCTCTTCTTCTGCTTCCATTTGGTCTGTACATCATTGCTTGTTGTGGTATACTGTTAGTTAGCAACCTAATTCCTAATTACATGGCCAAACCATTTGACTTGCTGCCTTCTGATAAAATCATGCCACTGCTATAATCGCCCCCCCCCCCCCCCCCCCCCCCCCCCCCCCCCCTTAGTCCTTTCTCATCATTTCTGATTTTATCTCGTCTTGATACATTGAGTATTCTTCTCAGGAATCTTCTTCTTCTTCTTCTTCTTCTTCTTCTTCTTCTTCTTCTTCTTCTTCTTCTTCTTCTTCTTCTTCTTCTTCTTCTTCTTCTTCTGCGTTCATCCAGAGTCTTTTTTTGAATGTGATAGTGTTGTACCTGTTTACTGCACCTTTAGGCTGACACATCCAACTTCTGCGGTTCTCAGAAATCTAATTTCTGTTGTTGTGATATTTCTTTTCTATCTTTCTGTCATTGTCTAGGTTTGGCATTGGTAGCAGTGAGGTGGTAGGAAGGTTGTGCTGTAGAGTGCTTTCTTAGTAACTATTAATATGTAACTATTAATATGCGTTTGTTCTTTAGTATTGGTGCTATTTGTCCAATGAGTTGGTTTGCCTTATTGCATCTATTTTTGATCTCGTCTTCTGATTTGCCATTTGATGATATTATATTTCCTAAATATTTGAAGCTCTTTACTTTGGCATGCTCCCGCTCATAAATCAAAGGTAAGAGGCAACCAGTGGTTTTTCCCCAGGTAATTCTGGTGTGGTGGGAAACGATCATACAGACAGATTGACTGGTCTTCAATGTTGGGTGGGTTATTAGTGCATGATAAGGCAGATATGGTCGAGGACCTCTGGGATCATGTGTATAATGTGGACGAACAGATGCACCATCATTGCCTGGAGAGAATGGTGCGTCAGGAACTGTCCAGAGGATCTGGCTGAGACTCACGTTCTTCAAGGAAAGTCCAGATGGACACATAATCATGCTGTAACTGGTATAGTTAGTATTGGAACTCTTTGCTGGTTGTTGAAGTTGGGGACATTGGAAACGTCCTGAGTGCTGTGATGTCAGTTCTTGACTCTACTCAATGCACCTCAAAGGTAAACACTGAAACTTGGTCACAGGATATACCATCATGGTTAGGCACTTTTAATGGTAAGCATGTAATCCTGGTTACAAAGTATATCATCAGTGTTAGGCACTTTTGATGGTAAGCACTTAATCCTGGTTACAAATATACTATCATAAAGGTAAGCACATAATCCTGGTTACACAATATACCATCATTATTAGACGCTTGTAATGGTAAGCACTTAATCCTAGTTACAAAACATGCCTTCATAAAGGTAAGCACATAATGCAGGTTACAATTATACCATTATTGTTAAAGGTAAGGACATAATTTTGGTTACAAAATATACCATCATTGTTAGACTTGTTAATAGTAAACACATAATCCTGATTACAACCATCATTGTTAAAGGTAAGCACATAATCCTGGTTACAAATATACCATCATTGTTAGACATTGTTAAAGGTAAGCACTTGATCCTGAATATACCATCATCATTAGACACCATTAACTTGAGTACACAAAATAAAAGAGCAAAAAACTATTCTACACATCTCCATGTAGTAATAAGGATATCATAATTCTTCAAATGACCTGAATAAACAAACAAACAACCAATTATCTAAAATAATAGTAGACTGTATAACCCATGGAAGCTACTGTAGCATGGTGGCTATCCTGCTTGCCTGCCAGTCTGGTGGGCATGAGTTTGAATCCCTCTATAGGCAGCCACAATTTTACCTGGGTCGCCAGGTCAACCTACTCTCAAATAGCCATGAAATACTCTGGGCAGTAAAGGCAGCCACATTTTCATCTGGGTCGCCAGGTCAACCCACTCTCAATTAGCCATGAAATATTCTGGGCAGTAAAGGCGGCCAGCATGATTTGACCACATTACTCAGTGTGTGCCAGTTGGGGGTCTGTAGAAATATGGGGCTAGCATAAGATACCCTGTACACCTCCAGATATAGAAAAGGGTCCTTTATATTTTAATTTGTATACATCCCATAATTACTTGAAATACACAGTGTTAAAAGCAGAGAACCCACACCAAATGTAGAATCTGTTGGATATAGTAATCATTTAGAGTGTATAATATGGTCTAAAAATTAACTGCAAACAGTAGAAATTAACTGCAAACAGACTAAAGTAATGATATTCACTTAAAAAAACAAAGACCAACAGTTAACATTTGTGTAAGTAATGACAGATTGCAACGTGTATCAAGCTATCTTTCTCTTTCTTCAGTCCTTGATTCTCTATTAAAGCATAGCCTTCAAGCACCCACGCTAAGCCATTCTATCTTTTGTTATGTGCTGCAGCTCCCTCCATGTCCTCCCAATAATATTCATCTCTGTGATTCTCTTCTTCGTGTGTTTTATGTCTCCTGCTATTTTGTTTACCTTGTGAGTTCCAGACAAGTGTGTGTCTGGTTATATTGTCCTCAGGTTCCTCAGTGTGTCTCCTAACCAGCACGTCATTTCCTCACCTGTTAGTTCACTGGTATTTGTTTAGTTCTCTCCATGAGCTCTACATTGGTGATTCTGTCATACCAATTTATTCCCACTATTCTGCTCAGCCACCAATTAGTGAATGTATGTAGTTTATTAGTGATTCTTTTAGTTGTTCTCCATGTTTCTGACCCGTACAGTTGTAACGATTTAACATTAGAGTTTAACATTCTAAATTTGGTGCTAAGTTTAACTTCCTTTGACTTTCACAAATTTCTTAGAACTATGCAAGCTCCTTTTATCTTTGTATTCCTGTTGTAGTATCTATTTGTTCCTCCCTTTTTAATTACACCCCCCCCCCTCCCCCCCCAAAAAAAATGTATGATTCTGCCTCATTAAATGAGGTTTCATATGAGATCGGGTTGGTATTTGCTTGGTTTAATATCACCATCTTTGTCTTTTCTCTGTGAATTTTTAGACCTAATTGTTGTTAACTCTTATCAAGTATGATTAGTTTATCCTGCATTTGATTATGTGTGTGTGAAAGGAGTGCAATGTCGTTGGCAAAGTTCAAATCATTAAGTTGCTTTGTTAGAATCCATTGAATTCAATTTCTGGCAGTTGTTATCTTCATAACCCAGTCTATAACCTGTAAAAATAACAATGGTGACAAAAGACCTCTATCTCTATCATACTCAATTTTTTATCTCAAATGTATCTGTCAGTTTTCCCACATGAAGAACTATACATTTCATATCATCATATGTTGACCTTATTAAGTTAAAATGAAAAATATAATAGCTGTAATGTAAACAAAATAGATAACATCAAGAGATGGCTGAACAGCCATCTGACAGAATCTACAATCAAGGCGAGAGACAGTGTTGGAGATCTATTGCAACCAGCCGCCATTGTGGAGACAACACCTGATTGATTGGTTAAATCAAAGTAGTAGGAAGAGATACACAGATATACAAGGATCTCCTTGGTGAAGTGCTTGCACCACCTACCTCACATTATGAAGGTTGTGGAGTCAGTTAGAGACTCTGTCATTCACTTTGTTAGTGCAGTTTTTTTGGAGACCCAGAAGTAATCGCTGGATTTATGCTATGCAGTGATTTTGGCAGGCCACTCTGCAGAAAGAGACCAGGCCATATGGGGCAAAGCTCGGCACAATGAAGTTATCTTTTTGCCTGCAAATTCTCACTTTTGTTAGACAGATATATAGACAGAGAAACAGTTTTAGTTATATATGCACACACACTGTCACAGAGCTTACAGCTATTATTTTCCTCTTTTCTCTTTTGTTTCAGATTGCCAAGAGCAAAGTGTGTATTTTCTACAAGAAAGATATGAATGAGAAATGTGCATTGTGATATCAGCTGACCACAGACAACACGGCCCATGCAGAAGTCTCCATATGGTTTTCTGAGTAATAAACTTACACTGCAAGGTTTAAATTAGGCGTGACAGAAGTGCTTACTGTATTTAAACCTAGAATGTACTGTGTGAGGTAGTTTGTTAGCTGCTTGTTTCAGGAAATTATCATCATTACTTGATGACTGGCTTGATCTAAGATCTGTGACTTACCGCCATTTTCTCTAAAGTGCTTTCTCTGAATGAACACATGTTCATTCCTCACCAGATCTTTTGTATGGTGAGGAATGTCCCCTTGGGTATTGGGTCGGAGACTGTTGACAATGATAAACCTAAACACCCTGGACATATGTCGGAGTCTGTTGACAATGATATACCTAAACACCCTGGACATATGTCAGTTTGTTGACAATGATATACCTGGACATATGTCAGAGTCTGTTGACAATGATAAACCTAAACACCCTGGACATATGTCGGAGTATGTTGACAATGATATACCTGGACATATGTTGGAGTCTGTTGACAATGATATACCTAAACACCCTGGACATATGTCAGAGTCTGTTGACAATGATATACCTAAACACCCTGGACATATGTCAGAGTCTGTTGACAATGATATACCTGGACATATGTTGGAGTCTGTTGACAATGATATACCTGGACATATGTCAGAGTCTGTTGACAATGATATACCTGGACATATGTCAGAGTCTGTTGACAATGATATACCTGGACATATGTTGGAGTCTGTTGACAATGATATACTGGACATATGTCAGAGTCTGTTGACAATGATATACCTGGACATATGTTGGAGTCTGTTGACAATGATATACCTGGACATATGTCAGAGTCTGTTGACAATGATAAACCTAAACACCCTGGACATATGTCGGAGTCTGTTGACAATGATATACCTAAACACCCTGGACATATGTCAGTTTGTTGACAATGATATACCTGGACATATGTCAGAGTCTGTTGACAATGATAAACCTAAACACCCTGGACATATGTCGGAGTATGTTGACAATGATATACCTGGACATATGTTGGAGTCTGTTGACAATGATATACCTAAACACCCTGGACATATGTCAGAGTCTGTTGACAATGATATACCTAAACACCCTGGACATATGTCAGAGTCTGTTGACAATGATATACCTGGACATATGTCAGAGTCTGTTGACAATGATATACCTGGACATATGTCGGAGTCTGTTGACAATGATATACCTGGACATATGTCGGAGTCTGTTGACAATGATATACCTGGACATATGTCAGAGTCTGTTGACAATGATATACCTGGACATATGTCGGAGTCTGTTGACAATGATATACCTGGACATATGTCAGAGTCTGTTGACAATGATATACCTGGACATATGTCGGAGTCTGTTGACAATGATATACCTGGACATATGTCAGAGTCTGTTGACAATGATATACCTGGACATATGTCAGAGTCTGTTGACAATGATATACCTGGACATATGTCAGAGTCTGTTGACAATGATATACCTGGACATATGTCGGAGTCTGTTGACAATGATATACCTGGACATATGTCGGAGTCTGTTGACAATGATATACCTGGACATATGTCAGAGTCTGTTGACAATGATATACCTGGACATATGTTGGAGTCTGTTGACAATGATATACCTGGACATATGTCAGAGTCTGTTGACAATGATATACCTGGACATATGTCAGAGTCTGTTGACAATGATATACCTGGACATATGTCAGAGTCTGTTGACAATGATAAACCTAAACACCCTGGACATATGTCAGAGTCTGTTGACAATGATATACCTGGACATATGTCGGAGTCTGTTGACAATGATATACCTGGACATATGTCAGAGTCTGTTGACAATGATATACCTGGACATATGTCAGAGTCTGTTGACAATGATATACCTGGACATATGTCAGAGTCTGTTGACAATGATATACCTGGACATATGTCGGAGTCTGTTGACAATGATATACCTGGACATATGTCGGAGTCTGTTGACAATGATATACCTGGACATATGTCAGAGTCTGTTGACAATGATATACCTGGACATATGTTGGAGTCTGTTGACAATGATATACCTGGACATATGTCGGAGTCTGTTGACAATGATATACCTGGACATATGTCAGAGTCTGTTGACAATGATAAACCTAAACACCCTGGACATATGTCGGAGTCTGTTGACAATGATATACCTAAACACCCTGGACATATGTCAGAGTCTGTTGACAATGATATACCTGGACATATGTTGGAGTCTGTTGACAATGATATACCTGGACATATGTCAGAGTCTGTTGACAATGATATACCTGGACATATGTCAGAGTCTGTTGACAATGATATACCTGGACATATGTCAGTTTGTTGACAATGATATACCTGGACATATGTCAGAGTCTGTTGACAATGATATACCTGGACATATGTTGGAGTCTGTTGACAATGATATACCTGGACATGTTGGAGTCTGTTGACAATGATATACCTAAACACCCTGGACATATGTCAGAGTCTGTTGACAATGATATACCTAAACACCCTGGACATATGTCAGAGTCTGTTGACAATGATATACCTGGACATATGTTGGAGTCTGTTGACAATGATATACCTGGACATATGTCAGAGTCTGTTGACAATGATATACCTGGACATATGTCAGAGTCTGTTGACAATGATATACCTGGACATATGTTGGAGTCTGTTGACAATGATATACCTGGACATATGTCAGAGTCTGTTGACAATGATATACCTGGACATATGTTGGAGTCTGTTGACAATGATATACCTGGACATATGTCAGAGTCTGTTGACAATGATATACCTGGACATATGTTGGAGTCTGTTGACCAATGATATACCTGGACATATGTCAGAGTCTGTTGACAATGATATACCTGGACATATGTTGGAGTCTGTTGACAATGATATACCTGGACATATGTCAGAGTCTGTTGACAATGATATACCTGGACATATGTCAGAGTCTGTTGACAATGATATACCTGGACATATGTTGGAGTCTGTTGACAATGATATACCTGGACATATGTCAGAGTCTGTTGACAATGATATACCTGGACATATGTTGGAGTCTGTTGACAATGATATACCTGGACATATGTCAGAGTCTGTTGACAATGATATACCTGGACATATGTTGGAGTCTGTTGACAATGATATACCTGGACATATGTCAGAGTCTGTTGACAATGATATACACTGGACATATGTTGGAGTCTGTTGACATGATATACCTGGACATATGTCAGAGTCTGTTGACAATGATATACCTGGACATATGTTGGAGTCTGTTGACAATGATATACCTGGACATATGTTGGAGTCTGTTGACAATGATATACCTGGACATATGTCAGAGTCTGTTGACAATGATATACCTGGACATATGTTGGAGTCTGTTGACAATGATATACCTGGACATATGTCAGAGTCTGTTGACAATGATATACCTGGACATATGTCAGAGTCTGTTGACAATGATATACCTAAACACCCTGGACATATGTCAGAGTCTGTTGACAATGATAAACCTAAACACCCTGGACATATGTTGGAGTCTGTTGACAATGATATACCTGGACATATGTCAGAGTCTGTTGACAATGATATACCTGGACAATGTTGGAGTCTGTTGACAATGATATACCTGGACATATGTCGGAGTCTGTTGACAATGATATACCTGGACATATGTTGGAGTCTGTTGACAATGATATACCTGGACATATGTCAGAGTCTGTTGACAATGATATACCTGGACATATGTCAGAGTCTGTTGACAATGATATACCTGGACATATGTTGGAGTCTGTTGACAATGATATACCTGGACATATGTCAGAGTCTGTTGACAATGATATACCTGGACATATGTTGGAGTCTGTTGACAATGATATACCTGGACATATGTCAGAGTCTGTTGACAATGATATACCTGGACATATGTTGGAGTCTGTTGACAATGATATACCTGGACATATGTCAGAGTCTGTTGACAATGATATACCTGGACATATGTTGGAGTCTGTTGACAATGATAAACCTAAACACCCTGGACATATGTTGCAGTCTGTTGACAATGATATACCTGGACATATGTCAGAGTATGTTGACAATGATAAACCTAAACACCCTGGACATATGTTGCAGTCTGTTGACAATGATATACCTGGACATATGTCAGAGTATGTTGACAATGATATACCTGGACATATGTTGCAGTCTGTTGACAATGATATACCTAAACACTCTGGACATATGTCAGAGTATGTTGACAATGATATACCTGGACATATGTTGGAGTCTGTTGACAATGATATACCTAAACACCCTGGACATATGTTGCAGTCTGTTGACAATGATATACCTGGACATATGTCAGAGTATGTTGACAATGATATACCTAAACACTCTGGACATATGTCAGAGTATGTTGACAATGATATACCTAAACACCCTGGACATATGTCAGAGTCTGTTGACAATAATATATCTAAACACCCTGGACATATGTCAGAGTATGTTGACAATGATATACCTAAACACCCTGGACATATGTTGGAGTCTGTTGACAATGATATACCTAAACACCCTGGACATATGTCAGTCTGTTGACAATGATATACCTAAACACCCTGGACATATGTCGGAGTCTGTTGACAATGATATACCTGGACATATGTCAGAGTCTGTTGACAATGATATACCTAAACACCCTGGACATATGTCGGAGTCTGTTGATAATGATATACCTAAACACCCTGGACATATGTCAGAGTATGTTGACAATGATATACCTAAACACCCTTGACATAGGCTGGAGTCTGTTGACAATGATATACCTAAACACCCTGGACATATGTCAGAGTCTGTTGACAATGATATACCTAAACACCCTGGACATATGTCAGAGTCTGTTGACAATGATATACCTAAACACCCTGGACATATGTTGCAGTATGTTGACAATGATATACCTAAACACCTTGGACATATGTTGAAGTCTGTTGACAATGATATACCTAAACACCCTGTACATATGTCAGAGTATGTTGACAATGATATACCTAAACACCCTGGACATATGTGGAGTCTGTTGACAGTGATATACCTAAACACCCTGGACATATGTCAGAGTATGTTGACAATGATATACCTAAACACCCTTGACATAGGCTGGAGTCTGTTGACAATGATATACCCAATCACCTTGGGTATGTGCTGGAGTCTGTTGACAATGATATACCTAAACACCCTGGACATATGTCAGAGTCTGTTGACAATGATATACCTGGACATATGTCGAAGTCTGTTGACAATGATATACCTAACCATCCTGGACATATGTTGCAGTCTGTTGACAGTGATATACCTAAACACCCTGGACATATGCCAGAGTCTGTTGACAATGATATACCTGGACATATGTCGAAGTCTGTTGACAATGATATACCTGGACATATGTCGAAGTCTGTTGACAATGATATACCTAAACACCCTGGACATATGTTGTAGTATGTTGACAATGATATACCTAAACACCCTGGGCATATGTCGAAGTCTGTTGACAATGCTATACCTAAACAGCCTTGAAATATGTCAGAGTCTGTTGACAATGATATACCTAAACACCCTGGACATATTTCAGAGTCTGTTGACAATGATATACCTAAACACCCTGGACATATGTCAGAGTATGTTGACAATGATATACCTTAACACCCTGGACATATGTCAGAGTATGTTGACAATGATATACCTAAACACCCTGGACATATGTTCAGAGTATGTTGACAATGATATACCTAAACACCCTGGACATATGTGCAGTCTGTTGACAATGATATACCTAAACACCCTGTACATATGTCAGTCTGTTGACAATGATATACCTAAACACCCTGGACATATGTCGGAGTCTGTTGACAATGATATACCTAAACACCCTGGACATATGTCAGAGTATGTTGACAATGATATACCTAAACACCCTGGGACATATGTCATGGTCTGTTGACAGTGATATACCCAATCACCTTGGGTATGTGCTGGAGTCTGTTGACAGTGATATACCTAAAATCAGGGGAGGAAACATGGTCTATTCCCAGCCAGTCCGTTTGTGATGTGCTGAACCATGACCTGGGTACATCCGAACATGCCTCTCCACATCTGTCAAGTTCCAGTACTGGTCTTGCACACCGTGATGATTCATTCTGACCTTGAAGAGGGGAAGAAGAGTTCTGCAACACAGTTCCTGTGAAGGTAGCACTTTAGTACTCTGTCAGGAGACAGGTCTCTGCACCAACCTTGCTCCGATAAGTGGAGGCCCTATTTAGAACATAGATGACCACTGCGCCAGTTCGCTGGACTTAAGAGTTGAAACTCAGTCTTACAAGGGATTCATAATCAACCATGATGAGAAATAGCTTCTACGTCTGTGGGTTTTTGTACATGTATTCTCTATTGTGTGTCACATGTAATAAGTAACTGAGCTTTAATGTTTGGTATACAAATGATAATAAACAGTATATTCACACCAACCCTATGCTACCAATCTCAAACTTTGACTTTATCCAAATCACATGTTCGCAAAATCAACACCTGTGAGATGAGATGCCTGAGGAGAGCTTCCAACTTAACAATCTGAGACAGTAAGAAATGCTGTTATTAGACAGGCAGTAGGATAAGCACCTGTGCCACATTTATTTAAAGACAGAAAAACAAGTGGTTTGGCCATATCATTAGAATGCAATACCACCAACTACCATCACTGGCTCGACATCAAAGATCATCTGCGACGAGACCAAGAGGATGCCTAAGAAGAAAATGGATCGATGACATCAACTACATTGTACAATCACATGGAATTACACTATCCAGTGCCGCCCACAAGGTTTAGTACCTGCCATCGACTCAGAAAGTGCCGGATTTATGGGCTTGTATCTGGTTGAGGATACTATTATCAAGACAGCAATCTTCCCACCCCCCTCCCCCCACAAAAACCTTGTCATTTGCCATATATAAAAAACCTTGTCTTATGTCACCTATGTTATAGGCCAGTATCTCGCCAAATAAAGAATTTTTAAACCTACCCACAAAATAAATGTATAATATGTGTTGAAGACGGAAGGTAGACTTCTTAATGAAAAGGCTGTGATTAAGTTGGAATTCTCTGCCGATGAATGTCAATATTAAAGCTTTGCTGTAGGCAGACAATACAGCCAATGTTCATTTCCAGATGAACACTGAGGAAGTAGAAGTCCTGGCTGGCTTTTGAATGTTTCTGCTACACCAAAGCATGCTGTCCTGAGAATAGTATAGGGTGTATTTTTAATGACTGTGCAGTGTTTGAAAATATTGCCGGTCCAAGTTTTGTATTCACCCTCTGTAAAGTTCATGCAACATAATAGGTAAATACAAAACTTGGAATGGCAATATTATCAAACAATGCACAGTCATTAAAAGTACACCCTGTATAACTAGAAAAGGCTTTGTCTGGAACCCACAGGGTAAAATAAATAGAGGATGGTCTAAAAACACATGAAGAGAAGTAGAGATAAACTGAAATATATGGACACAACATGGAATAGCTAAGGATAGGAGGAGACTGTCCTACTACTAGGTGCGTCCACCGGATGGTGGATTGGCCTCTGGATATTTTGTCTAGGGGTTGGTTGTGAATATGCGGAATAAATGGCCGCGGACCAACATAGGCGGTGGTCACTGAGAGGAGACGAGTTCGGTGGTGGGGCAGCTTTCTCTATAAAATACCTCAAAACTCTGTGACGTGACCATCGGAGAGTAAGAGGCGCCATATAACCTCTTACCCCCTGATTCCTTGCAGGGTCTGTCATTTAGATAAAAGACTAGTGGCGACGGAAGGCAAGGGGAAACCACTGCTGTATTTTACCAAGAAAATCATGCCTGTAAACAAAATTGATGAAGATAATGACATAAATGGGGATTCCAGTGGAGTTGCTTCATCCAGTAGGGAGCATCATGTGTTACAAGTGATACCTGAACGTCATTAAGCAACTTATGTAAATTGTCATGACACGGAAGGGAGTCAACACACGAATTAATCCATGTCATCAGAGATCGCAATTTGTGGAGATGCATGATCACCCATGCCAACCGGCAAGGCACTGGATGATGATGATGAGGATGGTTTTGGGTGAATTGCTTAAGGGGATATGCCCCAATGCTGAATTTGGGTGAAAGAAGAAGAAAGCCTGCCACGCCACTTGAAAACCCTTGTCAAGTATCTTTTTAAATTGGAGTGTTTTTTTTTGTGTGGTCCGTTTACAGAGTCTTCTTCTTCAGTGTTCCGAGCCATTGAGGTTCTTTGCTGCAGATACAATCCGTCTCCATTCGTCTCTCTGGTTGACCCTCTCTTGCCAGTCGTTGATTCCAAGTGCTATTTGTAATTAGTTTTTATGTGTTGCTGTTTGTTTGTGTGTGTATGTTCATGTTCGGTTTCTTTTCAGAACATTGCTTTTTGTTTGTCTAGGGTGACGCGCAAATACTGACAAATTTACATTAAAGGTGATAATAATGGTAATATCTATATGTAAGTGATAATGTAACTGCCATGAAGCTGATTGCTGGCTCGTCTGTTCAGCTGCAGTGACAGAATTAAACAGGAACATTCATCGCCTTGAAACAGTGAACAACTCAATGTCCTTGCCATTCTTCAGTGTTTATTGTAAACAATGATCGCAGCACATAACATCAATCATTCCCGAAAGGTGCGGGATGGCATGCGATAAGTAGATAACATGTCTAATCACTGTTCACAGCTCTGAAACACAGTTCTACTATAATGGCTACTCTATGGTCAACTTACGTTCACTTGCCCTTGACATCGGCATGGGCCATTGCTCAATCGCCGTCAACTCGGCGCGCTGTAACTGAACTGGAATGGCTACTCAATTAGCCGTCCGACTTGTGTCAAACACTTTCGCCTCAGGCTGAAGCGTTGTTCAAATACTAAAGCAATGTCGAATTCATCTCGCTTCACTTTCAACACTCGTTCTGCGTCCTTCCACAACTGGGACCCTGGCTAGACTAACCTTGTCCAGCCGTCTCCTTCCCGTGGACCACACAACTAACGTCACATGATACGCAACTTCTCTGAATAGTTTCCCTTTGTTCTTCAACATCATCATCAGTTGCTCACCGACTTTCCTTGACTTATTCATGCGTATTCGTTCATAGTGATCGCGTGAACTGCTCTCACTATGACAATTCCTCTTCGATGGTAAACCTGTTCTTACTACATCAGTTTACCGCTGTCTACCTCATATCGGTCCATGGCAGTAACAATTAAGTTTAAAAGGAGTTGTAACGGACAATAAGGAGAATTGAAGTTCTGATGCAGTGGGCTGATTAGAATACTATTTGTGTTTGAGCTAATAGTTGGTTGTTTGTACCGAGCATTTTCACCAGTGAGAATATCACAAGACATTTAGAAGAAGTGGTCAAGAAAGGTGCGTAAAAGTGCATACACTTTTCTAAGGGACAGAAAGTGGTGTGTCTCTCTTTGGAGGCTCGTTGCTTTCTATGTGGCACTTATAGGAGCTCACTGCTTTAATGTCTTCACACACACTTATCTTCAGAAATATGTAATTTATGTCTATGAGCAAATATTTTACAGTTTGATTAACATGACATATTGTATTGTGATATCTGCTTCAGAATGACAAGCTGTTGTACACATCGTGGTAGAATGCTTACAATATATATATATATATATATATATATATATATATATATATATATATATATATATATATATATATATATATATATATATCCATGTCTCCGTCTCTCTCTCTCTCTCTCTCTCTCTCTCTCTCTCTCTCTCTCTCTCTCTCTCTCTCTCTCTCTCTCTCTCTCTGTCTGCCTGTCTCTCCCTCTGCCTGTCCCTCTTTCTGTTTCAGTGTGTGTGTTTCTTTCTTTCTCTGTGTATGTGTGTGTGACTCTCTCTTTCTCTGTGTATGTGTGTGTGTGTCACTCTCTTTCTCTGTGTATGTGTGTGTCTCTCTCTTTCTCTGTGTATGTGTGTGTATCTTTCTCTCTGTGTATGTGTGTGCCTCTTTCTCTGTGTATGTGTGTGCGTGTATCTCTCTGTCTCTCTCTGTATGTGTGTATATGTCTCTGTGTGTGTATCTCTCTTTCTCTGTGTATGTGTGTGTCTCTCTCTTTCTCTGTGTATATATGTGTGTGTGTGTCTTTCTCTCTCTGTATGTGTGTATGTCTCTCTCTCTCTCTGTATATGTGTCTCTTTCTGTCTCTCTTTCTTTGTGTGTGTGTGTCTCTTTCTCTGTGCATGTATGTGTGTGTGTGTGTCCCTGTCTCTGTGTATGTGGGTCTCTCCCTGTCTCTGTGTATGTTTCTCTCTCTTTCTCTGTTATGTATGTGTGTGTGTGTGTCTCTCTCTCTGTATGTGTATGTCTCTCTGTCTGTATAAATTACATATCCTTTGTTAGCTGTGTGTGATTTACTATGCAAATTTTTCTTCAGTAGTTTGCAATTGTTTTCTGAATGAACAGTCAACATTTAAGTAAAACTAACTGGAGTATGGGGCGAACCAACTTCGCTCGGTCAGAAGAGAAAGTTTAAGCATGTTAGAACAGCTTAGCCACAACACATTACACACACAAACGGAGAAAACGCCGCGCACGCGTACGCTTGCACAGAGTTAGGTATATATATATATATATATATATATATATATATATATATATATATATATATATATATATATATATAATCATCATCTTCCACTTCTGCCGTCAAGCATCATAGATTTCATATATATATATATATATATATATATATATATATATATATATTGTTGGTTTAGTGTTCACCACAAAGCCACAAGAGGAATAAGCAACTGGTATGAACCAATCCAGTGGTATAAAACAATTTTTATTTCCCATTCTATGAGTGACCACGATGATATGATGTTATGTCATTTTGATGAGGAAGGAAACAACACGAGTAGATTAATTATGACAAACAGTGAAAATTAATTATCTTTCAATGTGAATAATTTATAGATCCCCCAGCTTACTTTGAACTCAAGCGTAATCCATATACGTGCTTATGCTTCTAGTGCACTGGACTGATATTTGCGTCAACATTTTAGTGTAGGGATTGAACCCGCTACCCCAACAGCACACTGGATGTTTAAGAACAAGCGCTCTGATCAATTTGACGTAGCTGACCTCCGTGTACAGATATAATATGGTCATGTACAGACAGTGGGTTTGTGGAGCTACGCCGGGTTACAACCTAATGTGCCGGCAACACATGCTTCCCCCTATCGCTGCCCTTTTATTTGTGCATTGACTACATTGTGATTTACTATGCACATTTTTCTTCAGTAATTTGCAATTGTTTTCTGAATGAACAGTTAACATTTAAGTGCAAAAGACATTACAGTCTTCATATATATATATATATATATATATATATATATATATATATATATATATATATATATATAGAAAGTCACTTAAAAGTCGACAGGGTCGATTTCATTGCACCGGGTTTTATCTCACAGAACACGTCGCAAAAAGCACGAACTCCGTAGATTTTTAGCTACGACCCACAGGAGTCTCCGAAACATTTAACTCGTAAACCGAAAGACATTGCCGGAATCGAACCCACAACCTCTGTGACACAACACAGAGACTCCCATATATATATATATATATATATATATATATATATATATATATATATATATATATATATATATATATATGAGCGTGTCTTTGTTTGTGTGTCCTATATGCGTTCCTGAACGGTCCATCCGATTGAGATGACATTTCTACAGATGTTCTTCTCATTCCCGCGCAGCCAACTGGCATAGTTATTTAGTTTAAAATCAAAAATTTTTCCTCCAGCAAGAAAGAAAATGGCACGAGCTTTAGAAAAAGAGGAATAAATGTTCCACCATCTTGCTGTAAGGGAACCCACTCTCTGATTAAACCAGAAATTAGTTAGGAACAGTTGTTGTTCTCACTCGCGTGGATGCAACTGAAATAGTTCAAAATCAATTTTTAATTTTTGGGAACGGGAACGGGAGCAGAGCCGAATATGAACTAAATGAGACGCTCCCCACCAGGGACTGGGCGAAGCCGGGCCGGGTCGAATATGCTGTCTAGGGGTCTGATTGTCTGTCTAGACCAGTGAAGGTCTCGCCTCATCAGCCACAGTGCTTTCCCCTGACTGCAGTGCTCTAATTAATTAATCAAGTTCCATGGGATGATTAATCATCTTAAGCGACTTTCTATATCTGCCATGGGTTTATATACAGTAGTGTTCCCTATATAACCAAATGTAATTTGATATATAATTCAACATATCTGCTACCATATTAACAACTTGTAAGTCTTCACTGTGATACATCGCTATTTCCCATTTTCTGCCATCCATTTTTGTTTCGTCCAAGCCTACTTTTTGTTTGGTACTGAATCTGTAAAAATAAAACCCATCTATGCAATTTTAGACCCCGCGGCAATCTGGCCAGGGTGCCAGCTTGCCCGATGAGAATTTGACCCCCTTAAACATTAAACAATATATTAAAATCACAATGAGCATTTAGTAACTTTGACTCCTGGCAACAATTATTTTTAGGCCCAGTCTGCTACTGCTTGGACCCATAGTTATCCCAGACCAATCAGCCACACATGGTGTCCATTACCATTCTACCATAGCCCATATCCCTCGGAAGGGAAGTTATATTAGGGTCCATCGCCTGGCTCAGATTAATAATCCCGTGACTGAGTCAGTCACTAACAGGATACTGTATTAATTTGAAGATAATTGTTGTCCACAAAGTTGTAATGGTGTCAGTAGTCTGTGTTATTTATACCGGCCGCCTGATCACCCTTTGGTTTGGTTACATAAGAAACGTCCGTGGGGTTAACGCTCTCGACCGCCGAACAATATCGACGACTATGTACTTAATATTTTAACCAAAGTATTATTTGTTTATCCACTTCATTTAATGCCTGTTCCGTGGCAAAGGAGTTACGGACGCAGTTTGTGAGCATGTGTAGTAGTGTCAAATGAAGTAACAAGACTAGATCTGGACTAAAACTTTATACTTTATTCTCAAGATGACAAGCCGTGTCTTCTCAGCTGGACTATCGGATGTTGACTAACCTTAACAACATAATACGTCACGATTGAGCATCTCCCACCCCTTTCAGTCTCAATGCTCAATCGTGCTGTATCTGTGTTTCCCACTAGATCCTAATTATACCCAATACTGTTACACCTCCCCATGTTAATTAAAGAATTTTCCTTTTAAAGGAAAAATCTTTACTCCTAATCCCCATACTCTATTCCCTCTTTGTATTCTAATCTTCCCTAAAAATCAAGTTTGAGTAAATAATATCTCTTTTACTTCTTCTCCCAGTGATATGGTCTGCTAATAAAACCTCCCCCCATATACTTCTTCTTCGACTTTTATTTATATAATACCCCGTATGATAACCCTGTTAATCTAAACAGTTTTTCTTTCCTTTCTACATCCCGAACATTATATAGTTATCTACTACATAATTCTTCATTTCTGGTTCTTTCTTGTTTCCTGTATCAAATATACATAGTATAAGAACAGCTCATAAATTATTTATCGAAATCTTTGACCTTATAAAATTTCTCATTCTTTACTATTCTGGTTCTTTCTTGGCTCATCTAGTTTCCTGTATCAAATATACATATTGTAAGAACAGCTCATAAATTCTTTATCGAAAATTTTGACCTTATACAATTTCTCATTCTTTCAAACCCCAGGACGTACAAAAACAATGTAGTTAGAAAAAGTAAAGAAGTGGTGCGCACCTAATAAAGAACATAAAGAATGAATACACGACATGACCACATGGACATACAGTAAATGTACATTTAAGACATTCACCCTTTACCTCCCTTGCCAATAAAAAAATTTTGTAAAATAATTTTTTTACAACACCTTATGAAATATATCATTGTTCGTTATAAAACAATTTGGCATAAGTTTTCATAAACCTTCATTTCATGTGTATTTCAGATTGACATTGCCAACCACAATTCTGTTCCAGTTTCGTTATTCACCTTTTACCATGAGCCCATGTTCATATTTTATGAACACCTTTAATATAATTAAAGCTGGTATTTCACAGCACCTATATCTTGCCCCCGTACATCCCATCCTGCTATTTTATAAATACAGTGACGTGTGTGCAGGCCCTGGATACGTCTATCCATTCGTGCACACACGTTCACCAACCATGGTTTCCCACTAGTTACTGAATGCGTAGCATTCCTTAACTATTTACTCTTAAGTTTCCCTCTACCTTATATCAATGGATAAATTAGTTTTTTTATCAACTCTTTTCTGAACGAAAAAACTTAAGCAAAACCTCATCCATCTTAAACTTAAAGTTACTTAACTAACTTTATAACCATGTAACTCCATATATCAAACCATTCATGTAATCGAAATAAAATGAACACAACCCCCAAATTAAATCTGAAAAAAAAAACATTAAAATGACATAACATGCAATGTTATCAAATCAGAATAAAATATTCTATTCTACCTATCACTATTGGACACTTTTACGGACCAATAGTTTTTATCAAGTCAAATGCTAAGAACACAATCACTCTACTCTAAATCAATTAATCAAACAATAACAATCATTTTTCAAGACCAAATTATGAAAACAAACTTATTATGAGGCATTACAACTTAGGCTCAATAAAACAACCAAACAATATCCCTCATCAACTCAAGCATAAAAACATTTCCTATATGACTCATAACTCATAAAACTTAGACTTCATAAAGCCAGTTTTCAACACAATTTTAACTCTCTTAAAATTACTACGTACATTGGCCCACCAGCATTAGGCTCTCATACTAAGTAAAATGACGCATATCCAGTATTTATATGACCGAGAAGACTAAACATTCCATCTGTATATCTGTTAACTACAGATCAATTATGATCATATCTGTTCTATCTACATAAACAAATCAGTAATTATCTATTTATTATCTCTTAACAGCACATAGCATCCTGAATAAGCTCTTAAGTAAGCACTGTAACCTATATCCAACATTAACTCAATGTAGTAGCCATCCTCTACTTATCAACGTACTTGTGATCTGTCCTGTCTATTATTACTATAACTTGTTAACCCCTATCTTTAAACACGGCATTTCTAACATCAATAAAAAAAATACATTCACCATTGTACTAATATCTCAAGACCACTTTTTCCACCGTTTCGTATACTTCTTCAAACATCAGTTACAATTTTAAATCTTGAAACTTATAACTTGCTATCTGCAGTACTTTCAATTTATCTATCTCTTACGTTTCCACTTCCTCAACAACTCCAAATTTCTCTGAATAAGTGCTAACTCTATATCAACATCTTCTTCTTCGTACAACCTACTAGTCTCCTCCATACTACTACTTGACTCTGACTTTTCATCCATTTCTTCTTCTTCGTCTGTATGTCTCTCTTTAGCTGCCGCTAATCTCTTCCGTTCAACATCCCACCTAATTTGTCGATCACTCTTTCTTAAGGATCTTTCCAGTATAGGTATATCGTCTCCGCTTGTTGAACAATCTCTAATTCTCCTCTGTCTTTTCACTTCTTTATCTCTTTGACTGTCCATTCTTCTTTTCGTTGCTTGCCTAGTATTTTTAAATGGAGCACCTGTGTCTTCCTCCATACTATCATAATGAGTTTCATTTGGCCCTTCTTCTTCCATTCTTTTCGGAATTGTCTGTTCTTGTTCTTCGTAACTTGGACTTGCTAGCAACTGATTTTGTTCTGGTTCTTTTCTAAGATCTGGAGTTACTGTATCTTTTCTAAAATCTGGGGTTACTGTAGCTTTTCTAAAATCTGGGGTTACTGTAGCTTTTCTAAGATCTGGGGTTACTGTGGCCCCTCTAACAACCTGTTCATCTAAAAATTTCGCATCCGAATAATAATTATTGTTATAATTATTATTTTCTATCTCATTTTCATCTCTTCTTAAGTGTTCAACGTGTGCCCTTGCTATATGTGCTGTGACCTGGTTCTTTATAATATACGATACATTTCCAAGTTTTTCCAAAACGTAATAACCTGGAATCCAACGAGCATCAAACTTAGAGTTTCTCCTATGCTTTTTGTAATAAACTCTATCACCTACCTTAAACTCTTGTAATTTTGTATTTACATTTTTGTACTTTTTCTGTCTTTCCCTAGCTTTTATTATATTATCCCTTAACCTCATATGTGCTTTATGCATTTCTTGTATTATGGTCTCTTGAAAATCTTCACCCATATATTTCCGTCTAGGTTTTAATAAATTATCTATAGGTAATATTGGTTCTCTCCCGTGTATTAAATAAAATGGCGAAAAACCCGTGCTCTCATTTTGATTTGTACGAATAGCGCTAAGAGCAGGCCCCAAAAATAGATCCCAATCTTTTTCATGTTCATCAATAATCTTTGCCACAATGTTGTATAACGTCCGATGTTGACGCTCGTTTTTCGCATTTGACGAAGGTCTATAAAATGAGGTCTTTATATGTCTTATGTTTAAATCTTTTAATAACTTTTCGAATTTTTTATTTACAAATTCTCTACCATTATCTGTAAGTATACTTTGTGGGCAACTAAACCTTGGTACGAACTCCTGTAAAAAAATATTAATGACAGTATCCGCGCTCTTATCTGGAATTGCATAAACCTCTGGCCAAAGACTGTAGATGTCTACTATATGAATTAAATATACATTTCCTGACAATGTTCTGGGGTGTGGACCCGATATGTCTAAACTAATCTTTTGCATTGGGAAGTGAGGAATATCTGTGTCCTGTAATGGAGACTTTATTGTTTTCATGTTCCTTAATCTGCACTTTTCACACGTATCTACATATTTGCATGCAGATTTAAATAAGTTTGGCCAATAATATTTACTTGTAAGTGCTTTCACTAGTTTGTCTCTACCGAGATGTCCATTTTCATCGTGATATGCTTTTAAAAGTTCATTTTCTAAATGCCTTGGAATATATTTCCTTAGTTGTTCATTCTTTTCACACATATAATATAACTGTCCATCCTCTTGTAAGAGCAAATAATTCCTTTTATATTTGTTATCTTCTGTTTCTCGTAATTTTTCCTTTATTTGTATGATTCTTGGGTCCAAATCCTGCTCCTCTTCCATATTGAATTGTGCTAACTGTAGGTCTTCTTCCCTATGTTCCGACTCTTGATCCGATGGTAGACTATCAAATTCTTCCCCATTTATTATAGCAGAATCTAGAATATTTACTTGCCAATTCCGGTCGTCTATCTCTGGTTCGGCTGCCTCCTCTTCTGTATCTTCTGATGACTGTGGATATGGAATTCTAGACAATAAATCAGCGCATGTGTTTATCCTACCTGGTATGTAACTCAATTTTCGCGTCGTACCCCTGTAGATTCAATGCCCATGTCTGTATTTTCCTGTTCTGCACTGGAGCTTCTAGAAAAGACTTTAAAGGCATGTGGTCAGTTCTAATGACAAAATTTGCGTTATGTAAGTAGTAATTTAGTTTTTGAAGAGCGTAATGAATCGCGTAAGCCTCCTTTCTCGATAGTAGTCCATTTCTTTGTGATTTACTAAGTTTATGCGACAAGAAGTAGATAGGCCTTTCATTTTTAACCCCTGGTATTCCAGATTCTTTTCCTTCATATGGTTGTACCAAACATGCTCCTACTGCATTGTCCGAAGCATCTGTGTATAGTATCAACTGTTTGTTTAAGTCTGGATGCGTCAACAGTGGTACCAGTGTTAAGCTGTTTTTTAAATAGTCGAAGGCTTTTTGACACTCATCATCCCACTTAAACCTGGCGTACTTGGCTGTTAAATTTGTAATTGGTTCAGCTATCCTTGAAAATGCTGGAATAAACCGCCTATAATACGCACATGTTCCCTACAAAAGCACGTACTTCCTTAACGTTTGTTGGAGCAGGTAACTCTTTAATAATCTTTATTTTGTCCTGGTCTGGTTTAATACCCTCTCTATTTATAATATACCCCAAATATTTTGTTTCTGTTTTTAAAAATTGGCACTTACTAAGCTTCAACTTCACATCATGCTTTCTTAACCTGTCAAACACTAGTCTAATATGTTTCAAATGATCCTCCACATCTCCCTTTGTATAGATCAATATATCATCAATATAAGCAAGAGCGAACCTTTGCATACCCTCTAGAACTTCATTTATTAAGAGCATATAGTGATGAGGGCGCCGTCTTGACACCAAAAGGCATTCGTAAGAATTCGTACGAGCCCATGTGGGTACAAAAGGCACTTTTCCGTTGCGCGTCTTCTGACATCGGAATACACCAAAACCCTGACCTTGCGTCTAACGTTGTGAAATATGTAGAGCCATTAAGTAGCCCCAAAATGTCATCAATTACCGGCAGTGGGTATGCTACATTCTTGGTGATTTTGTTCAACGCCCTGTAGTCGCAACAGAAGCGACTCGAACCATCAGGCTTGGCCACTATGACTACCGGAGATGACCATTCTGACTTCGACCTTTTTATTATTCCTGCTTTCAGCATCTCCTCTATTGCCTTTTCCATTATTTCTCTGTTTCTTAATGGAGTTCTATATGGTTTTAAACTTATTGGTGGATGATCTCCTGTGTCTATTTCCATTTTAACTGTTCGTGTCATTCCCAACTCTAAATCATTAATCGCAAACACATCCTGATTTTGCTTTATAAACTGTTCCAACACTTCCTTGTTTTCTGGCGGAGCTTTTAATTGTGACAACAATTCTTGTTCCCTTGTTATTTTGTCTAGTGAATGTATATGGACTTTATTTCTCTGGATGGATGGATCAATTCATCCATTCCGATTTTCCTTCTTCTTCCGCATCCGCGTCTGTCACTTCTCCTTTCACTAGAAGTTTTCAAATAACTTGTTCCCGACACTTCTGTTCTATTCGTTGCCAATATTTCACTAATGTTATGATCTAATTTTGCTATCACACATCCTCTGTATAACTTGATTTCTCTCCCTGTGTTGTTGATAACCATTACTGGAAAGGTTAAGTGTTTATCCAACTCCATTACTCCATCTGGAACCTCCAAACCAGGCTCATCTATTATTTCCTCTTGTAACTCAGTGATTCTGACTGTGTTTCCTTCTACATAATATGGGTTTCTCTTCAGCTTTGCTTGTATCAAATTAACCGACTGTGGTTTTAACGTCGTTGTCATTTTAACCCTAACTAGTGCTGATATATGCATATCCTCTTCCATATCTATATATACGTCTCTGAATTTTAACTTATGTAAATCATAAAAAAGTCTTATTCCATTCTTTATCAAAAAATCTCTCCCTATCAACATATTTCTATTTAAACCCCTCACTACATGAAAAAGGTGTCTTATGTTGATCCCTCCTAACTTAAAATTTATCATTGTTTGTCCAACTACTTGTAAATTCTGTCCCGTAACAGAGTGTAAATTATTACTACACTTAAATACTCTACAATTTCTTACTATTTTGTATAAAAAACTTTCTTTTACTACACTAACTTGAGCTCCCTGAATCTATTAATGTACGAACTCTATACTTCCCTATTTCTAATATACACGAGCTATAATCTGTTTTATCTTCTATAAATTTCTTGACTTCATCCATTGAAAATATTCTCTGTTCGAGCTATTATACTTGTTATTAACATACTCTCTAACACTTGGGACCCTATTATTTACCCTCCTATCATAGGTCCTGTCTAATAGGTAGGGCGCCGATTTTCCTGTGTTCTTGTACCTGTAAAGTTCCTGTGTCCATCAACAACATTCCTACTCACCCTATTATTATCATGTCTACCCTGTGTATTCGACTGGACACGCCTGTTATTACAAAAACGAGAAACATGTCCCCGTTGACCACAAACCCAACAGACAATATTTGTGTTATTTGTGTTTCCCTACTGACTCACTTGTAGGGTATCTCACATTTCTTCTTTCAACATAATCGCTTCCTATTTCTACCTTGTAAGGTTTGTATACCGCCTCTCCTATTCCATCCGAATCTTGTTTGTCCTATTTCCATGGGTTCCTCAACTCTGTCGTCTCGATTGCTTCCCACTTCTCGTCCTGTTCTTAATCTAAACCTTACGTCTCAAATTTTCCTCTTGTACCGCGATATCCACCGCTTGTGATAACCTCTCAGGGTTTTCCCTCATCAACTTAAGTTTCAAACCATCAGATTTGATGCCATCTACAAAAATCCCTACTAACATCCTTTCCACCTCCTCCCCTCGTACATTCTGTCCTAAGAATGCTTCTTCAGCCAAGGTTAATCAATCTATCGCTAAACAATTGTACCGTCTCTCCGTTATTTTGTTTAGCCTGCCTCAACACCGAAAACGCATGTTGTGGATCCGTTATTTCTGCATATTTCCTTGCTAGGTCTTCTTTGAACTGTTCCCACGTCTCATCTACTCTAGCCTCTAATTTTCTTCTGATATGATCCGAAACTGGTTCCGTTGCCGTCTGATAAGCCAGTCTCATTTTTTCTTCATCTGTTGCTGAGATCAAATAGGCATATTTTTCTATAGAAGTGACCCATTTCTTATAGTCTCTGGCCTGTCCACTAAACTTTACAATTTCTGTTGCCATCCCTTGTTGTTTAATCACCATGATTAAGTCGGCCTACTGCTGTTCCCACGCCTGTCAATACCTGGAGCCAAGTTATCCGGTTCCTGCCATGCTGAAAAATACTGAAACAAAGCAAGCAACCAATCACACAATTACAATTTCCCAAATCCCAAACAGCACAATTCAGTTGGTTATAATATTGTAAGATATTACATTAATCAGAAGAAGCACCAACGATATCCTGTCTGAGCATAGGAAGAATGAACCCTGTCCTCAATAAAAAACTCAAATTTGTGGCAATCAGAAGGTTCCTTGTAGATATTATGTTCTTAAACCACCATAATGTCCTGTACTCCACTCTAATTAAGAAATTCGGAACATCACGGGAGACCTCGAAATATACAACTTTTACTCTGAGTCTATTTCCTTAATTAATCCGTTACCTTCTTTTACCAAGCTGACGGATTCAGTTCAACCAACAACCAGAGCCCGCATCAAGTGAAATTTAGTCTCGGAATTCAGGTGGCAGGAGTTCAGATATCACTTCTCTTCCCTCAGGTGATTTCGTCCTTCTCAGTGGGCTGCCAGAAAATTTTCAACCCCTGGTTGGGTCACATCTCATGGGCTGCCAGACAATCTTCGACCCCTGGTTGGGTCCCTTCCTTGATTCTCAAGTGGGTACTTCATCGTCGTATGGAATGGGTCATAGGAATGACGAGGCCCAAAAATGGATTAGGTGTGTTTGGGTCATAGGAATGACGAGGCCCAAAAATGGATTAGGTGTGTTTGGGTCATAGGAATGACGAGGCCCAAAAATGGATTAGGTGTGTTTGGGTCATAGGAATAACGAGGCCCAAAAATGGATTAGTATCAGCCAACGGCCAGTGATGACCTGACCTTGAACGAGTTCTGACTTCCGATAAAATCTTGAACTTAAATTGGAGGCAAGTCCCTTGAAAGTGGCAAGGTTCAGGCAACGGCCAGGTTAGGCCCCCTGTAAATGATACAATTCAAATGTTCAGCCACGGCTCCAGGAAACCCTTCTTGTCCTGGCAGTTTTGTCTGGATTCTTTAGTACTTCGCGTGGTAGGCCATTACCTTCATAATTTGTCTTACAGCATGCCGCCAGTGGATAGTTGTTGTTGGCCGGCCTAGATCAACCTCAGATCCTGGTCACGGCACCATTTATTACTTCTGTAGTAGTGTCAAATGAAGTAACAAGACTAGATCTGGACTAAAACTTTATACTTTATTCTCAAGATGACAAGCCGTGTCTTCTCAGCTGGACTATCGGATGTTGACTAACCTTAACAACATAATACGTCACGATTGAGCATCTCCCACCCCTTTCAGTCTCAATGCTCAATCGTGCTGTATCTGTGTTTCCCACTAGACCCTAATTATACCCAATACTGTTACACATGCATACCCACGTTCAAAACATCTGCACGCGATTTGGCAGCAGACCGCGTTGATTTTTTACTAAAGCAATAGCAAACTACTGAATGTAAACTTGCCAAGAGATCACAACAGCAACAAATGCTGGTGTTGACTGCAACGTCCTGTAAAGGATATGTAAGTATCTTTTTAACTTCATTTAATACACACATGACTGCAGTATGTACCTGATGAGATGCAGTGAAATATGCCAGGCAATAAATCGTGCAATAAATTGTTTATGGTGTCTGTATTTAAATTGACTAAAATAATACATTGTTTTGAATACAGAAGAAACCACAAAATACTATCCCCAAAAAGAGAGAGAAATTAAGTCACAGTTTTCTGAACACACTGAGAACTTGAAAAAATCAAAACGACGCTACTTGACAAGCAAACAACGACTGAAAGGCAACTTGCCAAGAAGTCACAACCAGCCAAAACAAAAACAAAAACGCTGGGGTTGACTGCCACGTCCTGTAAAGGATATGCAACTAACTAACCATCGACAACCCAGGCTTACACCAATGGTTCAGCATTCAAGGCCAGCTATTTTGCAGAATGTGATATTTACATCTAATACCCAGGGATAGTGAAATGCGCAGTTTCATAATTTCTGCCATACAGTGTTGGGGTTCGAACCCTGTCGCGGGTGATGTAGAAAGCAGACCACACTGTGTTGATGTCCATAGTATGAGACTATGTCGTTCAGAAAGCAATGGCAAATTGTTGACCGCAAAAATTGCCTTTTTTCATATCCTTTTTACAGGACATCGCAGTCAACACCAGCATTTCTGCCGCAGTTGCTTGCTTGCTTGTGTTCGTTGGCTTGAGCTCCAACGCGAAGTCCTGTATGTCGGATGAAGGCATCCTGTTGTCCAACATCAGTGTGATGTCATACAGGACCTGAGGTTTGCGTGAGTATCCGTTGTCCCATGTCTGGCTTATTGGTGTGCAGACTGGTGGTTCCTCGCCGTACAGGCAGACACTCTCCGACTTCGGAGGATCTGCCGCAGTGATCTCTTACGTTAAGTAGTTTGCCATTGATTTCTGAACGACCGGCACCGATACCAACGCAAAACCAACGCAACGCGGTCTGCTGCCAAATCGCGCGCAGCTGCATTTCGAACGTGGGTTTACGGGATTACGAACCGCGCCCGTAAACACTTCTCCACGGAGAACGGCTAGTAAATCAGAAAGCCAAAGAATGCTGGCATTGATTTGCTAAGTCCTGTAACGGACGTGCAACCAACTAACCGAAGACAGTTTATTTGAATTTTGCCGTGTTTGTGTGGAAGCAAGCTTTGACTTATAGCCTGTTGTTATAACTATCAATAACCTATTACATCCCGGTCTCTCTGGTCGAGGGGTTACACGACTTTCTCCGTAATCCCGTTCATCCATGCAGGGTCTCGCAGCGCGCAAGAATTGGAAGCGGTTCTACCCACGCTGGTGACTTGCGGGATAAATTAGCCGGCCGCTCAGAAAGCAATGTCAAACTACTGAGCGTAATCTTGCCCAAAAATCAAGTCAGCTGAAAGATGCTGATGTTGACAGCCATGTCCCGTAAAGGATACGCAAAACATTTATTTTAACCTCGTCAGCAGTTCGCCCTTCAGGAACTAACGCCATGTGGTGTAGTGATGCTTTGTCTGTCCTAGGGACACTGAAAAACACCCCGTTTGAAAGCAGACATCTCTCTAGCAGGAGGAGAAATACACAGCTTGATAGTGCCCTATTTCATCATTATAACATTGCTGTGGATTCTCAGGCACAGCAACGTCATGGGAAATGAGAAGGCCGGATTTATAAATCATGAACTGCAAAACCATAAAGGACAGTCCTTCCAGCATATAAACAGCCCAGTAGGTTATCAAAAATCACAAGGAAAAGCTAGATGACAAAACTTGTAAAGAGAAAGTTTTATACATGAAATGATTGGAAAACATTGTGACTACTGGAAATATCGAGGGGAAGAGAGGCAGAGGGAGACCAAGAGAAATGATGCTGGATGGATTGAGACGGTGGCATGGAGGAATACCATCAGCAGCGTTGATCCTGAACACCAAAGACCGAGATCTGTGGAGAGCCATGAATGCTTGCGCCAGCCGCATGGGACCTGATGATGATGATAATGACTTGCGATAACCAAAAATCAACGACACTAATGGCCTTAACAAAAATAAGAATTAAAATAAAAAACAATATAATTTTCCAATTTTGAATATAGCATTCTAGAAACAGCAGCCATCTAATCTGTATCAATCCCTGACATGCAACCCTGAGCGGACATTGCACTCACTCATATGAAACCAAACCATCTTCTCATCAAGTAACCAGCACTTTCAAACGCCAGGGAAAGTTATTACACCAGTCTGCAGCAATTACTATCTCACTCTATGAATGCACGGAACAGCTGCAGTAGATCTGCGATAGAGGAAAGTTATTACACCCATCTGCAACAATTAATATCTCACTCTATGAATACTCGGAACAGCTGCAGTGGATCTGCGATAGAGGAAAGTTATTATTACTTCCATCTGCAGCAATTACTATCCCACTCTATGAATGCACGGAACAGCTATAGTGGACCAGCGCCAGGGAAAAGTTATTACATCCAGTTATGACCATTTAATGTAAAGGATGTTAAATACACACGAAGTGTGGGGTTAGTTAAAGTTACTTGTATATTCTTTACCGGACGTAGCAGTCAATCCCATAATGTTTTGGCTGTTCATGATTCCTAGGCAGTTTACGTTCAGTAGTTTGCCATTGCTTTCTGAACGACCGGCACCCATACCATTTCATTAAAAGAAAACCAACGTAAGGCTGTCTGCTGCCAAATCGCCCACAGTTGTGTTTCGAACGCGGTATGCGGGATTGCGAACTGCGTCCGAACCCCTTAGCCACGGAGCGGGCAAGTGTTGGGTTAGTTGCATGTCCTTTACAGGATGTAGCAGTCAATCCCAGCATATCTTGACTGTTCGTGATTCCTGGGCAAGTTTACGCTCCGTAGTTTGCCATTGCTTTCCGAACGACAGACATCCATACCATTTCATAAAAAAAACAACGTAAGGCGGTTTGCTGCCAAATCGCACACAGCTGTGTTTCGAACGCTGGTATGCGGGATTACGAACTGCGTCCGTTACCCCTTCGCCACGGAGTGGGTAGCCTTACAAAATACAATTACAGACAACAAAGGACGTTGCGGCGACAAGCCTTCACCAGCAAACAAATACCAGAAAACACAACATATAAACTACGGAGATGACACTACAGTGGTTACAAAACAAATAGAATGGAACCCCCCCCAAAAAAAAAAAAAACATGAAAGAAATAATGGTTTCACATATTAGGACTGAGATAAATATCGATGGTTTATGTGCTACTGTATTTGTGTGTGTTTATTTCAAATAAACACTCGAATATGATTAACTCCACTTATAACTGAGATACACTCATCATTGAGGTACCGTTAGATTTGGTTTTTCAAGGCAGGCCCATGCCGTGCTATGAAACAGAGAGGCTGCCGCATCAGGCGGTACCGTAAGGGGGCGGAATAACCAGCGAAATCAAAATACAATTTGAACCATTCAATAATTAAACATCTTTAAGGAGCGGCGTTTCGAAAAAAAAAAAAACAAACAACATTTAATGGGCGGCATTTCGAAGACTTGCATCATACTGAGAAAATCTTCCGCATGACCCTGTCTCAAGGCCTATATCTACCTGTGGTGATTTCATTAGTAAATACCAAATTTGAAAATCATGACTAGAATACCTATTATTTGTTATTTAAGGCGTGTCTTTGTCTCTCCGTAATTGTCTTTAAAAAAAAACAACACAGATTCAGCGTCAAACAAAAAGTAGATTTGGACCTAACAAAAATGGAAGAAGGAAAATGGGACGTAGGGGTGTGTCACAGTTATAGACTTAAACGTTGTTAATATTGTAGCAGACATGTTGAATTATATATCAAATTAAAGGGGGTTGCATAAGGAACACTGCTGTATATAATAATAAGCCCATAACCCAAACAAGAAGTCGCAAGAGACGATCAATCATCCAATGGCACTTAACCAGTTAAAGCTGCCATACACTTCGTGTTTTTAATATTGTTAACATTTTCACAGCTTTACCACAGTCTATCCGAATTTATTCACATGGTAGTTTAATCCCGCTTAGAATATAGACTTAGTGAGTGTGTGCATATAAGTAAATACACGAGATTTGTGACGGAAAGAAATGCGAATCCCTGTTGTGTCAGTGCAAGTATATATACGAGAGTTGTGGCAATAAGAAACACGAATATTTTAAACTGTGTCTATGTAAGTAAATACACAAGAGTTGTGGCAATAAGAAACACGAATCTCTGATAACTTTGTCTATATACATAATTACTCAAGAGTTTTGACAATTAGAAACACCAATCTCTATTAACTGTATCCATATAAATACTTACACAGGAGTTGTGACAATAAGAAACACCAATCTCTGTTAACTGTGTCTATATAAATAAGTACACAAGAGTTGTGGCAATAAGAAACACCAATCTCTGTTAATTGTGACTATATAAGTAAATACACAAGTTTTGTGGCAATAAAAAAAAAACAAATCACTGTTAACTGTGTCTATATGAATAATTATACACGACTTGTGGCAATAAGAAACACGAATCACTGTTAACTATGAATATACAAGTAAATACACAAGAATTGTGGCAATAAGAAACACGAGCTCCTTCCCTGTGAAGGCGAGAGTCAGTACTTGTGTCCGAAGTAAATGGCCATAAACATTGCAACAACTAATGCCGCCACGAAGAAAACACCCATGCAGATGAGGAAGTAAACGGCGCTGATTGGTTTCAGTCGCTTATAAGGACTTCTGTAACTGCGTAACTGTGGAAATACGGTATCATACTTAAGTATTTGTATATAGCAAGCAAAGATTTCAATTATAATATGGTAAATACCACGACGGTCTAATTTACTTTCACACACGCGTCATTGGTGTCTAATAATATGGGAGTAGACGACACCAGAGCCTCATTAGAGGAGGGTTATGGGGCCAATTGCTGAGAACTGAAACCCCGGATCTGTGTATTGGCAAGTAGGCAAAGAAATATCTTCTTAAATCCCATAACTCAATTTTTGAGTCGTCGGCATAGTCAAGATCCTCCCCTGCTATCATTCATCTTCTTCCTCCTCCTCCTCCTCTTTTTCTTCTTCTTCTTCCTCTTCTTCTTCTTCTTCTTCTTCTTCTTCTTCTTCTTCTTCTTCTTCTTCTTCCTCTTCTTCTTCTTCTTCTTCTTCTTCTTCTTCTTCTTCTTCTTCTTCTTCTTCTTCTTCTTCTTCTTCTTCTTCTTCTTCTTCTTCTTCTTCTTCTTCTTCTTCTTCTTCTTGAATTGTGACGATTGCGCTTTTCTGTCGACACATCCGAATTCTTCCAGGCATTTGATGACTCACTTAGCCTTCCTGAGTACTTTTATAGGATATTCCACGGCATCATAGGAATTCTCTTTCTAGGACATTCCACGGCCTCGGTAAGGTTCTTTCTAAGACATTCCAAGGCCTCAATAGGGTTTTCTTTCTAGGACATACTACGGTCTCAGTAGGATTTTCTTTTGTAGGACATTCCATGGTCTCCGTAGGGTTCTCTTTCCAGGACATTCTACGGCCCCCGTAGGGTTGTCTTTCCAGGACATTCTACGGCCCCCGTAGGGTTGTCTTTCTGGGACATTCATGGTCTCAGTAGGATTGTCTTTCTAGGACATTCCACGGCCCCAATAGGATTATCTTTCTAGGACATTCATGGTCTCAGTAGGATTGTCTTTCTAGGACATTCCACGGCCCCAATAGGATTATCTTTCTAGGACATTCCACGGCCCCAATAGGATTATCTTTCTAGGACATTCATGGTCTCAGTAGGATTGTCTTTCTAGGATATTCCACGGCATCAGTAGGGTTATCTTTCTAGGACATTCATGGTCTCAGTAGGGTTATCTTTCTAGGACATTCCACGGCCCTAGTAGGGTTATCTTTCTAGTACATTCATGGTCCCTTAGGATTGTCTTTCTAGGACATACCACGGCCCCAGTAGGGTTATCTTTCTAGGACATTCATGGTCTCAGTAGGATTGTTTTTCTAGGACATTCCACGACCCCAGTAGGGTTATCTTTCTAGGACATTCCACGGCCCTAGTAGGGTTATCTTTCTAGGACATTCATGGTCCCTTAGGATTGTCTTTCTAGGACATACCACGGCCCCAGTAGGGTTATCTTTCTAGGACATTCATGGTCTCAGTAGGATTGTTTTTCTAGGACATTCCACGACCCCAGTAGGGTTATCTTTCTATTAGATTCCACGGCCCCAGTAGGGTTATCTTTCTTTTAGATTCCACGGCCCCAGTGGGGTTATCTTTCTAGGACATTCCACGGCCCCAGTAGGGTTATCTTTCTATTAGATTCCACGGCCCCAGTAGTGTTATCTTTCTATTAGATTCCACGGCCCCAGTAGGGTTATCTTTCTTTTATATTCCACGGCCCCAGTAGGGTTATCTTTCTATTAGATTCCACGGCCCCTGTAGGGTTATCTTTCTATTAGATTCCACGGCCCTAGTAGGGTTATCTTTCTATTAGATTCCACAGCCCTAGTAGGGTTATCTTTCTAGGACATTCCACGGCCCCAGTAGGGTTATCTTTCTTTTAGATTCCAGGGCCCCAGTAGGGTTATCTTTCTTTTAGATTCCACGGCCCCAGTGGGGTTATCTTTCTATTAGATTCCACTGCCCCAGTAGGGTTATCTTTCTATTAGATTCCACGGCCCCAGTAGGGTTATCTTTCTTTTAGATTCCACGGCCCCAGTAGGGTTATCTTTCCATTAGATTCCACGGCCCCAGTAGGGTTATCTTTCTATTAGATTCCACGGCCCCAGTAGGGTTATCTTTCTTTTAGATTTCCACGGCCCCAGTAGGGTTATCTTCTATTAGATTCCACGGCCCCAGTAGGGTTATCTTTCTAGGACATTCAACGGCCCCAGTAGGGTTATCTTTCTATTAGATTCCACGGCCCCAGTAGGGTTATCTTTCTTTTAGATTCCACGGCCCCAGTAGGGTTATCTTTCTATTAGATTCCACGGCCCCAGTAGGGTTATCTTTCTTTTAGATTCCACGGCCCCAGTAGGGTTATCTTTCTTTTAGATTCCACGGCCCCAGTAGGGTTATCTTTCTATTAGATTCCACGGCCCCAGTAGGGTTATCTTTCTATTAGATTCCACGGCCCCAGTAGGGTTATCTTTCTTTTAGATTCCACGGCCCCAGTAGGGTTATCTTTCTTTTAGATTCCACGGCCCCAGTAGGGTTATCTTTCTATTAGATTCCACGGCCCCAGTAGGGTTATCTTTCTATTAGATTCCACGGCCCCAGTAGGGTTATCTTTCTTTTAGATTCCACGGCCCCAGTGGGGTTATCTTTCTTTTAGATTCCACGGCCCCAGTAGGGTTATCTTTCTATTAGATTCTACGGCCCCAGTAGGGTTATCTTTCTATTAGATTCCACGGCCCCAGTAGGGTTATCTTTCTTTTAGATTCCACGGCCCCAGTAGGGTTATCTTTCTATTAGATTCCACGGTCTCAGGAGGGTTATCTTTCTATTAGATTCCACGGTCTCAGTAGGAATCTTTTCCCAGGACATTCCACGGCATCAGCAGGGTTCTATTTCGTAGGACATTCTATGGGCTCAGTAGGGTTATCATACTAGGACATTCCACGTTCTCAGTAGGGTTCTCTTTTTAGGACATTCCGCCGTCTTAGTAAGATTCTCTTTCGTAGGACATTCCATGGCCTCAGTAGGGTTCTCTTTCTAGGACCTTCCATGGCCTAAGTGAGGTTCTCTTTCTAGGACATTCCATGGCCTAAGTGGGGTTCTCTTTCTAGGACATTCCATGGCCTAAGTGGGGTTCTCTTTCTAGGACATTCCATGGCCTCACTGGGGTTCTCTTTCGATGGACATTCGGAACTAATTGTCGCTTACCGGGAATCACACTCGATGGACATAATCCATTTGATTTTGGGGTGAGCTGATGAGTGTCAGAGGATTCTGCACCTTGCGGTTTCCGGCCACTGTATCTCGAGGGACCATCAACTGCAAGTCCGGTTTAGGACAGGGATGACCACTTATCCGTTGTGTGCGGCGTGGACGGATGGCAGAAGTCTTGCGTCGGGTTCTGAAAAACCAGCACAGAGCTCGGCCCCCCCCCCTCCCGAGACGAGATACAACTTATCTCTTTACACATATCATGCCCCCCCCCCCCCCCCATCTTCATCAATACACCCAAGCATGACACTGCCGTACCGTGTCCATTCTTTCATGTTCTAGTTAGTGATTTCTTGTGTGCTTTTTCACTGATTATATTGGCTCTAGTAAAAGATTATGTGCCAAACAAGAAGTAGGTTTGGACCAAACAAAAACAGATGGCGGAAATGGGAAATAGGGATGTGCCACGGTTATGAGCAGTTGTTAATATGGTAGCTGACATGTTGTATTATAACGCAATGACATTTCAGTGATATATGCGCCTCCTATAAGCATATTTTTGTTGCGCATCCCTTACGGGACGTTGCAGTCAACACCAGCATTTTCAGCTTCCGTAATCCCGTTTATCACGCAGAGTCTCCCCCCGCTGGTGACTTGCGGGATAACTGAGCCGGCCGCTCAGAAAGCTATGGCAAACTACTGAGCGTAATCTTGGCAAGAAATCAACAGACAGCTGAAAGATGATGCTGTTGACAGCGATGTCCTGTAAAGGATATGCGAATTTTAAAAAAAAATAAAATAAGCATATACGGGAAATCGCTTAAGACGATAAATCATTCCGTGGCACTTCAACAGTTAAGTTATTTGCATATCCTTTACAGGACGTGGTAGTGAACTGCAGCGGTTTTGTATTTGCGTTTTGTTTTTGCCTTTTGTTTTTGGGCTGTTTGTTATTTCTTGGCAAGTTTACGTTCAGTAGTTTGCCATTGCTTTCCAAACGACCGGCACTCATAAAACCGCATGAAAACCAGCGCAAGGCGGTCTGCTTCCATATCGCCCGCAGCTTTGTTTGGAACGCAGTATGCGGGATTACGAATTGAATTCTTAACACCTTCGCCACAGAGCCGGTACTTGCAAATGAAATTGAGGAAAATGCAATATTGTGGGCATGGAAAGAGACATGGGTATCTACAGAAATATTGCATGTCCTTTGAAGGACGTTGCATTCAACTTCCAACCATAGGTTTGATTCATTGGGCAATTTTACGTTCAGTAGTTTGGGGGAATGGTATGGGTGCCGGTCGTTCAGAAAGCAGTGGCAAACTTCTTAACATAAACTTGCCAAGAGATCACAATAGCAACGTCCTTTAATGGATATGCAACTAAATTTTTAGTTTGGGGGAGGTTCTGCAGAAGTGAAGCAATCAGATGATAGATGAAACATGCAGTGAGCAGAGGATCTTTTTACAGAGACAATGGCTATGGTCATCGACCAGTATGGGCAGACTACGCTCTTCACAGATGCCTAGAAAGCTGTAAGAATTCAAGAAGATGAGCATCAGAGGCAAGGTCTGCATAATACAAGGTACTGGATGATAGATGAAACATGCGCGATCAGATCTTTTTACAGAAACAATAGCTACGGTCATCGACCATTATGGGCAGCCTACATTCTTTACAGATGCCTAGACAGCTACATCAGTCAAAGAAGATGGGCATCAGAGCAGGAATCTGCCATATGAAATAAATAAATGTGAAGCGCCGAAATGGCGGCGAAATTCTGTGCGTAACAGGCCTTTGTATGATGAAACATAATACTTCTGAAATCTGCTGGCGCCATTGAAGTAGCTTCCGGTATTTTGTGGACGAAATAAACACCGCTTCTGGTGGTGAACACTAAGCTAAGAGATAAAAAAAAATATTAACTTACAACTTCTTTCTTTTTATTTGAGCAGTATGAAACATCCCCTGCCGGCTTGCTAGGCCAGTCGCAGGTTTAGAACAGAAAGATCTGACCAAGGGGAGTCCTGTCTTCCTGGCGAGCCAGAGCCCCGTTGGCTCATAACCTCGTGGTCATGGTTTCCCGGTTTACATCACTGGGAAGGTGAGATTGACTTATATAGTCTGCGGGTCATCGGCAAGCTACTAACTTTCGCTTTTCACCCCTCCTGAGAGAGACCAGCCGATCCTAAACTCAACCGTTTGCATGGGCCAGGCGCAGTCCACACCAACTCTGTGCCGCCAGTGCCAAACCTGGACAATGACAGAAAAAGATAAAAGAAAAATTACAACAACGGAATTGAGATTCCTGAGAAGAATACTCATTGCATCAAGAAGGGAGAAAATTAGAAATGATTTTTTTTTTTTTAAAGTTGCATATCCCTTAACAGGACCAGCAATTTTCAGCTGCTGTTGATGTTCTTGGCAGGATTACGCTTAGTAGTTTGCCATTGTTTTCTGAGCGACCAGCTCACATACCCCGTAAGTAACCAACGCGACGCGATCCACTGCTGAATCTCGCACAGCTGTGTTCCTCACGTGGATATTCGGGATTACGGAAAAAGTCATTACCCCTTCGCCAGGGAGGAGACCAGCTCAGAAATGATTAGAGCAGGGCTAATGTAAGGGGCTATAGCAGCGCTAGATTTCATAAGAAAAAGCAAGTTAAATGGTTCGGCCATATAACTAGGCTATCAACTAACAGTATACCACAACAAGCAATGATGTACAGACCAAATGGAACCAGAAGAAGACGCCGACATGTAAACGATGGACAGAGGGAATAACAGTCCATAGGAATCTCGATAAAAATAGTTAGTTGCATGTCCTTTTAACAGAACCCCAGCCTTTTTTGGTTGTTCGTGATTCCTGGACAAGTTTACAATCACTAGTTTGTCATTGCTTTCAAAACGACCGGCACCCATACAATTTCATAAAAAAGAAAAATCAACACAGCTGTGTTTCGAACGCGGGTATGAGGGATTGTGAACAGCGTCCGTAACCCCTTCGCCGGTAATCTCGATATATGAAGCCCATAATTAGGCATTCTCCCGCAGTTTATGCTTTACCTCGATACCGCAAGGTACAAGAAGAACAGGATGAAATGAGACGATTAACTTACAACATGGGGATCAGTCGATGGTTTCCTTGGTACAGCATACAATGGCGGCACAAAGTGAACGTACCTAGGGACAGCCGGAACTGGGTATCGTGGAGAGGCTAAGATGAGACCACGTGGGTCATGTAGAGGTCTAGGTCTCAGTGATGCCGTTGATGCTCCATCTGCTGCACCGCTGTGGACAGAGGATATTGCTAAACAAAAACCCAGTAATAATAAAGAGACACGTAGTCACTGCCATTGTTAAAGCGAGGTGCATGTTCTTTACAGTACAATCAACCTCCGCATTTATTGGATGTGAGGGGAAGTAAACTGAATAATTTAGTAACAACGTTACAATTGGCATGATTAATAGGAAAAGAGCCGCGGGAATACAACAATCTGCATGGCTTGGCCGCATGGCATACTCAGGACAAGCACACAGAAATGATGCATGACTCTGGTGATGGTGAGAGATGGCGAACCCTGACCGTCCACGCTTACCGGCATGGTACCTCACCATGTTGATTTACTGGTTGTTTTTAATTTACTAAGTAATTGTACGTTTAGTGCTTGCTTGCTTGCTTGCTTGTGTTCGTTGGCTTGAGCTCCAACACGAAGTCCTGCATGTCGGATGAAGGCATCCTGTTGTCCAACATCAGTGTGATGTCATACAGGACCTGAGGTTTGCATGAGTATCCGTTGTCCCATGTCTGGCTTATTGGTGTGCAGACTGGTGGTTCCTCGCAGTGCAGGCAGATACTCTCCGACTTCGGAGGAGTACGTTTAGTAATGTGACATTGCTTTGTAAAAGGTAGGCGTGAGCGTCTACCATCGAAATCAACGCAAACTTTTCAACCGCCAAGCCGCTTGCGGCATATTTGGAACCCTCGACTCAGAATGTCTGGAAATTATGAAACTACTTTCACAAACCCCAAAAGCTACAGAAGCCACAGATCATTACTATGGTGTCTACAGAAATATTCTGGTGACTGTAGTAACACAGCGGGCGTGTTAGCGAAGTTGACAGGGAACTGAGTTGATAATGTCATGAACAAGGTCGGACGCGGTTTCCACGCCAGGGCTCAGCCTACACAATGTGATGGCGCTGTCACATCACAGAACCATAGCAGGAAAGTGGATCTGGACAAATTGGTGTAGCACGTCAGTTTTGTTGTATACTTGTCTGTCGTTAGTTATATTGTGTACTTGTCTGTCGTCAGTTTTGTTGTATGTGTGTCTGTCGTTAGTTATGTTGTATACTTGTCTGTCGTCAGTTTTGTTGTATGTGTGTCTGTCGTTAGTTATGTTGTATACTTGTCTGTCGTCAGTTTTGTTGTATACATGTCTGTCGTTAGTTATGTTGTATGCTTGTCTGACCTCAGTTTTCTTTATACTTGTCTGTCGTCAGTTTTGTTGAATACTTGTCTGTCGTCAGTTTTGTTGAATACTTGTCTGTCGTCAGTTTTGTTATATACTTGTCTGTCGTCAGTCTGCTTATATACTTGTCTGTCGTCAGTTTTGTTGTGTAGTTGTCTGTCGTCAGTTTTGTTGAATACTTGTCTGTCGTCAGTTTTGTTATATACTTGTCTGTCGTCAGTCTGCTTATATACTTGTCTGTCGTCAGTTTTGTTGTGTAGTTGTCTGTCGTCGGTTATGTTGTATACTTGTCTGTCGTAAATTTTCTTGTATACTTGTCTGTCGTCAGATTTGTTGTACACTTGTCTGTCGTCAGTTTTCTTGTATACTTTTCTGTCGTCAGTTATGTTGTTTACTTTTCTGTCGTCAGTTATGTTTTATGCTTGTCTTCGTCAGTTTTGTTATATCCCTGTCTGTAGTCAGTTATGTTGTATACTTGTCTGTCGTCAGTTATGTTGTATACTTGTCTGTAGTCAGTTATGTTGTATACTTATCTGTAGTCAGTTATGTTGTATACTTGTCTGTAATCATTATGTTGTATACTTGTCTGTAGTCAGTTATGTTGTATACTTGTCTGTCGTCACTTATGTTATATACTCGTTTGTCATCAGTTATGTTGTATACTTGTCTGTCATAAGTTTTGTTGTATACTTGCCTGTAGTCAGTTTTGTTGTATACTTCTCTGTCGTAGGTTTCGTTGTATATCTGTATGTCGTCAGTTATGTTGTATACTTGTCATTCGTCAGTTTTGTTGTATACTTGTCTGTCGTCAGTTTCGTTGTATACTTGTCTGTCGTCAGTTTTGTTGTATACTTGCCTGTAGTCAGTTTGTTGTATACTTCTCTGTCGTCGGTTTCGTTGAATATTTGTATGTCGTCAGTTATGTTGTATACTTGTCTTTCGTCAGTTTTGTTGTATACTTGTCTGTCCTCAGTTTTGTTGTACACTTGTCTGTCGTCAGTTATATTGTATATTATTTGTCCACATAGTGGTACATGATCACTATTACAGTCAGCATCAGCCATTGTCTTTACATTAATTAACACATTTCTAAATCTTTTATTAATAATTATGTAATCAATTTGGTTGCGTATTTTCATATCAGGGCTTCTCCATGTGTATAGTCATCTTATATGGTGTTTAAACCATGTGTTTCCAATTATCATATCATTAAAATTTGCCCATTCTATTAGTTTATCTCCTCTTTCATTTCTTGTACCCAAACCATAATTCCCCACTATATCCTCTATTTTTCCCTTTCCTACTTGTGCATTACAATCTCCCAATATTATTTTTATTGCTTGTGATCTAATTTGAGCTATCACTTTTCTACTTCATCGTAAAAGTATTGCATTTCTTCACCACTACTGCTTGTTGTTGGTACATATACTTGGTATAATATTTGTATATATTCGTTTGCCTTTGATGTTGACCATTATACCTCTGTCTGAAATTCACCAGTATCCATTAACTGATTTTGCTGTTTTTTTTTTTTAATCAAATATTATTCCTACACATTTTTCATGTGTATCACCCCCAGAATAAATTATTGTATGTTTGTCGGTTATAATATTACTAGATCCCTTCCATCTCATCTCACTTATGCCTAGTATATTCATTTTAATGCTTTCTATTTCTCTTAGAACATTGTTTAACTTTCCTAGCTTATTTAATGTTTTAACATTCCACGTTACTACTTTAAATTTATTTAGTTTAGTTATGGTTTTGCCATTAGGGGCTGCGTGGTCTCGAGGTATGGTGTCCGCCTCGAGAGCTGGAGGTCCCAGGTTCAAGCCCCGGTGAGGACCGGGATTTTTTCACGTGGACCTCTAGTAATAAAATTTCCCCTGGTCTCTGGGTAGTGAGATCGGACGCCCGTGTGTTTTGTTGCGCACGTAAAAAATCCCCTGGCAGTTGGAAATTGGAAAAGAGTAGCTTAACGGCGCTGCCCGGGCAAAATTTCTAGTTAAAAATCTACTCAAAGTATTTCAGGATCCTCGCCTGTGCTACGGAGCTCGTGCACTGAGCTGAGTTTCTCCAAACTCAGGTTTGAGTTAGGAGGAGAACTGAGCACTTATGGGTTACACCCGTGTGCCGTGATGTTGATCCATCGACTAAACTAAACTATGGCTTAGCCATCAGTAGTTGGATGACAGTCTGTTGTCACCTGTCGCTCATGACGAGGATGTCATAAGACAGATATTAACGTCGTTCACTATCTCTGAAATTTGTTTTGCCATGAAATCTTGGGAAGATAATGTGGCGTTTTCTCCTTGCCTGCCACATCCACATGGTGTTTTTTTTTTTTAAACCTCTGCCTTTGACAGCCATTTCCGACTGCCAGGACAAGCGAGTGCCCTGCTTTGCTCAGCTGCAGAGTTGTCCGCTTATTCTAGTGGATACTTGGTCCTCTGTGCTGCGTTAGCCACACCAGTTACGGGAAATCGCTTTCGATGATTAATCATAACATGCCATTTAATCAGTTAATTTACTCCAGAAGACGCGGTTATCATACAATAGAAACCTATGTGCGATATGTGAAATTCTGAAACCTTCAAGAAAGCGTGGATGTATTCAGACCTTAATATACGTGTTTCTACACCTAGGCAACGAATCTGAGTCTGGTCGGTTTAAAGCTTTCAACATGTCTGTCGTCTAGTGTACGTTGCGATGTTCACTTCTACCTATGTTGTCTACAAACATTAATTAACACCCTCGAGCTTATAAATCTTATCGCAACACATAGATTAGTCTGAGACAAGGGTATTACCCAGGAGAAGACTGCGAGGATACTCCATTCTCCCTTCTAGGTTCTTCCTCCTTTCTGCTCTTGCCACTAGGAGGGTGGATAAAAATGGTCTCAAGTGTCGCTGGTTCATTGTGAAAATAATGTGCAGACCCCTTGGCGGCGCCTCGGTTTGTGGATTTATCTGAAATAATAACTCATTACTGAACATGAATCATTCACATTTTAGATTGAAAGGTAAGAGGCTGGACTTAATTGCACAGGGTGTTACCCCATATGGCAGAGGCTGACACCCTGAACGCACTTGGGGAGGTAGAACGAGTAAATGACTCTAGGGATGGGAGTGAATGACTTTAGAGATGGGAGTAAATGATTCTAGAGATGGGAGTAAATGACTCTAGAGATGGGAGTAAATGACTCTAGAGATGGGAGTAAATGACTATAGAGATGGGAGTAAATGACTAGAGATGCGAGTAAATGACTCTAGAGATGGGAGTAAATGACTCTAGAGATGGGAGTAAATGACTCTAGAGATGGGAGTAAATGACTTTAGAGATGGGAGTAAATGACTCTAGAGATGGGAGTAAATGACTCTAGAGATGTGAGCAAATGACTCTAGAGATAGGGGTAAATGACTCTAGAGATGGGAGTAAATGACTCTAGAGATAGGGGTAAATGACACTAGAGATGGGAGTAAATGACTATAGAGATGGGAGTAAATGACTATAGAGATGGGAGTAAATGACTAGAGATGCGAGTAAATGACTCTAGAGATGGGAGTAAATGACTCTAGAGATGGGAGTAAATGACTCTAGAGATGGGAGTAAATGACTCTAGAGATGGGAGTAAATGACTTTAGAGATGGGAGTAAATGACTCTAGAGATGGGAGTAAATGACTCTAGAGATGTGAGCAAATGACTCTAGAGATAGGGGTAAATGACTCTAGAGATGGGAGTAAATGACTCTAGAGATAGGGGTAAATGACACTAGAGATGGGAGTAAATGACTATAGAGATGGGAGTAAATGACTATAGAGATGGGAGTAAATGACTAGAGATGCGAGTAAATGACTCTAGAGATGGGAGTAAATGACTCTAGAGATGGGAGTAAATGACTCTAGAGATGGGAGTAAATGACTTTAGAGATGGGAGTAAATGACTCTAGAGATGGGAGTAAATGACTCTAGAGATGTGAGCAAATGACTCTAGAGATAGGGGTAAATGACTCTAGAGATGGGAGTAAATGACTCTAGAGATGGGAGTAAATGACGCTAGAGATGGGAGTAAATGACTCTAGAGATGGGAGTAAATGACTCTAGAGATGGGAGTAAATGACACTAGAGATGGAAGTAAATGACTCTAGAGATAGGGGTAAATGACACTAGAGATGGGAGCAAATGACTCTAGAGATAGGGGTAAATCTCTCTAGAGATGGGAGTAAATGACTTTAGAGATGGGAGTAAATGACTCTAGAGATGGGAGTAAATGACTCTAGAGATGTGAGCAAATGACTCTAGAGATAGGGGTAAATGACTCTAGAGATGGGAGTAAATGACTTTAGAGATGGGAGTAAATGACTCTAGAGATGGGAGTAAATGACTCTAGAGATGTGAGCAAATGACTCTAGAGATAGGGGTAAATGACTTTAGAGATGGAAGTAAATGACTTTAGAGATGGGAGTGAATGACACTAGAGATGGGAGTAAATGACTATAGAGATGGGAGTAAATGACTATAGAGATGGGAGTAAATGACTAGAGATTCGAGTAAATGACTCTAGAGATGGGAGTAAATGACTCTAGAGATGGGAGTAAATGACTCTAGAGATGGGAGTGAATGACACTAGAGATGGGAGTAAATGACTATAGAGATGGGAGTAAATGACTATAGAGATGGGAGTAAATGACTATAGAGATGGGAGTAAATGACTAGAGATGCGAGTAAATGACTCTAGAGATGGGAGTAAATGACTCTAGAGATGGGAGTAAATGACTCTAGAGATGGGAGTAAATGACTTTAGAGATGGGAGTAAATGACTCTAGAGATGGGAGTAAATGACTCTAGAGATGTGAGCAAATGACTCTAGAGATAGGGGTAAATGACTCTAGAGATGGGAGTAAATGACTCTAGAGATGGGAGTAAATGACGCTAGAGATGGGAGTAAATGACTCTAGAGATGGGAGTAAATGACTCTAGAGATGGGAGTAAATGACACTAGAGATGGAAGTAAATGACGCTAGAGATGGGAGTGAATGACACTAGAGATGGGAGTAAATGACACTAGAGATGGGAGTAAATGACTCTAGAGATGGGAGTAAATGACACTAGAGATGGGAGTAAATGACTATAGAGATGGGAGTGAATGACTATAGAGATGGGAGTAAATGACACTAGAGATGGGAGTAAATGACTATAGAGATGGGAGTGAATGACTATAGAGATGGGAGTAAATGACTCTAGAGATGGGAGTAAATGACACTAGAGATGGGAGTAAATGACACTAGAGATGGGAGTAAATGACTCTAGAGATGGGAGTAAATGACTATAGAGATGGGAGTAAATGACTATAGAGATGGGAGTAAATGACTATAGAAATGGAAGTAAATGACTATAGAGATGGAAGTAAATGACTTTGGAAATGGAAGTAAATGACTATAGAAATGGAAGTAAATGACTATAGAGATGGGAGTAAATGACTATAGAGATGGGAGTAAATGACTATAGAGATGGGAGTAAATGACTCTAGAGATGGGAGTAAATGACTATAGAGATGGGAGTAAATGACTATAGAGATGGGAGTAAATGACTATAGAGATGGGAGTAAATGACTCTAGAGATGGCAGTAAATGACACTAGACATAGATGTGATTCTTCAACTTTGAATGACACTTTGCCATTTTGATAAACGATAGTTTGAAGTATGGAGTTATATCTTCCCATAGCACAAAAGCCTGGGCTGAAATTAGAGACCATGTGTTGCCTATGCAGCGTGATACCTCTCTTGGCCTGCCTAGTTTACTCCAGAGGAAAGGTAATACCAATACGCCTGGAAATATACAAACTGCAGAAGCTGCCGGATCGACAAAACAATGTCTAACTTTGACCAGACTGCAAAAGCATTAAGTGAAATGTATTCAGTTAGACTGGAGCGCCGTACGGGAAGCCAAAGAAGAATATTCAACAAACACAGAACTTGTATGGTCAGTCGCTACACGTTGAGGAGATACTGAGGAGGAGATCATAGCACTTATGAGCTAATAGTTCTATGTACAATGAGGATGATCTGTTGACTATCTAAGTAACTTTCTGCAGAGCGGACTTTTTGAAACTGTCGCACTGAGCACGAACTCCGTGGCTCCTCTGATGATCCTGAGGGACCTACGAAAATATAGTACTCGTGTGAAATGATTGATTGTGTCCGAGAACGAAGCTTCGAAACGACAGATAGGTAGCGTGACCACTTCTCCACGGAGATTCCCAATTAACAGTAGACACATAAAAACATTTAGATCTGTATTAATCGTAGATTGTCCAGTAAAATATGAGTACCTGATAGTGTTTTAGTTAGTGCAACCGACTGTCGGTCCGATGATAATATGTTCAAACACTCCTCTACTTCGGATTGGTCATGATCACACGGATTCTGGGCCAATCCAGCTTCTTAAAGTGTGTGCCAGAAATCGTTTTTAAGACTGAAGGCGGCCGCCGCAGTACTCACCACACCACTCCTGCAGTACTTACCATACCACTCCTGCAGTACTCACCACACCACTCCTGCAGTACTCACCACACCACTCCTGCTGTACTCACCACACCACTCCTGCAGTACTTACCACACCACTCCTGCAGTACTCACCACACCACTCCTGCTGTACTCACCACACTACTCCTGCTGTACTCACCACACCACTCCTGCAGTACTTACCATACCACTCCTGCAGTACTCACCACACCACTCCTGCAGTACTCACCACACCACTCCTGCTGTACTCACCACACCACTCCTGCTGTACTCACCACACTACTCCTGCAGTACTCACCACACCACTCCTGCAGTACTTACCATACCACTCCTGCAGTACTCACCACACCACTCCTGCTGTACTCACCACACTACTCCTGCTGTACTCACCACACCACTCCTGCAGTACTTACCATACCACTCCTGCTGTACTCACCACACCACTCCTGCAGTACTCACCACACTACTCCTGCTGTACTCACCACACCACTCCTGCTGTACTCACCACACCACTCCTGCTGTACTCACCACACCACTCCTGCTGTACTCACCACACCACTCCTGCTGTACTCACCACACCACTCCTGCTGTACTCACCACACCACTCCTGCTGTACTTACCACACTACTCCTGCTGTACTTACCACACTACTCCTGCTGTACTTACCACACCACTCCTGCTGTACTTACCACACCACTCCTGCTGTACTCACCACACCACTCCTGCAGTACTCACCACACCACTCCTGCTGTACTCACCACACCACTCCTGCAGTACTCACCACACCACTCCTGCTGTACTTACCACACCACTCCTGCTGTACTCACCACACCACTCCTGCTGTACTCACCACACCACTCCTGCTGTACTCACCACACCACTCCTGCTGTACTTACCACACCACTCCTGCTGTACTCACCACACCACTCCTGCTGTACTCACCACACCACTCCTGCAGTACTGACCACACCACTCCTGCAGTACTCACAACACTCCTGCAGTACTGACCACACCACTCCTGCAGTACTCACCACACCACTCCTGCAGTACTGACCACACCACTCCTGCAGTATTCACCACACCACTCCTGCAGTACTCACCACATCACTCCTGCAGTATTTACCACACCACTCCTGCAGTACTCACCACACCACTCCTGCAGTACTCACCACACCACTCCTGCAGTACTCACCACACCACTCCTGCAGTACTCACCACACCACTCCTGCAGTACTCACCACACCACTCCTGCAGTACTGACCACACCACTCCTGCAGTACTCACCACACCACTCCTGCAGTACTCACCACACCACTCCTGCAGTACTCACCACACCACTCCTGCAGTACTCACCACACCACTCCTGCAGTACTCACCACAACACTCCTGCAGTACTCACCACACTACTCCTGCAGTACTGACCACACCACTCCTGCAGTACTCACCACACCACTCCTGCAGTACTCACCACACCACTCCTGCATTACTGACCACACCACTCCTGCAGTACTCACCACACTACTCCTGCAGTACTCACCACACCACTTCTGCAGTACTCACCACACCACTCCTGCAGTACTCACCACACCACTTCTGCTGTGACATTTCTTCTTCTTTCACCCTGTATCTCCCATTTGAACCTCAACCAACTCACGCCGAGCCGTCTCATGTGTTGCTACCCCTTAAAGCTTCGCCAATGGCAGTCCATATTATTTATTTCTATCTTTAATTCTCTTTTCCGTGTCTGCTGTAATTGTGCTTTGCGATATCCAGAAAAATAACTTTCCAGTCATGTATTTATTATCGTTTCCTCATTTCTTGATTCGTTGAAATCTGTCTACTAGTTCTCTACCTAAGTTTCATACTATTTCAGTTCTATTCCACATCGAGAACTATGCGCATGCTCCACACATTGACTGTCTTGTGCCACACTTCCACACCTGAATACCATGTCAGTGCTCTACACCCGACTGTCTTGTGCCACAGTTACACACCTGTTTACTGTGTTTATGTTCCACACTTATGTGTCTTTTAAAACAGTTCCACACCTGATTACCGTGTTAATTCCACACGTGATTACTGTGTCTGATTCCACACCTGATTACCGTGTCTGATTCCACACATGATTACCGTGTCTGATTCCACACCCGATTACCGTGTGATTCCACACCTGATTACCGTATTATCCCACACCTGATTACCGTGTGATCCCACACCTGATTACCGTGTTATCCCACACCTGATTACCGTGTTATCCCACACCTGATTACCGTGTTTGATTTCCACACCTGATTACCGTGTCTGATTCCATACCCGACTACGCTGTCTGTGTCCCACACATGTCTGTCTTGTATCAAAACTCCTCACCTAAGTAGCGAGTCTATGTTCCACACTTATCTGTCTTGTATCAAAGCTCCTCACCTAAGTAGCGAGTCTATGTTCCACACTTATCTGTCTTGTATCAAAGCTCCTTACCTAAGTAGCGAGTCTATGTTCCACACTTATCTGTCTTGTATCAAAGCTCCTTACCTAAGTAGCGAGTCTATGTTCCACACTTATCTGTCTTGTATCAAAGCTCCTTACCTAAGTAGCGAGTCTATGTTCCACACGTATCTGTCTTGTATCAAAGCTCCTGACCTAAGTAGCGAGTCTATGTTCCACACTTATCTGTCTTGTATCAAAACTCCTTACCTAAGTAGCGAGTCTATGTTCCACACTTATCTGTCTTGTATCAAAACTCCTCACCTAAGTAGCGAGTCTATGTTCCAAACTAATCTGTCTTGTATCAAAACTCCTCACCTAAGTAGCGAGTCTATGTTCCACACTTATCTGTCTTGTATCAAAGCTCCTTACCTAAGTAGCGAGTCTATGTTCCACACTTATCTGTCTTGTATCAAAGCTCCTTACCTAAGTAGCGAGTCTATGTTCCACACCTATCTGTCTTGTATCAAAGCTCCTTACCTAAGTAGCGAGTCTATGTTCCACACTTATCTGTCTTGTATCAAAGCTCCTTACCTAAGTAGCGAGTCTACTTTCCACACTTATCTGTCTTGTATCAAAGCTCCTTACCTAAGTAGCGAGTCTATGTCCCACACATGTCTGTCTTGTGTCAAAGCTCCATACCTAAGTAGCGAGTCTATATCCCACACGTGTCTATTGTATCAAAGCTCCTTACCTAAGTAGCGAGTCTATGTCCCACACATGTCTGTTGTGTCAAAGCTCCATACCTAAGTAGCGAGTCTATGTTCCACATATGACGGTCTCATGTAACAGTTCAACTTGCAACTGCCGTGCCTGTTTTCCATTTGACTACAATGTGCTGGTGTCTTGAATTCAGTTTTAACAGCACCATAACATGAGTTCTCCAGATGGCTACATTAATTTACACATTTCACATTTCATGGTGCCATATAAACGCATGAGTTCATGATGTAATTAAGCCATGTGCATAATCTGCGCTGGGCCTTCGGGCGTTTGGATGTATCCTCTGTCTATGTTAATGTGTATATTCCATTCTTGATTGTTCAGAGTGCAAGATTCCGTTAAATTATCGCATTGCTGTTTATAACTCATACTCGATTGAATCTTTTATTACTTGTGTGTGTGTGATTACATTAATGTGTCTACTAAGGACACTACTTTCTGAACTTAGCAGTCAGCATAAGGTCACCATACAGTGGATACCATCCCACTGTGGAATACCCGGAAACGACAGAGCTGATCGATTGGCTAAGGAAGGAACAAAAGAAGAACAGCCTGATGTGCCCGTTACATACCACAAAAAGAAAAGAATGATCAAATCAGTCAGAAAGCCATCAAAATCTGCTCAAGATGACTACCACGTTATGGATAGACCAGAACAAGTCATTATTCTGCGCCTCAGAACAGGACACAAAAGATTACGCAACCACATGTATACAAAATTCAAGATTGGTGAAACAGCCATATGCACATGTGGATTGGCGTCGCAGACAGCAGAGCACATACTCCAAGACTGACCAAAATATAACATATCTAGGCAAACCTTCTGGCCTAGAGCGACGACAGTGGAATATAAACTCTATGGACCGCTGTGTGAACTGAAAAAGACTGTTAGATTCATACAAGAAACAGCATTGCAGTTATAGACATATTTCAAGCGAACAAAAGAAGAAGAAGAAGATTAATGTGTCTATTCTATCTTTATTGTTAGTTATTTGACAGATCATCCTAATTGCATCCATAAGTGCTCAGATCCTTCCCTCAGTATCTCCCTAAGCTTGTTGTATATAGCGACTGACGACACCAGTCCTGTGTTGGTTGGCTATTCTTCTTTGGCGCTCTTGTCAAGCCTGACCACGTTTGACTTGATGTTGTTGGCTGTTCCATGTATTATTTTTATCAGGTGACTGCATCATTGCGTTAGATACTCTGGCTGTCCAAGGAATTCGTAACATTCCTAAAACGAATGTTACGTAATCATTGGACTGCCAGAGTATCTAACGACGATTGTATGAAAGAGGCTAATGAAACTAAAACAGTATATACAACAATAAGAAAGAGACAAACTTCTTTCTTTGGTCATGTGATGGGAAGTGAGGGATTGGAGAACATCGTGACGACTGGAAAGACCAAAGGGAAGAGAGGCAGAGGCCGACGACGAGAAATGATGCTGGATGGATTGAGACGGTGGCATGGAGGAATATCAACAGCAGAGTTGATGCAGAACACCAAATACCGAGATCTGTGGAGAGACATGAACGCCTACTCCAACTGGCATGGGTCGTGATGATGATGATGATGATGATGATGATGATGATGATGATGATGATGATGATGACGCACATCAGTGTATACTTTCTACATGTGGTTGTACTGCATAAAAATTGTTCACGTGATTGTATCAATGTGTGCTTTCCACACTAGACCGTACCGTGTTGCTAAAACACTGTCTTCGAAGATAATCTTGCCCAAAGCCAAATATTGTTAGTTAGCAAATATGGCGGAAACAGCAAAGCAATTATCTTGTTTTCTCTACTTATTTTGTCAGTCTTTTATCCCCCATTGTGACATAGGCCCCCAAGTAACCCACGCTAAGTCGGTCTATCTTTTGTTATCTCCTGCTGCTTCCTCCACGTCCTCCCAATATTATTCATCTCTGCCTGTAATTCTCTTCTCCACGTGTTTTTAGGCATCCTTCTGTTTTGTATGATTTATTTGGGTTCCAGACAAGACAGTGTCTAGTTATACTGCTCTACGTGAAAGGAATTTAATTAGCGCTCTGGACTTCTTTGCGACTTTCTCCACAACGCAGCATATTTCTTCTAGAAGAGCTTCCTTTCCTCTTGGTTGCCTGAGTGATTATTGTTTCTTGATGTTGAAAATTCATGTTTGGATTTTGTGTCTCAATTTTTCTAAGTTATTTGGTAACCTGTCATAAGCACAACCCTTCCTTAGTCGCCTCTTAGGACACGCCTTATAGGGTGCAGTGTTACTATTCTTTGTTTCCATTGCGAGCCCCGCAAACACATAGGATATTTGTATGTATTATACTACATGATAAAAGAAAGATACATACCACACTTCCGGAGAAAAAGAAGATTAAGGCTATGTCTAGAACGATAGGTCATAAAACAGCGGGATACTGATAGATAAACAACAGCACGAAAACCTACCGTGTTTGTTTGCCATATTCCGGGGATTTCAAAATAAAAGATATAAGAACAAAGACACACACTTTCTGCAACTTGGTCTTTACTATTGTACCCTTGACACAGAACCTACTTAGCCGCTGTCGTGTGTTAGAAATACAACACATCGCAGGTAAAATGGAAGCCCTGAAGCGCTAAATAGATTCAACACCATATTTAGTTACAACGAGGCGCGTTGCTTACTTTTGGATTGTATTTAATGTTGTTTTCCTTCTTCATTGTTACTGTATGATTCAGCCACCGTCCTTGAACCAGTTTTCTGAACTTGCATTCTTAAGGTGGGGGAATTTCAATCTTTAGTCATCACCTGCCATTTCCAGATAGAAGGTAGGTTGTATTTAGTTCTCAAAATACCCTGTCTTTATAATCACTCTGCACTCAGAAATGAGATTCCTGAGAAGAAAAACTGAATGTATCAAGATGAGAGAAGATAAGAAATGAAGAAATCACGACTAAAGTAGGGGTTAGGGTTGACTGCCACCTCCTGTTAAGGACTTCGAACGTATGGTACAGAAACATGAGCAAGTCGTAAACTATACGAAGAACATTGAAGACTTTGAAATTCCATTATCAAGATAGGAAAGAAAAGAACCAAAGAGGTATCATCATCATCAAATGCTTTACCGACTGGTGTGGGCGGTTATGCTTCTCCACATCTCCAGAGCCATGTATCATTTCGTGTGCTGACTCCCTTCCGTGCCATGTATCACTTCGTGTGCTGACTCCCTTCCGTGCCATGTATCATTTCCTGTGCTGACTCCCTTCCGTGCCATGTATCACTTCGTGTGCTGACTCCCTTCCGTGCCACGTATCACTTCGTGTGCTGACTCCCTTCCGTGCCATGTATCATTTCCTGTGCTGACTCCCTTCCGTGCCATGTATCACTTCGTGTGCTGACTCCCTTCCGTGCCATGTATCATTTCCTGTGCTGACTCCCTTCCGTGCCATGTATCACTTCGTGTGCTGACTCCCTTCCGTGCCATGTATCACTTCGTGTGCTGACTCCCTTCCGTGCCATGTATCACTTCGTGTGCTGACTCCCTTCCGTGCCATGTAATCATAGCATTTCGTGTGCTGACTCCCTTCCGTGCCATGTATCACTTCGTGTGCTGACTCCCTTCCGTGCCATGTATCATTTCGTGTGCTGACTCCCTTCCGTGCCATGTATCATTTCGTGTGCTGACTCCCTTCCGTGCCATGTATCACTTCGTGTGCTGACTCCCTTCCGTGCCATGTATCATTTCCTGTGCTGACTCCCTTCCGTGCCATGTATCACTTCGTGTGCTGACTTCCCTTCCGTGCCACGTATCACTTCGTGTGCTGACTCCCTTCCGTGCCATGTATCATTTCGTGTGCTGACTCCCTTCCGTGCCATGTATCACTTCGTGTGCTGACTCCCTTCCGTGCCATGTATCATTTCCTGTGCTGACTCCCTTCCGTGCCATGTATCACTTCGTGTGCTGACTCCCTTCCGTGCCATGTATCACTTCGTGTGCTGACTCCCTTCCGTGCCATGTATCACTTCGTGTGCTGACTCCCTTCCGTGCCATGACACAAAACGGACACGAATTTTCTCTCTCTGTCTTTCTTCATCTCCCTTTTCACAAATCGTTCCAGTTGTCACAATATATTTTAGTTTTTGTTTTCTAATTATGTGGCTAGAAATGGTGACTGCCTCTTTCTGATGATCTAATAATACTGCCACTACTTGCTCAACTAGATGACATGTTGCGTGGCAAGTATACCGGGTTGGAAAATTGTTGCGGGTGAATATATAAAAACGTGCGTACATAATCAAGGGAAACAATCAATGCATATTATTTTCATTTTTTTTTTTGGTAGTTGCATGTCCTTCACAGGATGTGGCAGTCAACCCCAGTATTTTGGCTGTTCGTGATTCCTGGGCAAGATTTACGTTCAATAGTTTGCCATTGCTTTCTGAACGACCGGCACCTATACCTTTTTCGAAAAAAACCAGCACCGCTGTGTTTCGAACCCGGGTATACGGGATTACGAATCGCATCCGTTTTATCTACGCCACAGACACCGGCTATTTTCATTTAAGTATGCCATAACAATACCCAATAATTATCTCCTGATTGCATGGTTTCTTAAGTAAATGATCCTTTTACACGTCTGTGGGCATATGGTGTCCGACCCATGTGTTTATAGACCAATCATCCCTCCGTGACTGACGTGGTGAGTATCACGCCGACCGCCTCGACTTCCCAACGTATTTCCTGGTACCCATTTTGGGCTAAGTCGTCAATCGATGTGGACCCGAACGATCAGGTCTTCTCACTGGCAAGGCACACCAGGCCGCCTAAAGTCCAGCGAGCAATAATCAAATTGATTTATTTGGTTGTTTCGGGATTGACGGACGTCAGTCGCGGCGATCGGACAAATCTTGAGCTACAGCCTACGATGGGTGACGTTGTAATTTTCTGTTGTGATAATTTGGTCGTGTCCAGGTGTGCCTCGTGGTCTAGTGGTTACACACCCGCTTCACACGCCAGTGATCCGAGGTTTGTTTCCCATTCCGGTCAAGGATATGCACTACTGACGAGCTCAAACGAGAGCGAAACTCGAGTATAGTGCTTCCACATTGACGTGGATAGGCCTTAGGTTCATACCAGAATACGATCAGCGGTGCCAGTAGTGGGTTGTGCTCAATATTTTAAATCTCAAATCCCGAAATAACTAAATAAATCAAACAGGTATATGATAAGTGAAGGAAATGATTCTTTTACACACTTTGTGGTGAACTGGGTATATGGCAAGTGAAGGAATTGATTCTTGAACTCGCCTTGTGGTGAAACAGGTATATGATAAGTGAAGGAAATTATTCTTTTACACATTTTGTGGTGAATTGGGTATATGGCAAGTGAAGAAAATGATTCTTTTACACATTTTGTGGTGAATTGGGTATATGGCAAGTGAAGGAAATGATTCTTTTACAAAGTTTGTGGTGATTTGGGGTATATGGAAGTGAAGGAAATGATTCTTTTACACACCTTGTGGTAAATTGGGTATATGGTAAGTGAAGGAAATGATTCTTTTACAAAGTTTGTGGTGATTTGGGGTATATGGAAGTGAAGGAAATGATTCTTTTACACACCTTGTGGTAAATTGGGTATATGGTAAGTGAAGGAAATGATTCTTTTACACATCTTGTTGTGAATTCGGTATATGGTAAGTGAAGGAAAGGGCGTTGTTACACGCCTTGAGGTGAACTGGCTTTGTGGCATTTACCCTACATTTTTACCCTATGTCAACGTGTTAGATAGGACATTGATAGGACCGGAGACAGAATAAGGGGTAAGGACAGATAGGACGTAGATAAGGACCTCTACTAGGGAGTAGATAGAATAGAGACAGACCGCATGGGATAACTTAGGACAGTTATAAGACAGGACTTAGATGAGGACACGGACGTGTCATATCTAGGACATTAGCGGGACTAACCCCGAGGATGGGGCGGGGGATGCTAGTTCACGGGACAACACCCGTAAACAGAGTTAGCAGTAGGACAACCCAAGGTTGACACAGACAGGACTACTGTACTACGTGACGAGTGGGACAGCACGAGGTTTTGCTGACCGCACGGAATTTAGAACGACAAGGGCAGCGAGTGGACTGAGGTTATTCAGACAGGACCCGACAGTCTTCCAGACAGGACGTGTGATTGTTTTCCGAAAGCCAATGTGTAGTTTACAAGAGCGCATGTTATAATTCGCGAGTGTGAGATTGTATTTGAGTATGTACGGGTTGTTGTGAGGAAAGGCGACATGTATATTTAGGCAGGCAATTACCGCCTGATCTTGTGTATGTAAATATATCAGGTTCGCCTGAAATAAAATAGATAATGTCCATTCACACATGAAGTTTCGTTGAGGTGTGAATGAAGTGGCGCGAATGCCTGGATGCAATTTGAGTTGTTGACAGTTACACGCCTTGAGGTGAACTGGTGGTGGTGGTGGTGGTGGCTTTGTGGCACTTACCCCACATTTGTACAGACAAATCAGCACTAGATGGGTGATTCGATCAATGTCATGCCTGCCGTCTTAATCTTCCAGATTGTACAAGTTGCACAGTCTTATAGGCTCGGAATCAAAAACAGAAAAAGAATGTGGAGGTGGAGGAGCAGAAGGAGAAGAGGAAGTAGGAGAAGAAATATGTGGACAAGGAGAGGGAGAAGAAGACGAAGAGAAGCAAGGCGGGGAGACATAAAAAGACAGAGCAGAAGGGAAAGAAGAGGAAGAAGAAAACGAAATAGAAGAAGAGAAGAAAGGTGGTAGTAGCAGCAGTAGGAGGAGGATGAGCAGCAGCAGTAGTAATAATAGTGGTGGTGGTGGTGGTGGTGGTGGGGGGGGGGGGATGGGGGGGTGGTGGGGGTGGTGGTGGTATGAGATGAAGAAGAATGCGCTGATGTCATGAACTGGACGTTGAAGTGTACAGATGCAAGATTATTCTCGTATGACCAACACAAACAATACAGCACACCCATCTCCCGCGTGTTCAAGCTATTCTTCAATGACCCACACAAACAACAATACAGCACACCTAGTCTCCCGCGTGTTCAAGATATTCTCGAGAGCTAATCACTTGATGAACTGAAGGCGTCTACATCAGCTTCCCCCTTGAGAGATCCACTTGATGTCCTATTTAAAGCCAGCAAGAAGACTCCAGGCAGCAGTTTCGTTAGCTAACCCCAGTCGTTGTCTACACAATAACCGGATTCAAAGCACTTAAGTGCGTTGAGCTTCAGGCAAATGGGGTTAACAGTGCCATTGTGTTATATGCAGATCTTTCAAAAAGTCGCTATCATCAGAGCGTGTCTGAAAGCTCTCGATCCTGTGCCAGTTCTTCTGCCCCATCCATTTATATATTCAGTGTGTCATTAATATACGAGTGACGTCATTAAGTAAGAGAAATTTTATTATAAATTGAATGGAAGAGTTTGGACAACACAAAAATCTTATTTCAGGACACAAAATGGTTAACTAACTAACTAACTAACTAACTAACTAACTAACTAACTAACTAACTAACGAACGAACGAACGAACGAACGAACGAACGAACGAACGAACGAACGAACGAACGAACGAACGAACGAACGAACGAACGAACGAACGAACGAACAAACTAAACTAAAACTAAACTAAACTAAACTAAACTAAACTAAAACTAAACTAAAACTAAACTAAACTAAACTAAACTACACTACACTACACTACACTACACTACACTACACTAC
>JACEFZ010027808.1:0-22500 GCA_014155875.1 Cepaea nemoralis | reverse complement strand
CTTATCACCCACCCACGCATCCCCCCACCTACACACATCTCCCCACCCGCAGACATCCTCCATCCATAACATAACCCATCAACACTCACCCACCGACACCTTTACCTGAACCGAATGATCGGTTCTAAATGATCGGTTCTGAACCGATCCCCATCCCAGCAGTAAAAGAACCTGTAGCTTTGTACGCCAAATCAAATTGTATTTACCAATTTACATGCACAGCGAGGCCATCTACATAGGTAGTACTGAGCGACAGTTACATTGCAGGGTTTCGGAACACATTCCGAATTGGGTGGACATGATACTACACACAGAAGATGGTAGCCTAGGCAGGCCGACACACCGGAACAGTCCTGCTTCATCGGTCGCGAGACATGTGCTCGAGAGCGGTCACTTGGTTGAAAGAGACAGTGCTTCCGTGTGTTGTTCAACACCCAAAGTAGTCGATTGTTAAAGTTTGCTGAAGCTATAATAATCAGCCTTCGTAAGCCGTCCCTGTGCAAGCAGAAAGACATGTTAGTCAGTTTAAAATTACCGTGGTAGACAATCGACATTACTGTGCGAACATGTGTATATTTCTAGTTATTTATTATCTAGTTAATTCACTTTACGTTGTGTGATTTTTGCAGTATGTACCTGACGAGATGCAGCGAAATATGCCAGGCAATAAATCGTGCAATCTATTGTTTGTGTCTTCGTTATTCAAATTCATCACGGGAAAACATTGTTTTGAACTAACTAACTAACTAACCAACTAACCAACTAACCAACTAACCAACCAACCAACCAACCAACTAACTAACTAAATAACTAGCTAACTAACTAACTAACTAACCAAATTAATAACTAACTAACTGAATAACTATTTAACTAACTAACAAACTCACTCACTCACTCACTCTTTCACTGACTGACTGACTGACTGACTGACTGACTAATCAGCTTCTCTCGATGCCTTTCTATATGTATTTCCCTATACAATGTTCCACCTGGTACAATGTATCCAGTTTCTCCACGCCTCATATCCCTCGCCCCCTGTTCTCTAGGGTAGTGAGCTCGGACACCCAGCCTCTCCTATAAGAGCGATATAGAGGAGGCCCTGTGTGCAACTTGCCCACGTTAAACATCTCGTGGCTGTTGGAAATCGCAGGGCAGGCCGCAGGGCAACCGCCCTGGCAAAGTTGTCAAGATAGAACTGGTAGACAGCGCCTACAACCCTAGACAGAACCTGCATAGATGAAGTAATCCCCAGTCAAATGTGTAAGTCCTACACGCTGATCTCTGAGGTCCATAACTAGTCTGGCAGTACTCCCATCCAAAGAGGAACAAGGAAGAAGAAGATAATGTGGCGAGCCAATGTCATCGGTCTCCGTCTGATGCTTGTGATAAGTTGTCTTTGTGTCTTGGCTGGAGAGCAAACAGCACACGCAAGTCTTGGTTGGAGAGCAAACAGCACACGCAAGTCTTGGCTGGAGAGCAAACAGCACACGCAAGTCTTGGTTGGAGAGCAAACAACACACGTAAGTCTTGGTTGCAACGGACTAACGGAGTTTTCTGGGAAGGCTGAGGACAGGCAAGCTTAGTGCAGAGTGACATGCTTCAATTGCAACATCAAAGATAAGGAGCATCTGTTGGATCTTTCCCCCAAAACATGCTGGTGTTGTGGGAAGTGAGCAGGCGGACAGATTAGCTGGGTCTATACAGTTGGGTGGTGTTGGTTGGGACAGTACGAGGTATGGTTCCCTCTTGCCGTTACATATCCCGTGCTTTACAGATTAGCCTGAATTAGAACTCCACTGATACGGTAGAATTAACTTATAACTGCTGTCTCCCACACCATAAGAGTCCTTTTTATAATGGGATTAATAAGAGTATTCACAACTTGAATACATAGAGAAGAGTCCTTTTTATAATAGGATTAATAAGAGTATTCACAACTTCAATACATAGAGAAGAGGTAATCATTGGCTCGAGGAGTGTATGATATTCTATACTTACATCATAGACCTATACAAGAGTTTAAGATAGTTTACAACAAACACAGTTAATGCACACGCCAATATCAGTATAATCCACTGAATTAACAAGATCTTCCTTAAAGAACACTAATAAATTTATTTAATTCTGACAACTGTAACTCTGATAGATATTATTATTAGTAAAGGATTCAATATACACAATTTAGCACCCACAAGAAATGTCACGGATATTTATCTTATAGTGTTTGTCCTTCAAGTAGGCTGATTCATTTCATCCAGTGACGTTTGAGAGTTATTGGGTCATGCGTTCTAAGATAGCTGACAAGGCCTATTTTGGCTCTAAAAGTTCTTTGACAATGTGGGCAAAGAATGCTTGACCTTCCAGGAGGAGGATCTTCTGCGGCGGTTTTTCTGTCCAGTCTTTTTCCCCCTCACAGTTTTTGCAGTCCTGTTTGCTTCACAAGTGACTGCATCCTTGTGCAATGGTGTACGCTATACGGTCTTTGGCAACATTCTTCCATGTGCCGTGATGAATTCCAAAAGCTTTGAGCGATATCTTCAGAGTATCTTTAAAGTGTTTCATAAGGCCGCCTTGGGAGCGTTTACCACAACGCAGCTCACCGTGAAAGAAATTCGTTTAGGTGAGTCTGTGATCTGGCATGCAAGTCAGATGTCCAGCCCAGTTAATCTGATTCTTCATTAATAGAGTGTGGATAAGAATCTACTATAAATAAGGTCAGTCACTCACTGTGGAGATGTCGAAACAGCACATTGTACCAGTCACCGATATCAATGAAAAGTCGGTCTAGTCCAACCTCCAACCAATGGTGGTGTAAAACGTCTTGCGAGGACCACACTCAGCAGCAGCGACGGGATGAGGGTTGGGGAGCCCAAACCCACAACCAAGTAGTCCAGAGGAAGAGCTGGCTTCCCGAAGACGAACAGGAGTGCGGCTCCGTGAGCCATGAACAGAGGACAAAGAAAGCAACATTACAGCAACGACATGCACTGGTGCATAGCTAATGCCGTCGTGGAGGATACAACACAGGTGCACAATGCTCTCCTTTTCGAGGGAGGGGTGGCATGGGAGCAGGTACAATACGCAAGGTCTCGAAACGTGGTAAGAACGTACGGCAGGAGTCATGACCCGGGTGGGTCCGACCCCAGATAGTGCTAAGAAGGTAACAGGCCGAAACATTCCTGGAACGCGACCACTTCTAACGATTAGAAACCTACTGTCGCGATTGCTCCGCAGCGGAGTTTTTAATCCCTAGAATACACAAGCCAGTTAGTGAAGCAGCAATCCGTTTCTGCTTTCTTTATCTCTTTGACAGATCTTTCCCAGGATGTTTTCTTTTGAAACAAATTTGGCGCGCAACACACAGACTGACATCGGTTCGCATTCAATTTTAACCGCCGCCATTTTTGAGTGGATAACTTTGAATGCAACCTGAACATTAATTCCAAATGTCTGACTGACATCGAGGTAAATCTTTACGTTGCGAACCGTTTGATGTGTTGTTTTGATTTGCTCAGCATGCTTATTCGATTCCCATACTTCAGTATAGAAAAAGTGTATTTAACCTACTTTATTCTCATTAAAAGCCTGGATGCAACGTAAATCTGGTTTGTGAGACACGTGCTGCAAATATCTTGGACTGCAAGAGTAACTAGTAACGAATACTTGGGAAAGTCTAATGAACGAAGAAAATTGTGTACAGATGTGCGAAGGAGGCATGCCATGTTCTTTAGTTATGTAATGGGAAAAGAAGCTTTAAAAATATCTTGACAAATGGAAAGATTGGCGGTAAAAGCGGCAGGGGTAGGCAGAGAGAAATGACGCTGGGTGGATTGGAACGGCGGCATGGAGGAATGTCATCTTTAGAACAGATCCGGAACACTTAAGACCGAGCTCTGCGGAGATGCATGGAAGCCTTCGCGCGATGACATGGCACGTGATGATCATATTCTAGTCAAACTATGTTGAAGATTTCCGACTGTAGCTGGAAATAGTAAAGAGTAGGTGGTAAGGCCGCTGCTAAGACAATATTGTAGGGAAAGAAAACCTTCTTATGGGTAGAAACAACCATACCACTACCTTATATGGTCTTTGTTTAGAGGAAGTAAATCGTAAACAAATGATAGTGACTTATACGTACATTAAATGATAGTGGCTCATACTTTTTTCATTTTCTGAAATGCGGCTTTTTCTTGACCTATTCTGCTCTTAATTTCCTTCGTACAAGGTAGTTCCATCTGCTGTTATAATTGCCTCAAGTATTTAAATTTACCAGCTTGGTTGAGAATTTTCTCCTCAATTGTTATTTTTCTTGGATATAACCATTGGTAGTCATAATATAAATGCATTAGGTTATGCAGGTGGCAATGTTTTCAAACTCAGAAAAATAACTCAGAAGAAACAAAGTAAAATGATGATAACACGATTGTAAACGGTGAACGAATGGTACTCGACTTGAACAATGGGAGTCAGAAGTTATGGTAATTTCTAACATAAGCAGACATTCAAGTATCTACACACACAGATAACATAACACAGAAAATACATGATAGAGATAAAGAATATAAGTGACAAGCAAAAACTGCGTTTTTTTGTTTTTAAATGAAGAACATCTTGTGCAATAAATCTCTGTCATTTGTGGTTAGAAAAAGAATGCTTGCAGATACAAAGATCTCGTTTTAACATGTGTCTGTGTCGTGGGCAATTTGCAACCAGGAACAGATAATCCATTTACATCTAAGAGGTATGGTTTTACAGAATAGTGCTGAAAATTTCTTGGACAGCCAAAACGAATAATCTAAATGCTTTGAAAGAACACAAAGACAACCTATCACAAACGTCAGAAATAGGCAGTTATCATTTTTTGGGCGTCAGAAAGAAAAGACAAAAACTGTAACATGATGTGACATCAGGAAAATATTTGTAGAAAATGAGACAGCGGAAGACGGTGAAAGATGATTTGTGACAGCATTTTATCACGGCACGGAAGAAAAGGCATCAGCATACGAACTGTTAAATATTGGTGAAGATCAGAAGAAGTGAAGGGGTGTAATCGACTACACCAGTTGGAAAGGCACTTGATGATGATGATCCATCAGAAATATGTATAACTTTGTAGTTTTGAAATACAATTGTATCATCATTGGAGTCATATAGTTCGTGCTCTGTGCTAAGTAACGCCTTGTGTGATACATAGAAGGATACCGGACCACTTATAAATTTATAGTCGGGAACGGGAACTTATATGACTACTTATATGAACTAAATGAGATGCTCCCCACCAAGGACTGGGCGAAGCCGGGCCGGGTCAGCTAGTACTTTATAAAGAAAATCGAGACAATACGCGGGCGAGTCAATAAGTAAGTCACATAGTTCTGTGGGATGGCAAGTAAATGTAGTTGGTGTTTTCTACAGGTGTCATTAGGTGACAGCAACATCGAACTTTATATTCCCGTTCGTCATGTGGAGATACGTGTTTTATGCGCATGCGCAGCGCATAAACAAAATGACGACTGTACTTACGGAGTGTACACCCAAAGAGCAATGTGCTGTTGTGCGTTTTTTTTGTGTGGGCAAAAGGATTGCCTGCAAAGGACATTCATAAGGAAATGTTTCCTGTTTATGCTGACAAATGTTTGTCCTGGGTAGAAAATTTTTTTTTCTAAAGTACGCTCTAAAATTGTTGATGAAATCCGATCTCGTCGTCCTGTTGACTTTGCAACAGAAGCATCCGTGCAGCGGGTGGGGGAGATGATTAGAGTTTACAGGCGAGTAACGATAGATTCTGTAGCATCTGCAATAGGGTGCTCACATGGTTCAGCATGCAGCATAATGCATCATAGATTGACATTTCCAGGACTGCTGACTAGAGGAGAGTTGGTTCTTCATACCACTCGATTAACTCAAGAGAAAATTAACCAACTAAGGTGGGAAGTTCTGGAACATCCACCTTACGGTCCCGACTTAGCACCTAGCGATTTCCACCTTTTTTGGTCCACTAAAAACCCACCTTGGCGAGAGACATTTGGTGAATGACGCGAAGCTGAACGTAAAGTGAAAACGTAGTTTAGAAAACAGAGTACGCAGTTCTATGCAGCCGGTTTGGGAGGACTGATAAACCGTGGGATAAGTGCATCAATGTTGGTGGACATTATGTTTAGAAATAAAGGGACAATGTATGTATAAAAATAAACGGGTTTCAAGCTATTATCAAATTTAGTTATTTTTCTACAGCCATTTGTGACTTTCTTATTGACTGCCCCTCGTACGGTTGGATCTCAATAACTATTTGTCTCTGGTTTTAGTTGTACACTCTAATATATATTAAATCATCAAATTAATCACATCTCTGGCTTTAGTTGTACACTCTAATACATATATTAAATCATCAAATAAATCACGTCTCTGACTTTGGTTGTACACTCTAATATATATTAAATCATCAAATAAATCATGTCTCTGACTTTGGTTGTACACTCTAATATATATTAAATCATCAAATAAATCACGTCTCTGACTTTGGTTGTACACTCTAATATATCATCATTCATCGGCACCTTGCCGTCTTGACAGACGATAGTTTGTTACACTGTGCTTCAAAAAGGTTTAATAACTACAACCCATGGCGGTGGCGAATGTGACTGATAAGGCTAATTCACGTTGTAAATGTTTGTCCACAGTGGATGCATGTGAACACATGGTCATTTTCGCCATCATGCACAATCTTACGTCTCACACGCTCGGTATGTGACTTATCTACAATCATTTTCTCCTTTGTCTATATTCCATTTCTGATATTTTCTGTCAATGCAACATGATCAGCGGCGACTTGCTCCCAATGTGCATTACCAATGCCTGTATCAATCATGTCCCGCTTACACACATCTTTGTATCGTAGTAGAGGCCGATCCTGAGATCTCTTACCCACCTGTAATTCACCAAAGAAGATGTCCTTTGTTATTCTACCATCATCCATCCTCCTAACGTGTCCTGTCCATCTAAGTCTGCGAAGACTGAGCATGGAATAAACCGTCACACAACCTGATCTTTCCAATACTTCAGTATTTGTGACTTTGTCTTGCCACTTAATACCACGTATTCTAAGTAAGCTTCCGCTTCCCCCAGACTCTTTTTCTCAACCTGTCCATTGTTGTTGCTGCCGTATCAATCCTGATGTTGATTTCCTGATCTAGGGATAATTTGCTATTTGCCACTGATCCTAGATATGTAAACTGGTCTACTATCTCTAGTTCGCCGTTGCCAATAAAGATTGATGGTACCCGATGTGCACCTTGTGACATAATCTGTGTCTTCTCTTTGCTAATTGTTAAACCAAATTCAGAACAAGCATTGGAGAATGCAGATAATAGACATGTAAGTCTTCCTCAGAGTGGGTCGTAACTGCAGCATCATCTGCAAAAAGCAACTCTCTGATCAGTACCCTCCTAATTTTGGTCTAGGCCTTCAATCTCTGAGCATTGTAGGGGCCGCCATCTGAGCGTGAGTGAATGTATATACCACCATCCTGATCACGAAAGGCATATTTCAGTAGAAGTGAAAAGTATATTCAAAAGAGGATTGGAACTAGTGCACAACGATGCTTAACTCCACTCTTGATTTCAAACTTTCTGAAGTTGCACCATCAAACTTGATTATACCCTTCATGCTTGTGTGGAACGATTCCACAATGGGCAGAAGAGTTGGTGGGCAGCCAATCTTCTTTAGTGCCTTGAACAGACCCTCACGACTGACCAAATCAAATGGCTTTGTGAGGTCGATGAAGGCAATAAACATTGGCTGATTCTGTTCACGGCATTTCTCTTGCATTTGTCGCAATGAGAATATCACATCAATGGTAGACCGGTTCAGTCAGAAGCCACACTGTGATTCGGGGTAGACTTGATCTCCCAGGACTCGAAGTCTACGTAGAACAATTCTGGCAAATACTTTCCCAACAATACACAGAAGTGAGATACCCCTATAGTTGTTACAGTCGCTCCGATCGCCCTTGTTCTTGTAGTACAGTGTTATGATGTTTGAGTATTTGAAATCCTGTGGGACTTGTCCTTCTCGCCAGCATAGCTATATTTGCTGGTGGATCTGTACAGTGAGTGTGTTTTGTTCACTCCTGATAACCTCTATTGGAATTCCACCCTTACCTGGAGCCTTACCAGATGCAAGTTCATTTATAGCACACTTAAATTCTGTTATGGTGGAAAGCGTGTCCAGGTGGTCAAGAGTTGGCAGGGCCTCTATGGCATTGAGGGCATCATCCGCTAGTTTGGTCTCACTTGAGTAAAGCTCAAAATAGTGCTCTACCCATCTGTCCATCTGATGTTTTTTATCAGTGATGATTTCACAGCCAAGGTTTTCAGTGGTACACTTCTTTTGATCAATGGACTACAGGCTTTCTTTATCCCTTCATACATGTTTCTGATGTTTCTCTTATCACTTACATTTTGAATGGACTCACATAACTTGATCCAATAGTCATTTGCACACTGCCTGGCAGCCGTTTGCACATCCTTCCTAGCTTGCTTCAGCTCACGGAGAGTTTTACGCGTTGTTATTTCCTTGGTTCTTAAGAGAGCTATCTTCTTTTTATCAATCAAGGGCTGCAGAGTCTGGCTTTTTGCCGCAAACCAGTCCTGTCTCTTGTGATTCACAGTGCCGTAAACCTTTACCGCTGTTTTATAAAGTGTCCTTAAGTTTTCCCTACATTTCAAGTTGCTGTACAAATGTCTGATGTATGAGTGAACGCGTCTTCAAGTTGCTGTTGGAACTCAAAGCACTTATCAGGATCGTGAGTGTTAATATAATTAATCCTGGGGCTAGATTTGTGTTTAGCTGTATAGATTCTCTTTGGCCTCAGTCTAACTCTTGCACAGTCAGCACTGTGGTAACTTCGAGTTAATGATGTTTCGTTCAGATGTTGTCTCCGTGTGATGATGAAGTCCAACTGATGCCAATGGCCGGATCTTTTGTTTTCAAGAAGTAGTTTGTAATACATAGGTCATTTCTGGTGCAGTGCTCCAAAAGCCTTTGCCCATTTTCATTCATGCGACCGATGTTGTAGTTTCCTAAGCACACTGGCCACGAACTCTAGTCCTTGCCCACACAAGCATTGAAATCACCGAACATATGAATGCAGTCGGATCACATAGTCTAGCTCCTCATAGAACGAATCCTTCACATCATCAGAGGAAGCAAGTGTCGGTGCATATGCAGTGATGCAGTGATAACGTTGAGAAAATCACAAGAGGGTGCCAAGCGCAGGTATAATAGTCCTTTATTCCTCCAGCTGGAATTTCAATCATTCCCAGTAGCGAATTCTTCACTGCACACAATGTTGCCTTTTTTTCTACCTGCCCTTTTTTTTTTTTTTTTTTTTTAAGCATATCATTTACAGGAACTCGCTGTCAACACCAGCATCTTTCAGCTGATTGATGATTTCTTGGTAAGATTACGCTCAGTAGTTTGCCATTGCTTTCTGAGCGGCCGGCTCACATACCCCGTAAGTTACCGATGCGATTCGAACCACTGCTGATTCTTACCGTCATCACGTTACGGACGAGAGTATACGAGATTACGGAGAAAAGTCATAACCTCTAAGCCACGAATCCAAAAAAAGGTATAATTGTTTTCCCTCAGTGACCCTTCCTCCGCGAGGCGAGTCTCCTGCAGGCCAGCAATATCAGTGTTAAGATGATTGAGTTCGGCATCAATCACAAACGTTTTTCTCACATCGTCAATATTAGTCAGTTCAGTGGAAAATTCTGGACACGTGGTTCTTATGTTCCAGGTTGCAAGCCGTAGCTTGAGGTTTCTATTTGTATTTTGATTAGTGCTTGGTGCATTGATTTAATAGCCTGCTATTCAGATTTTATCCTAGCCCCAAGCACCCATTGAAGCAGGCAGGCTGTGGTGGATCAGCACCCAATTGGCCGCTGGCTGTCCAGCTTAAGGCGGGTGGTACTGATCAGTGACACCTGTAGGTGTCTACCACCGTCAGAGACAACCCGTGGCGCCCCATGTCTACGCTAATTGACAAGGACTTATAACCCGTAACTGCTACCTCTCGCTTTGATTCCGAGACCGGTTAAGACCATGGATGGAGTTATACCTCTCCATAGCACAAAGCCTGGGATAAAATATAGAGACCATGTGTTGCCCATGCAGCATGATCCCTCTCTCGGCCTGCCTAGTTCACTCCAGAGGAATGGTAACACCAATACATATGGAACAAGACTAGCTGAAGAAGCTGCCGGATCAGCAAAGCAATGCTCTAACTTCCGCCTGTCGGAGCTTCGATCCTAGACCAGCTGCCAGGCAAGGTTTAGGGCCTGGTCTGCCCTGCCATGACATTTTGTCTTTAGGTTGCATTTCCTCACACCAAGATGCGGCTTGTACCCTTGCAATTGCGCTCTTCCGCCCGAAGCCGTTGGTACAATGTGGGGTGTCGGGTTTGATAAGCGCCGCCCAACATTCGGCGCTGACAGAAAGCAGGTAGTACCGTCTACTGTCATACGGTAGCTCAGTCACATCTGACAAAGACCTGACCTCAACTCTAATTTTGATTGTACCTTATTCTTCTTCTTTCTTCTTCAGCGTTCCGAGCCATTGAGGTTCTTTGCTGCAGATACAATCCGTCTCCATTCGTCTCTCTGGTTGACCTTCTCTTGCCAGTCGTTGATTCCAAGTGCTTGTAGGTCTGTATATATATATTATCTCTCCACCGTCTTCTTGGTCTACCTCGGGGTCTACGGTCATTTGTTTCCTGAGTGTAAGCGAGTTTTGTTTCCCTATTATCTTCCATTCTTTCTATATGCCCCAGCCATTGTAGTCTATTAGCCTTCATGATATCAGTGATTAGCGGGGACTTAAACAGATCATAAATGTCTTTGTTACTTCTTCTTTTCCACTCTCCACTTTGTGTATCCCTAATGGGTCCAAAGATGCGTCTTAAAACTTTGTTCTCAAAGGTTTGTAATAAGGCTTCGTCTCCTTTCGTTGTACTCCAGGTTTCAGAGCCATACAGCACAACTGGTCTGATCAGTGATCACACATCTTATACACTCTAATATATATTAAGTCATGAAATCAATGAAGTCTCTGTCTTTGGTTGTACACTCTAATATATATTAAATCATCAAATTAATCACGTCTCTGTCTTTGGTTGTACACTCTAATACAGGGGTCACCAAACTACGGCCCGCGACGTCACTTTCATCCGGCCCGCCGACGGTACTCGAATTTGCTTGATATAACGTATGGAACACGAGACGTTGTGATACAATTTAAATGTAAATATTATGTTTAAAATAGTAGGAGATCTTCTGGCTGCTATGTGTCTTAAATTTACTATTTTCAATCATAAATTATTGTATCTAGATTTTCTTGTTTATTGTAATGTTTGCTTATTTCGCGCCATCCCATGTCCTTCCCCGGCTTATTGTAGTGCCGCCTACGCTCTAACGTTACCATAGGTTTCCATGGCAACACACACACACACACACATCTTTCCCTCCCCCAGATGCGTCCGCCTGTCAACACAGGTCCGCTGCTCAAGAAATATTTACTTCTTTTTGCATGTCATCCATTTTATAGGTATGTCACAAGGAGTGAACTACAAGTGTGAATAGAGACAATAAAGCAACAAACATAGCATAAAAATGCCATAGAAGCTTCGTGTTATTACGAAAATATTAGTTTAGTTTAGTTTAGTCGACTGATCAACATCACGGCACACATAAGTGCTTCGTTCTACTCCTAACTCAAGCTTGAGTCCGGAGAATCTCAGCTCAGTGCACGAACTCCGTAGCACCGGCGAGGATCCTGAAATACTTTGGGTAGAATTGTAACTCGAAATTTTGCCCGGGCAGCGCCGTTAGGCTAATCTTTTCCGATTTGCCAAGGGATGTTTTACGTGGGCAACACATACACACGGGTGTCTGATCTCACTACCCAGAGACCAGGGGAAAGTTTGTCACTAGAAGTCCACGTGAAAAAATCCCGGCCCTCACCAAGGCTTGAACCCGGGACCTCCAGCACTCGAGGCGGACACAATACCGTGAGACCACTCAGTCCCCCCCCCCCCCCCAGACAGACAGACAGACAGACAGACAGACGGACGGACGGACGGACGGACGGACAGACAGACAGACAGACAGACAGACAGACAGACAGACAGACAGACAGACAGACAGAGAAAACATTTGAAAGCAATTCTCTTGATTGGATGCAGCAATTCCAAACCAAACATTGATGATATTTTGAAAGCCAAATATCAGTTGTGCACATTTCACTAACCTTATATGCTGCTTTGTTTGTGAGATTCGGATATGTGCACACTAGGTCTGATGTAACTATCTTTTTGCTAACGTCACCTTCTTTGATAACTGTTTTTTTTTTTCCAGTGAATAAATATGTTGGTTGTATTTCATTGCACGCCGCTCACCCATGATTAACTTAGATTTTCGTCTTTTCCCCCAGAGATTTCGTTCTGACTTGCAAGTATTGTTAATAGTAGTTGCATATCCTATACAGGACGTTTGCTGTTGTTGATGTCTTGGCAAGTTTACGTTCAGTAGTTAGTCATTGCTTTCTGAACGACAGGCACCCATAACATAAGGTAAAAACGAAGCGCAACGCGGTCTGCTGCCAAATCGCGCGCAGCTGTGTTTCAAACGCGGGTATACGGGATTACGAAGCGCGTCCGTAACAACTTCGCCACGGAGACAGGTGCAAGTATTGTACAGAATGAGTATCCGGCCCGCGCACGTCATTATTTCTCAGTTATCCGGCCCGCCGTGAAAAATAGTTTGGTGACCCCTGATCTAGAACAAGAATGATCTCTAAAATAAGCAAGTGTAGTGCTAAATGATAAGACAATATGGAGATTGTTGCTTAAATACAACAATACTGAAGATAGGTCTTAAAATAAGTATGTGCAGGAAAAAAAATAGATAAGAATAAAAATGAATTGTTAAGTGAATTGATACTGAATATTATATGGCCAATAGGACTAAGTAAAGCTAAATGAAATAGAACAGTTTACAAAAATACTATACAACATTTAATTTTAGCTTGTAACAGGCAAGCTTTTTTCACTGCCCTCTACAGCTAGGCAATTTTTAATATTGTGTGACTTTTCTAGCTTATCAAATTAATGCTAGGCATTAAGAAGTTATTGTAGAGCTCTTTAGTGTACTAGTATTTTATTTTGTTGATAAAACAAGTAAATACAGTGACATTGCAGCTAATTGTGTTCTAATTCATCGTGTTATTTTTCATATGCTGACCTGATTTACTTCAAATGTTATTTTCTCATCATATTTTCCAAATACTCGCCATGACAACACATTTCAACTATTAAATGTACCCTTGTTTTTAAATTGCTTCATCAAGTTGTTTTTAAAATAAAATGTTATTTTTCATCATGTTTCCTTCTAATTATGCTGCACTACTGATCACATGATGGCAATATATATATATATATATATATATATATATATATATATATATATATATATATATATATATATATATATATATATATATATATATATATATACTAGCAGACCCGGCCCGGCTTCGCCCAGTCCCTGATGGGGAGCATCTCGTTTAATTCGTATAAGTAGTCATATAAGCTCCCGTTCCCGTTCCCGTCTGTCTGTCTGTCTGTCTGTCTGTCTGTCTGTCTGTCTGTCTGTCTGTCTGTCTGTCTGTCTGTCTGTCTAATTCATATTTATTGGTTGCAGTTAGAACAAACTTAGATAAACGAAGACCAACTTACAAAAAGCATTAGAAAAAGCACTTGAAAGAGCTTTACATCTTCCCCCAACAATTAACTTGGGTAAATGGAACGGCGACAGCAGCAGCAGCAGAAGAAGAAAAAGGAGGAGGAGGGAGGAAGAGGAGGGAGGAGGAGGAGGGAGGAGGAGGGAGGAGGAGGGAGGAGTGAGGAGGAGGAGGGAGGAGGAAGGAGGAGTAGGAGACAGGAGAAGGAGGGAAGAGGAGGGAAGAGGAGGGAAGAGGAGGATGAGGGAGGAGGAGGGAGGAGGAAGAGGGAGGAGGAGGAGGGATTAGAAGGAAGAGGGAGGGGGGAGGAGGAGGAGGGAGGAGAGGGGAGTAGAGGGAGGATGAGCGAGGATGAGGGATGAGGAGCAGGGAGGAGGGAGGATGAGGAGTATTAGGGAGGAGGAGGAGGGGGAGTAGAGGGAGAAGGAGAGAGGAGGAGGGAGGAAGATGGAGGAGGAGGGAGGAGGAGGAGAGAGGAGGAGGGAGGAGGAGGGAGGAGGAGGAGGGAGAGGGAGGAGGAGAGAGGAGGAGAAGGGAGGCTGAGGGTAGAGGAGGAGGGAGGAGGAGAGCGAAAAGGAGGGAGAAGGGGGAGGAGGAGTAAGAGGGAGGAGGAGGGGAGGGGAGGAGGAGGGAGGAGAAGGGGAGGGGAGGAGGAGGGAGGAGAAGGGGGAGGAGGAGAGGAGGAGGAGGGGGTGGTGAGGAGGAGGAGGAAAGGAGGAGGAGGAGGCGGGGAAGAGGAGAAGGAGGAGAAGTGGGAGGACGAGGGAAGAGGAGTAGGAGGAGGAGGAGGGAAAGAGGAGAAGGAGGAGGAGGGAGGAGGAGGGAAGAAGAGGGGGGGGGGATTGGGAGGATGAGGAGAAGGGGGAGGAGGGGTGAGGAGGATGAGGGGGAAGAGGAGGAGGAGGAGGTTATAACGTATATGCCTGTAGATAACTGTAGCGAAAAGGTCCATCTATTTGAGAAATATGCAACAATTTTACATATATAGCACTGCTATTAGAAGTTATGACCCGGCGTGGCTTCGCCCAGCTCCTGGAGGGGAGCGTCTCATTGAATTCATACAACAAAAAAAAAAGTAACTTAAAAGAATGTCCTTCCACACTCCATCCATTATTTTTATTGAAAACTGTTTTTAATAACCTATCTGACTGTAGATAACTTCTTTAAGCATAAAAAGATGAGTTACAATGTTATGCATTATGCATTATTTTTATGAAAACTTTGAAAATGCCTTAAAGATTATATCATTATTTATTATATCTCATATGCCTATAAATAACTATAGAAAAAGAGTTTATAAACCTTTGAAAACGATGCAACAATATATATATATATATATATATATATATATATATATATATATATATATATATATATATATATATATATATATATATATATATATATATATATATATATATATATATATATATATATATATATATAGCAATGTTATTAAAAGTTATGCCCCTTGAAATAACTTTTCTAGAGTTAAGTCCCCTTGCTATATAGAAATTATAATGAAAAATTAAAAATTAAATAATATTAAGTAAGTAGCCGATTTCCCACTAAAAAAAATATGACAGTTGGCAGCGCGAGAATGAGAGGAAGACGTGTAGAAAATCTCATCTCGATCGGATGGACCGTTCGCGAACGCATAAAGGACATACACAATCACATACAGTCTCTTTTATATATAAGATACTAGCTGACCCGGCCCTGCTTCGCCCAGTCCCTTGTGGGGAGCATCTCATTTAATTCATATAAGTAGTCATAGAAGTTCTCGTTCCCGTTCCTGACTATCTGTCTGTCTGTCTGTCTGTCTGTCTGTCTGTCTGTCTGTCTGACCCCGCCCGGTATCGCCCAGCTCCTGGTGTCGAGCATCTCATTTAATTCATATAAGTAGTCATATAAGCTCCCGTTCCCGTTCCCGTTCCCGACTATCTATCTGTCTGTCTGTCTGTCTATCTGTATGTCTGTCTGTCTGTCTGACCCGGCCCGGCTTCGCCCAGCTCCTGATGGGGAGCATCTCATTTAATTCATATAAGTAGAACAACCTTAGATAAACGAAGACCAACTTACAAAAAGCATTAGAAAGAGCACTTGAAAGATCTTTACATCTTCCCCCAAACAATTAACTTGGGTAAATGGAGCGGCGGCAGCAGCAGCAGCAGAAGAAGAAAAAGGAGGAGTTGGAGGAGGGAGGAGGAAGAGGGTGGAGGAGGGAGGAGGAGGGAGGAGGAGGAAGGAGGAAGAGATAGGCGGAGAGAGGAGAAGGAGGGAGGAGGAGGGAGGAGGAGGGAGGAATAGGAGAGAGGATTGAGGGAGGAGGAGGGATTAGGAGGAGGAGAGGGAAACAGGAGAAGGGAGGAGGAGGGAGGAGGAGGAGGAGGAGGAAGAGGGAGGAGGAGGGAGGAGGAGGAAGGAGGAGGGAGGAGGAGGGAGGAGGGAGGAGTAGGAAAGAGGAGGAGGAGGCAGGCAGGCAGGCAGGCAGGCAGACATATAGATAGGAGGAGTAGAAAGAGGGAGGAGGAAGAGGGAGGTAGAGGGGGAGGAGGAGGAGGGAGGAGGAGGAGAGAGGAAGAGGAGGAGAGAGGCGAAGGAGGGAGAAGGAGGAGGAGGAGGAAGGAGGAGGATGAGGGAGGAGGGGGAGGGGGAGGAGGGATGAGGAAGAGAGAGGAGGAAGAGGGAGAAGGAGGGAGAAGGAGAAGGAGGAGGGAGAAGGAGGGAGGAGGAGAACGCAGGAGGAGGAGGGGGGAGGAGGAGGGAGAGGGAGGATGAGGGAGGAGGAGAGAGGAGGAGGAGGGAGGAGGTGGAGGGAGAAGGAGGGGGGAGGAAGAGGTAGAAGGAGGAAGGAGGAGGAGGAGGAGGAATGATGAGGAGGGAGGAAGAGGAAGAGGGAGGAGGAGGGATGTGGAGGAAGGAGGAGGAGGGAGTAGGTTGACGGAGGATGAGGAGGGAGGAAAAGGGAGGAGATAGGAGGAGAGAGGAGGAGGAGGGAGGAGGTAAGAGGAGGAGGAAGAGGGAGGAGGAGGGAGGAGGAGGAAGGAGGAGGAAGAGGGAGGAGGAGGATGGAGGAGGAAGAGGAGGGAGGAGGGGGAAGGGAAGAGGAAGAGGGTAGAAGGAGGAGGGGAGAGGAGGAGGAGGATTATAACGCATATGCCTGTAGATTTAATAATGACTGAAGTTGTTCCATGTCTTCTTAGAGTTGGCGACAGTGTAAAGAAATATAAAATCTTCAAACTTGATAGAGATAAGGTAACTATTATTTATTTATTATGTTGTTAATCACCGACATGACTGTAGATAACTTCTTTAAGCATAACAAGATGAGTTACAATGTTATGCATTATGCATTATTTTTATGAAAACTTTGAAAATGCCTTAAAGATTGTATCATTATTTATTATAACTCATATGCCGGTACATAACTACAGACAAAGAGTTTATAAATCTTTAAAAACGATGCAACAATATGACTATAAGGTATACAGAAAGGTTATGCCCCTTGAAATAACCTTTTACAGAGTTAAGTCCCCTGAGATAAATAAAATTATAATGAAAAATGAAAAATTAAATAATATTGAGTAAGTAGCCGATTTCACACTAACAAAATATGACAGTTGGCAGCGCGGGAATGAGAGGAAGACGTGTAGAAAATTTCATCTTAATCGGATGGACCGTTCGCGAACGCATTAAGGACATACACACACACACATTGCCTTTTATATATATATATATATATATATATATATATATATATATATATATATATATATATATATATATATATATATATATATATATATATATATTCCCACTGTCCCTATCTACTATCTAGCGAAACCACAGCCAAGGGAACGGGCTTGGTAGAATCAGCGGGGAAAGAAGACCCTGTTGAGCTTGACTCTAGTCCGACTTTGTGAAGACACATGAAGGGTGTAGCATAGGTGGGAGCGCAAGCGCAATTGAAATACCACTACTTTTATCGTTTCTTTACTTATTCAGTCTCTCGGTAGAGATTTGTTCGCAGCAGACGAGCATAATCTCCGGCGGGCCTATTCTCGCTGGTCGCGAGATCCGCACAGTGGAAGGATGGGAGATTTGCTTGGAAATAGACAGGCAATATCTCCTGCGGTAGCTATGGGGGCCTATTCCCGCTGGTCGCGGGGACCGCTAAAAGTCAAGTGGGGAGTCTGACGATAGTGCACGCTTTACACAGGTCCGGACACTTGTGATCGACAGATGTGCGCGCCCTTATGGTCCGGGCTCGTATAAGTCACCTGTGGGACTTGGCTGAACGCCTCTAAGCCGGGTCCCTTGGGTGTCAGGGTCTGGCCATAACTCGCCACCGGCTCGTGGTGGTGAGGTCTCGGTGGATTGACGCTGAGCCGCCAGCGTCTGCAGCCTACCTTGTGCCGGACGTATTGGTTACCCATTCCTCTGGAATACACAAGACTAGGCCGAGAGAGGGGACATGTCGTTTGGGCGCCACATGTTTCTCTGAAGCTCTGCCCAGGCATTGTGATGGAATATTGGCCACATTCCAACTCACACACTTTGGTCTGTCAAGACTGCAAGGTGCCACTCACTTATATATATATATATATATATATATATATATATATATATATATATATATATATATATATATATATATATATATATATATATATATATATATATATATTCATCTTACATAACATTTTAAATTACATTGTAAAACTGGTAGTTTCAAGAAACAAAATACCATCTAATCCTGCTCTGACTGGTATCTTGCTGGTTTTTCTTTGCCAGTTTGGTCTTCACTGGACTCTTTCTGTTTCTCATCTTCCTGTGGGCTTCCATCTGTTAATACAGTTCCTGTAGTTGATTGCTGTGTATCTTGTTCTATGGCTTCATAGTCTAGTATTAGTTTAGCGCCTTGAGCATTTGATTGTGACACAGCTTTGTTGACTTCATTTGCATCACTTTGAGTATTTATTTGTTCTTTGCTATCTGAGAAAAGAGCCAAACTTTCCGATTGTTCTTGAGAAGCAAAATCTGCCTCACCTTCTTCACTTGCACTCTTGGTTGTATTACCTCTGCTGATTTCAGTAGTAGTGTCCTCATCACTCGTAATGTAAGCAATGGGTTTTTCTGAGGATTTTGTCATAACTGAAATTTTTACTGTTTCTGGCTTGTCATCGTTAGACCCAATCATGGTACTTTCAGAGATAAAACCCTCTCTTGATATTGTAACTGTGTTGCGATAGTCAGAATGTCTGACCCTGTGCTGTCTAAAGGCTTCTCTATTTCAGTGTTTGTGGTAGTTTCATCTGAGGTCTTCAAAATTGTCTGCAAACAGGAACTTGTTTCTTCAGGAACTCCTATATCTGTAGTATTGAGCTCCCCTTGGGATACTGCACACTTGAAACTAATGACTGCAGGATCCAGACTACTCTCATTATCAGCAGAGTCACTGACACTAACAGACATACTCTCATGAGCATTTTTATGTTTGGTCACAGGGGCATTAGCAGATGTCCTAGCATTGTTGAAAATCACCCGTGCACTGGCTTTTGGGCTTGGCTTGGGCCTCACTTTAGGTCCTGTCTTTTGGGTGACAGTATGGTTTAGTTTCGGCGATGATGCTAAACTTATTGGTGCAGATTCTGTTTTAATCTCAAAAGAGATAAGTGCCTGAGATGTACTGCTTATTGTGTTTTCAGACACCACAAAATCACCAGCATATGGCTCAGGATTCATGTCAGCAACAATCTTTTCCCAATGATTGTCAACACTGACTTCTGAAACAGGTTCTGTGGTAGCAGTTTTATGTTCAGGTGGTGCACTATCTACTGACTATTAGACTTCTGACTCGTCAGACATGTACAGTGCAGCTAAAGTCTGCTCAATGTCAGCAATCATGGAAGAACGTGCCCCTCGAGGTGACTTTGGTTTGTCTTCAGAATGTGAGCGCAACACTGAACTGTCAGCATCACCGTAAGAGACAATGTTCTCTTTGTCAGAAATATTCTCATTTTTTAAATCCTCTTCACTGAGTTCCGGAGAAGAAAGAATAAGTAAAATTAAATCTATGAAAATATGTTTCCACTGGTTAAACTTCAATCTCGCTGCCTTCTTCACATCTCTGAAAATGGGTAGATACACTAACACTTTCGGACGCAAAAGACTTCACAACACATAACCAATGAGTAAAACAGTCACAATAAAATACATTATTTTCGAAGAATATACATCATAAAGGTATGTATATTATCATCATCACAAAATGTCTTGCCAACTGGTGTGGGAGATCATCCTCTCCTGTAGCATGTATTAATTTTTGCATTGATACCATTCCCTGCCACAATGCAAGGCTATTACGAATTTTCTCTCATTGTCTCCCCTACTTTTTTTTCAATAAATCGTCACAATATGTTCTAGATTTTGTGATAAATTGTCTTTCTGTCTTAGCATCGTTTAAAACATTTATATTACTCATTTTGCTTGTACAAGAAATTCTCTGAAGCTTCTAGGGTAGTTTTTTTGTCTTGTTTACTAATTCTCCAGAATTCATAACCACATGTTCAAACATGTTCTATGTAACATGCAAATATTATCTTTCTAACCTCGAAAGACAATGATTTATTGAAAAGATATTCTTCATTCCATTAAAAGAGTGTTTGTTTATGCTATTCTGTTTTTATCTCTTTGTTGCATCTTTAATCTAGTGTTATATATAAACCTTGCATAAAACGTATAGTATTGCGTTTTAACATAAGTAGCAATGTGTTCTTAACCATGATCAGGCCATATGTGAAAACTTGTTAGGCATATGCTGAGAATAGCTAATCTCATATAGTGCATTGCTTGGGGCACAAAGAGTTAACCGGTGAAAGACATTAAGGACTACAAAACATAAGGAAATAGAATGATGTTGATACTACAAATACACATAACAAGGAAATAAAAGCAGTAGTGATCAGTTTTAAAAAAAAAGAAATGCTGAAGTTAAATACATTAAAAGAAGCTATATTACTGGAAGTCTGTACCAGGAAAGAAAATTATAATTTCTTACAATTCCCAGATGACAAAGAAAATAACAGCTGTATGTGAAAGATGAGCTGTGTCTAAATACAGTATGGTGAAATCAGCCTTAAACAATATGTGGAGCTATAATAGTAAATTAAAGTGAAAATAAAGTCTGGTGAATGAAGATTCTAAAAACAGAAGTCAAGGGGTAAAAAAAAAGGATCTGAAGGAGAAAACAAAGTAAAACAAACGTTTTCAGAAGTTTCTTGTTTAATTTTTGAAATCTGAGTTTGGAATTACTTCATGTTCATGTCAGAAGTTTGTTTTTGTTTCCCTGCTTACTGCAGAATTCACATAACATAAACTGAAGCAAAAAGATAAAACCCATAAGGATGGGTCAAGCCGAAGACATTCTTCAACAGGTGTGTTCACTTGAGGACTTAGAGCCTAGCGAGGAGTGGGTACCCATCTTTTTCTACAGTTTTCATTGAATGGTGTGTGGAAGGACATTCTTTTAAGTTACTGTGCGCCAAGAGCTGGGCGAAACCACGCCGGTCAGACAGATAGACAGACAGACAGTCGGGAACGGGAGAGCTTATAATAACTACTTATATGAATTAAATAGATGCTCCCCACCAGGGACTGGGTGAAGCCGGGCCGGGACAGACAGACAGACAGACAAACAGATAGTCGGGAACGGGAGAGCTTATATGACTACGTATATGAATTAAATGAGATGCTCCCCACCAGGGACTGGGTGAAGCCGGGCCCGGTCAGACAGACAGATAGTCGGGAACGGGAGAGGTTATATGACTACGTATATGAATTAAATGAGATGCTCCACACCAGGGACTGGGTGAAGCCGGGCCCGGTCAGACAGACAGATAGACAGACAGACAGATAGTCGGGAACGGGAGAGCTTATATGACTACTTATATGAATTAAATGAGATGCTCCCCACCAGGGACTGGGTGAAGCCGGGCCGGGTCAGCCAGACAGACAGACAAACAAGCAGACAGACAGACTGATAGATAGATAGATCCCCTCCAGAGCCTGGGCGAAGCCGGGCCGGGTCAGCTAGTGTATATATATATATATATATATATATATATAATTATATATATATATATATATATATATATATATATATATATATATATATATATATAACACTACTGTATGTATGGCACATAAACCTGGACAGTGAACAAGCAAATGGAAAGTGAAATGCGGATATGCAAAATGATTTTATAATAAATAATATAATCAATTATAATCATGCAAACAAAAACAATCAAATACAGCAGAGCTTCTAGAGAAGCTTAAAGAGAAAAAAAAATGTGGACACCAGAGGACAAGCTAAACACCAACCTTAAAAAATATATCGTGAACAGAATGGTTTATTAGTACGAATATTTTTTTTTTTTCTGGCTTCGATGCGAAGGAGTTACGAGAGCAGTTCCCACATACACGCTTTCGAAACTCAGCTGCAGACAATTTGGCAGCAAACCGCCTTGTGTTGTTTTTTACGAAATGGCATGGATGCCGGTCGTTCAGAAAGCAATGGAAAACTACTGAGCGTAAACTTGCCAAGTGATCACAAAAGCAAAAAATATTGGTGTTGATGCTACGCCCTGTAAAGGATATGCACCTATGTTTTTATTCTTTAATACAAGGGACATAATT
>JACEFZ010027807.1:305000-398121 GCA_014155875.1 Cepaea nemoralis | reverse complement strand
CATCCAATTCTATCTGGGAATCAATAAACTATCATCATTCTGTGACAGATACACAAAGTGGAAAGTGGGAAAAAAGGAGCAACAAAGACATTTATAATCTGTTTAAGTCCCCGCTAATCACTGGTATCATGAAGGCTAATAGACTGCAATGGCTGGGGCACATAGAAAGAATGGAAGATAATAGGGAAACAAAACTCGCTTACACTCAAGAAATAAATGACCGTAGACCTCGAGGTAGACCAAGAAGACGGTGGAGAGATAATATATATACAGACCTACAAGCACTTGGAATCAACGACTGGGAAGAGAAGGTCAACCAGAGAGACGAATGGAGACGGCTTGTATCTGCAGCAAAGAACCTCAATGGCTCGGAGTGCTGAAGAATAATATATATATATATATATATATATATATATATATATATATATATATATATATATATATATATATATATGTGTGTGTGTGTGTGTGTGTGTGTGTGTGTGTGTGTGTGTGTGTGTGTGTGTGTGTGTGTGTGTGGTTTTTAAGACGAATGTTGCGAATTCCTTGGACTGGCAGAGTAACTAACAACGATTGCCTGAAAGAGGCTAATGAAACTAGAACACTATATACAACAATAAGAAAGAGACAAACAGCTTTCTTTGGTAATGTGATGAGAAGAGAGGCATTGGAGAACATCGTGACAATTGGAAAGATCGAGGGGAAGAGAGGCAGAGGCAGACCAAGAGAAATGATGCTGGACGGATTGAGACGGTGGCATAGAGGAATATCATCAGCAGAGTTGATCCAGAACACCAAAGACCGAGATCTGTGGAGAGCCATGAACAACTATGCCAGCCGGCACGGCATTTGATGATATATATATATATATATATATAATATCTATCATATATTGCACTACATTTCTAACGATTTTTCACAAAAGAAGTTTACAAAGAAGGAGCCCACGTCTGTGGCAATGGGGTGGAGAATGCAGTTTGCGATCCTGCATTCGAAATAAGCTACAGGCGATTTGGTAGCAGACCGCCGTGTGTTAATTTTGAACAATGATTTGAGCGTCGGTCATTCAGAAAGCAATGGGAATTACTGAACGTAAACTTGCCTTGTAAGTCACAAACAAATGTGACAAATGCTAGGATTGGCTGCAACGTCCCGTAAGAGGGCATGAAACTAACTTTAACGAAAAAGGGATAGTGTCATCATGGACTCAAAGTAAAGGAAAAAATAATCTACTTGATATAACGTCCAAGCCAGTTCAACTGTTCATTTACATATACGCCAATCCACACAAACTAGCCAGCTTCTTTCTCCCTCATCGGTCATTGTTTCTCCGGCCAGCAATCCCAATTACCAACGTAACCACCAAATAAAGTCACCACCGAAAATGGCGGTTAATCTCCTTTTTCTCAACCCACTTCCGCCGACGAGCCTCCTGCGGTAATTGTCTACGATTTAGGCACGTCTTCTCGGACATTACCGCAGAATTCATCAACGTTACGCCCCTTTTGTTTTCATCCTTCAAGATTAGCCATTTCTCCCCTCTCTATCGACATCTGACAAAAGTTTTCTTTCGAGGTTCTCCTCCGCTCATTAGCACCACGGGGAGAATTATATCAAAGTTTCCACCAACATAGCATCCATCTTTGTATTGCCACGTGACATCTCTGCGGGTTTAATATCCGGTCTTGGTGTATGGGACCGAACATGGCCAGTTCTTGAGAAATGAGGAGCGATAGCCGGCTGAAACTGGAGATCTTCAGATCTTGGATAGGAAGGATGCGTTTGAAAGGTCACATGGGAGCAAGAGGTCATACTCAATTGATTAATAACTATTGATAGTTTTTGTTTTTATTTATTGTTTTTTTTTGTGGTCGTTCTCTCGCCTGGAACTCAAGCGTAGTACATATACTTAGGGCACTAGACTGATTTTGGCGTGTGGATTAGTGTTCCCTATTACCAGTGTCCCTCGCCATTAGGCGAACCCACTCCGACTTCTGGGGTACTTGTAATTTACGTCCCCAAGTCAAGGACAAGAAGTCAACATTTTAGTCCAGCTTACCGTTCTAGGGGTTGAACCCTCTACCTTGACATCGGTACACTGGAAGTTTCAGAGTAAGCGCTCTTATCCATTCGGCCATATATTGTTGTGGTTGTTGTTGTTGTTGTTGTTGTTGTTGCAGATATTGTTGTTATTGAATTCCCCTGAAGGGGGCGCTATTTAACTCTTAAATCCGATGCACTGTCTTCAATTCGTTATTGTTGAGGTCTGTGGTTTTTGTGGGTTTATTCACCCTAATTCTTGTCTTGTGAGTCCTATTTCAGACTGGTTATGTTGTGTCCTTAGAGGGCTTACATCTATCGCAGTGGTAGCGTCGGTAGCGTAGTGTCTAGACTCCGGGTCGGCGATCATAGGTTCGAATTCGCATGGAGGCGGACTTTTTAAATTGTCCTGTGCTCGCATATAAACTCAGGCTAATATCTGTACAAGGAAACGTTATGGGAAGTAAAGGCTACTGCTTACTGCTTACCACATTACAGATAGAGTGTCGAGTGCCGATTGGTCTTTATGTTTTTTTAAATTTTAAACTGACATTCGGAATCAAGATGCTCAAAAACGGACTGACGTAGCGACTCAAAGAGTTTTCGTCAGGGGACAATAAGAACGAGTAGAGGGCATGGGGTGCTTAGACAATTGCGTATAAAAATAGAATGACAAGCAATGAATAAATCATATTAACATAATATTAAGGCTTATGTAGAGGGAAGAGGCGGGAACGATTGTGTACCGGCTAGAACGTTACTCCAGTAATACCTTAAGCGTGGTCAGGATAGGATTCGATGCCAGCTGTCGACGTTGGCTACGAGAGAGAGACTGACCACTTATTCCTTTGTGCATTCAGGGCTATATTAAGTGTGATGGTCTGAACACTTCACATGCCCACAGGTGCTGCGGGACGTGTTGACTTGTTTTTTAATGGCGAAGTCGCTTGGAAAGTGCGACGTCCGCTGATCCAAGACTCTGGTGATCGTGTGAGCTTCCGAAACATGACCACCCAAGCTTATCGGCATGGTACATGATGATGATTCAGAATTCTCGATTGTGCTACGGAGTGAGTGCACTGTTTCTGAAATTCTCATGTGTTAACATCAATGATGTCTTACTGTACAACCTTACGTATTTACTACTAGCGAATCAACAACCATGGTCAAAATGCGAGAACTGCAAATTAAAAGAGGTGTGGTCAAACAAGAACACGACGCAAGAAGCGAAAAAAGATTGATAAACCAACACAGAACTGGTGTCGTTAGCCGCTACACGCTGAGGATTTACTGAAGAGGGGATCCGAGCACTTATGGACTGAATGGTTCAATGTGCAATGAGAATGATCTGTCGACTTACTAACTAGCTAACTACTAGCAGTTTACGTTATTGCGCTGCAGTTTGTAAACCGCGCCGTTTCTTCTTCTTTCTTCCTTCGTCACACCCAGTCATGCACCTGAGAGGACAGTGTGTCCTTAATGGGGTATGACTACCTATGAGTAATTTTACTTTTTCTAACAACGGTGTCAGAGCATATGAACAATTTGCTCGCGGGGTCGCCTATTTTTCGTCCCTATCAGATCTCGCTATCCATTATAACAAGGAGACATGTGAATATCATTAGTATGCTTTTTTGTGCTCGCCCTTGCTTTGAACTCAAGGATAGTATTGCTAGACTGAATTTAGCGCGTGGATTAGCTTTCCCTATTAACAGTGTAACATGGCCGTCTTCCTGGCCAAGGTGTTAACGACGTTGTCTGTAATCCCGTATATCCACGTGGGGGGTAACAGCTGCGCGAGATTCGGCAGCGGATCGCGCAACGCTGGTAACTTACGGGGGTATGTAAGCCGGTCGTTCAGAAAGCAATGGCAAACTACTGAACGTAAAACTTGCCTAAGACATCAACAGCAGCTGAAAAATGCTGTTGTTGACTGCAACGTCCTGCAAGGGATATGCATTAAAAATAAGTCGATGACGGGAGGTCAATATTATAGTCCAACTGCCCGGTGTAGAGGTTGAAACCCTTACCTCGGCATCAGCACACCGGATGTTTAAGAATACGCATTCTTATCAATTCGGCCATGCTGACCTACGAATATCATTAGACACCAATGCTTCTTGGAAAGATTCCCAGCACTATGCTGGGACTGAACCCTGAACCCTCAAGTGTAATCTCTACGCCACGTTCCCCCGGCCCTTGATTCTATTTATTTTTCAACTACACCACAAGGTAGGGTTAATGCATTTCCTCCAGAAATCGAAAGAAATCGGGAAGGATGTTAAAGACGATCTGAAATTTAAATTTAAAAAAAAAGAAGCGAGGAGGGCTTAAGTAAACTTCAGGAAAAAAAATATAAATCCGCGAGACTCGAATGGGACAACCATCCATTTTCATTCTTATTGTAAATTGAAAAATTAGGAGCAATGAGCAAGTTAGCTTTTTCGTCACGAGGTCACGTGACTACTAATGCGCACGCGCATCAATTACATCCGGTGAGAGACAAATGGATTTCCGTGCCGTTTTTATTTTTCCAGCCTGATTTCCTCAAATTGTTTAAGCCTTACATCTTTCCATCCTTCCTTCAACCAAACAGAAAAAGAACTGATGATAAAATGTTCATGTTTTCGTATTACTTTCTCAGTTCTTGATCTTGAGATTCTTGTTGTTCTTGTTGTTGATCGACCTATTAGCCTCTTCGTGTTGCCTTTTTGTTTTAATCGATTCCTCTGAATGCCCGAAAGAGGCTAATGAAACTGAAACACCATATACAGCAATAAGAAAGAGGCTAAATTAAAATAAATCATTATGTACAAAAATAATAAAAGAGGCTAAATTAAAATAAATCATTATTTACAACAATAATAAAGAGTCTAATGAAACTACAACACCATATACAACAATAAGAAAGAGGCTAATGAAACTAAATCATTATGTACAACAATAAGAAAGAGGCTAATGAAACTAAATCATTATGTACAACAATAAGAAAGAGGCTAATGAAACTAAATCATTATGTACAACAATAAGAAAGAGGCTAATGAAACTAAATCATTATGTACAACAATAAGAAAGAGGCTAATGAAACTAAATCATTATGTACAACAATAAGAAAGAGGCCAATGAAACTAAATCATTATGTACAACAATAAGAAAGAGGCTAATGAAACTAAATCATTATGTACAAGAATAAGAAAGAGGCTAATGAAACTAAATCATTATGTACAAGAATAAGAAAGAGGCTAATGAAACTAAATCATTATGTACAACAATAAGAAAGAGGCTAATGAAACTAAAACACAATATACAACAATAAGAAAGAAGATAATGAAACTAAAACATTATATGCAACAATTAAATAAAAAGATTTAAACAGCTTTTTTTGGTAATGTGACGAGAAGAGAGGAAGAACATTATAAGAACTGGAAAGATCAATCGAAAGAGAGGCAGAGGTAAATCAAGATAAATGACGTTAGAAGGACTGAGAATGGTGGCATGGTGAGAATATCATCCGCATAGCTGGTCCAGAACACCAGCTTCTTCTTCTTTCCAGCGACCTAGATCTGTGGAGGGACATGAACGCCTACGCCACCTGGCAGGGCACATGCTGCTTCTGCTGCTGATAATGATGATGATGGTGATGATGATGATGATGGTGATGATGATGGTGGTGATGAGGATGATGTTGATGATGATGATGGTGATGATGATGATGCTGGTGGTGATGATGATGCTGGTGGTGATGATGATGGTGGTGATGATGATTACGATGATTCTGTTGTTACGTTTCTTTCGCCTGCTTCTCATACACCTCTACCCCCTTCCCCTGTTTCTGATCCTGCTCTTCCACTTCCTCATCCACAACCACCACCTCCTCCCATATCATTACTTAGATACCCTCCTCCTTCTTCCTTCACCTCCTCCTTTTCCTGCTACTTACCCCACACCCTTCTCTGTTCTCATCCCCCACTTTGTTTCTCATTCTTCCTTCTCCTTTTCCTTTTTCTTCTTCCCCCACCCTGCATGCCCCTACTCCATCACCACCCTTGTGTTAAGTCTAGTACATTTTACGAACATTTAAATCCAAGACAAAATTTAGAAGATTGACAGACCACCCTATGTACAACAGATTTAATGGTTTTGGAAAGGGAAGACTGAAGCGTAGCAACTTTGTAGAAACTGCAAAACGAAGGATTAGGGCAGATCCTATACTTAACATATCAACAGTCAAGCCCATACACAATGCACACAAGTTCCCAGCTTGGAGACAGCAGCAACTGCCTGAGATGATAGAAAACATTCCTGGTATTGAGAAAAAGAACACTCAGCATGAAACCGAAGGAAGAGAAATAACCCTAAACTACATAAAAGAACATTACCCAAGCAGGAATTGGACCCATGCATATACAGATGGATCAGCCAAAAATTCAATAGAGAATGGAGGAGGAGGAATTCTCCTAAATTAAAAAAATGGAGTGAAAAAAACACATTCAATGGCAACTGGAAAATTTTCAAGTAACTTCAAAGCGGAGGTAGAGGCTTTGAAAACTGCAGCAGAAATGCTCCTGATGGAGGAAAATAAAGAGAAGCAAATAGCTATCTTCACAGATGCAAAGTCAGCTGTCTCAATACTGAAGAGCAATAACAGCACAGAACTAACTGACCTAAGAGCAGCACTCCATGGTCTATGCCAGAAATCCAAAAAAGTTGTAATACAGTGGATCCCATCACATTGCAGTATACCTGGAAACGAAGAGGCTGACAGACTGGCAAAAGAGGGCGGACGACTACCACAGCCTGACATAGACATAACCTATAATGAGGCAAAGAGGTTGATAAAAAGCACTTATAGAACCAAATGGGAATTCAGAGCATCCAGGCCATCAGAAGGATGATGCATATTACAAACTCGAACGAAGAGAACAAGTAGCAATCTTCAGACTCCGCACAGGACATAACAGGCTGAAATACCACTTGTTCAATAAACTAAAGATAGGAGATACCGATGAATGTAATTGTAGAACTGGAAAAATGACAGCAAAACATTTGCTGCAGGATTGCCCAACGTATGCAGAACAGAGAAAGATATTTTGGCCCACACCTGCTTCATTTGAGGACAAGCTCTATGGAGATATCAACAAGCTCAAGTTGACCGCAGCTTACTTTAACTACATACAGGTTGACATTTAAAGGTGCATGAAGGCCCAGAGGCATGAAATGGAATATTGCTTGGATAGCAAATCCATTATGTGGAAAGTCCAATCGAAAGCTCGCTGTGTGGGCTTCATAAAAGGTGGAAAAGTGTCATAGTGGCACGAAATGGAATATTGCTTGGATAGCAAATCCATTACGTGAAAAGTCCGAATCAAAAGCCCATTGTGTGGGCTTCATAAAAGGTGGAAAAGTGTCCTAGTGGCATGAAATGGAATATTGCTGGATAGCAAATCCATTACGTGGAAAGTCCGAATCAAAAGCCCACTGTGTGGGCTTCATAAAAGGTGGAAAAGTGTCCTAGTGGCATGAAATGGAATATTGCTTGGATAGCAAATCCATTACATGGAAAGTCCGAATCGAAAGCTCACTGTGTGGATGTCATCTGCAGACTGCATACTTCTGGTTTCCGGAAGAACAGCCTATGGTGAACGGAAGGCCCAATATACGGAAGTGAGGCTAAGCAGCCATGTGCAGGACGTGACGATTCCTTGGGTGAGCCCAGTACCAGAGCGCTATGTATCGGCTCTGCAAGTATGGAAGCCTCCTTGGATGGCGGGGAATGCCCATGGTCTGCCCCTGCCTTCCCTTGAGGGCTGACCAGGATCTTTGGCTGTTCTATATGGACCAGCTGGGATGGGGGATAACACCACAACAGTGAGAGTCAAACGTCCTAAGAAACCCCCGGGAAGGTTAACCCGGTCAACAAATGCCCGCAGAAGTCGGATGTGTCGGCCTAACGGCGCAAGAACGCAGCTCTGCTGTAAACAGGCACAACGCAATCACATCCGAAAAAAAAAACTCCGGATGAACGAAGAAGAAGAAGAAGAAGAAATCCAAGACATGACTGAGTGGTTAGTTCTGTTCTTTTCACATAAGATATAGGACTATACGTCGGTGTGACCCACCATGAAGGCCCAATGGTTCGTGTCCTCGTTAATGAACCCATGCTTGGCTAATATACATTTCTGACAGTTTTGCAAACAGTTAACTATGGACATATATAGAGGAGGATCAGCAGAGTTATACAATTGCATCAATATTTGACATCTATTATACTCTCTTCTATATATCCATATCTAACTGTTTGCACCATTTTCTTATTTGGCACCTTTCACAACTGAACTGCTGCGCAGCCTTTCTTTATACGGAGCAGGTATCTAACAACGTTTGATACCAATACTTTTGCTGTTTACGGTTTAGTTTGTAACTTAAATTCTCTAATGAATAACACGAATGAATGGACTTAGCAACCAAATTATTGGGACTAGTGGGGATAAAGCATGAACTGTTGTTCTTTAGATCTGTTCGCGTTGTCCCTGATGAAGACCACTAAGATCTAAACATCAATGTATTAGTTATTTTTATCACTAAACGTCGATGCATTAGTTACTTTTATCATTGTTATATTAAGACTGAGCCGGTCTACCTGGCCAAGGGTTTAACAACATTGTTCGTAATCCCGTTTATCCACGTGGGGAAAACAGCACCTGCGTGAATCGGCACCAGTTCGCGCCGCGCTGGTAATTTACGGGGGTATGTAAGCCGGTAGTTCAGAAATCAATGGCAAATTACTGAACGTAAAACTTGCCTAGTACATCAACAGCAGCTAAACATGCTGGTGTTGACTGCAACGTAAGGGATATGCAACATTTTAAAAAACATAAAAATTAAGACTGTGGTTTCAATGTGTCAAACTTCGGTTTGTTGAAATGTATTTACACCGTGTCTTTGTTTATCATCTCTCACTTTTTACATGAGTCACTCATACTGAACTGTCTTCACTGTGTATTGTTATATCCTGCAACAGTCGTTACTTCGCTTAGCGACGAGGGTAAGTCAATAAGTAAGTCACAAATGGATGTAGAAACATAACTAAATATGATAACAACTTGAAACCAGTTTATGTTTATACATACATTGTCCCTTTATTTCTCAACATAATTTCCACCAACATTGATGCACTTATCCCATCGCTTTATCAGTCCTCCCAAACCCGCTGCTCACCCTCGTACTATACATATTTTGTCGTTCGCTCGCTTTGAACTCAAACGTAGTCCATATACGTGCTACTACCCCTAGTGCGCTGGACTGATTTTTCAGTGTGGATTAGCTTTCCTTATTACTAGCGTCCCTCGCCATTACGTGAAGTAAAGCTGACTTCTGAGGTACTCATAATTTACGTCCCCAAGTCGTTCATTAATCCTTAGCCACAGACGTTGTCTTACACCAGCCAACATCTTGGAGCACCTCGCCGTGGTGCTGCTTATCCACAGGGGCAATGACCCAGACTCGATAGAAAGACAAAATATAAACGACAGTAGAAGATAATTAAAAAAAAAAAAAAGACAATAAACTTAAATGCAACTGCGTGAAGAAAATGAGAGAATGTAACCACAGACATGAACGAATGGACTTAGCGACCAAATGCTCGGGACTGACAGGGATAATGTATGAACCGTTCTAGTGAGCCATTGTTACGGGGAATGAGCAAGAGGCCGCGCGTAAGAATAGCACTCAATTTTGCGGTGGCGCGAAAGTGTGGGCGAGAAGGTAATGAGAATTTACATTCTGTGCTTGAATATGTTTCCGTCTGTTCTTATTCATGAACAGGGAGCATACAGCTGTGAAATGGTTAAGCTGCATGCCTCGTGAACCGAAGGTTGTTGGTTCGACTCCGGCCTACGACATTCGATTATAATTCTAAATTTTAGTTGCATGGCCTTCACAGGACGTAGTAGTCAACCCCAGATTTTTCGCTGGGCAAATTGTACGTACAATAGTTTGCCATTGCTTTCTGACCGACCGGCACCTGCAATTTTCTCGGAGACTACTGGGGGTCATCGCAGGAGCTGCAGATTTCGTGCATTGTTAGACGATTTAGCCAGGCCGCCCTGCTGAATTAGACCCAGCCATATGGGATAAAACCCGATGTAACAAAGTCGATTCTCCTCCCTTTTAAACTTTTTTTTTTTTTTTCGTAAAACGTATTAATGAACCAAAGAGAGATTGTGTAGAAGTGTATGAATGTACCCATGATCAATGTTTGTTTTTATTATCTCTCACTTTTTCGCAGGAGTCATTCATGCCTAACTGTTTTCATTTTGAATTGTTATATCCTTCAGCAGCCGTTATTTCTCCTAGCTAATATACATATGCCGGTCTCCCTGGCCTAGTGGTTAAAAGACTTTCTCCGTAATCCCGTTTATCCACGTAGGATAACGCAGCGCGCGAGAATTGACAGCGGCTCTCGCCGCGTTAGTGACTTGCAGGGTATGTGAGCCGACCGCTCAGAAAGCAATAGCAAACCACTGAGCGTAATCTCGCCAAGAAATCATTAGAAATCATCAGAATTACAGCGGTAAAATGCTGGAATTGACAGCGATGTCATGTAAAGGATATGCGAAAAAATATACATATACCATAGTGACTGCAATGTGGTGTGCCTCAAACTGAAGGTCCATCGACATCAACAGAATATAGACGACCGCATATGTAATCTAATTCGAAGGTCACAGGTTGTTGGTGAGGTGTAATAAAAAGTAGTGCTTTCGTGCTCTCGAGTCTGTCTACCTGTACTCGGGCTCTTCTATTGCGCATGTACGCTTTCACTTATGTGTACAATTTTTCCATTCAATTTATAGTTTCTCAGTTTCTTCATCAGACCTTATTTCCAGACTGTCAAAAGCTTTCTTTACATCTATACAAAGATCTATATAGAAGAAGAGAAGAAGAAGAAGAAGAAGAAGAAGAAGAAGAAGAAGAAGAAGAAGAAGAAGAAGAGAAGAAGAAGAAGAAGAAGAAGAAGAAGAAGAAGAAGAAGAAGGAGGAGGAGGAGGAGGAGGAGGAGAAGAAGAAGAAGAAGAAGAAGAAGAAGAAGAAGAAGAAGAAGAAGAAGAAGAAGAAGAAGAAGAAGAAGAGGAGGAGGAAGAAGAAGAAGAAGAAGAAGAAGAAGAGGAGGAAGAAGAAGAAGAAGAAGAAGAAGAAGAAGAAGAAGAAGAAGAAGAAGAAGAAGAAGAAGAAGAAGAAGAAGAAGAAGAAGAAGAAGAAACAGCCCAAAATTTATGACACACAATAACAACAAACAATATACATACCAGACTAGATTCTCAGTCCAAGTAAACAAAATGCAGGGGACAATCGGCTACAATAATGTTAGAATAAACCGATCTAATAACACTCGGAACAGTCTATGCTCGTCGCCAACATCAAGCAAAAAGTTCAAATACTAATGGCAGAGTTACTATGTGTCCGTCTACCCTGTCCCCGGAGTCCTCAATGTCGGGTCACTCCCCGCAGCACCTTTCTCTCCAGGCAATGTACACACGATTCTACAGACTCCGACCACCTCTGCCTTATATATACCAATACCCCGTTGAGCGGTGCAGACTCAACCAATCTGTTTGCCTGCTCATTTCCCACTACACCAGCATGTCCTAGGTCCTAGAGGAAAACCCAGCAGACGCTCTCCATTTTTGATTGTAGAATTGAACCCAGCCACTATGGCCGACGCATGCCTGTCTTCACCTTTCTCATCATACTGTGTACTTTGTGAGCCCGTTACAATCACGACATGCGTGTGCACATGCCTGTTACATACCACCAAAAGAAAAGAATGACCAATCAATCAGAAAGCCACACGAGACAAATATCACTGGAATAAGTAAGAATAAAACACAACACAGCTGTCCGACGTTTCGGTATCATTAATTTTCTCAATAATGAAACAAAAATATAGATGTAAGATAAAGTTGCTTGTTTAAAGTTAGTTGCATATTCTTTACAGGACATCGCAGTCAACCACAGCCTATTTTTGCAGTTTGTGATCTCTTGCCAAGTTTACGTTCAGTAGTTTGCCATTGCTTTATAAACGACTGGCACTCATACCATTTTATAAAACTCATCGCAAGGCCGTCTGCTGCCAAATCGCCCGCAGCTTGGTTCGAACGCGGTGTGCGGATTTACGAACTGTGCCCGTAACCGCTTCGCCACAGAGAAATATAAAAATATGAAAATAAAACACTACATGTAATAGGAATGTTTACAAAGGGGAAGTGAAGCATGGGAGCGCCACACACCAGTTAAAATATGTCTTATTCAACAGCTATATGACTGAGCCAGTCTCCCTGTCGTAGAGGTTAACGTCTTTCTCCGTAATCCCGTATATTCTCGTGAGTAACGCAGCTGCACGAGAATCGGCAGCGGTTCGCACCGCTCTGGTAACTTATGGGGGTATGTGAGCCGGTCGCTCAGATAGCAATGGCAAACAACTGAGCGTAATCTTGCCTGGTACATCAACAGCAGCTGTAAAATACTGGTATTGACTGCAGCGTCCTGTCAGGGATATGCAACATTAAAGGGACCGTGAAGTGAAATAATATGATATGATATACACAGCCCATTTTCTCGCTGTCTTCTTCCAACTGGGAAAAAAAAAAATACAATCCAGTTGATAAGAGAATAGGAACTCTTTAAACTCAAATATCAGTTATCAGTTATCAGTTGGGGTATCTTCGTTGCACTCCGGACATGTCCATAGGTGCTCAGATCCTCCCCCCCAGCATATGCATCAGCGTCCAGTGGCTAAATAGTGCCAGTTCTGTGTTGGTTGACGAGGCACTTTGTTTTCCCGATGTACCTCTCGCGTCTGGCTATGCCGATTCTTACTCCCAGGTCCCGGACAGCGATGTGGAATCACTGACGTCAAAATCCTCTGTTCTCGCCAAAACTCAAATATATTCAAAGGGAAGTAATACGAACAACACACCGACATTCTTTAAGTACAGATTTGTTTCCCTTAAAACAAATGTTTAACGCCCCAATTCATCCTTCAAAGGCAAACATATATAGGTTCTCGCCTACCGACCTCATGGTCACGGGTTCCAGACAGGGTAACAGCTTTTATTGAAAACTGACCAAATGTAAAAGTGGGTAGCAGGACATCTATTGGGGAATTAAAGGCGGCCGGCGTGACACTGATCACACCACCACTCAAGCGCCAATTAGCCTTTAAACATATGGATATAGCACCATATGTTCAATGCGCGAGACGCGTAAAGAGTTCTTTACTATACACTGTAGTTACATTCATGTATATGGGAACTGAAGTCGACCTGCATCTAGTACAGATTCGTCAATACAAATAGAGATCTTGCACCATGTACGTAAAGCGTGTAAAGGAGTCTTTTATTTTGCCTTACTTACTATGAATGCAATTGGGAAGTAAAGTCGACTAGTGCGATATTTACTATATTATCCCCCTCCCCTCTAGCACCTATTGGTACATAAAGTATGCCCAGAACATCTCTTTTTCTCCACCTCATCCTCCTCCCCCTTCTTCTTCTTCTTCTTCTTCTTCTTCTTCTTCTTCTTCTTCTTCTTCTTCTTCTTCTTCTTCTTCTTCTTCTTCTTCTTCTTCTTCTTCTTCTTCCTCTTCTTCTTCTTTCATTTGCTTTAAATGTATTGTCTATAACTGCAATGTTATCTCTTGCATTAACTTAACTGTCTATTTTAGTTCAATGAGTGGTCCATGCAGTTTATCTTCCACTGTTGTTTCCCTGGGCCAGAAGTTTAGGTGCAATTTCTTTCTGTGAGAACAGTGCCCATTATGGGCTGGTCATCCTTGCCATTATGTCCACAGTGGCATCCTTCTCCTAGCACAGCTTCTTCTTCTTTCGTTCGCCTGAATTATGTTTATAACTGCAATGTTGTCTCTTGTATGAATCTAACAGTCTTTTTTAGTTCATTCAGCGGTCCATCTTCCATTGTTGTCTCTCTAGGCCAGAAGGTTCGCCTGGATATGTTGTAGTTTGGGCAATCCTAGCACAGCTAAAGTAGTGCCTGTTTTGAGGAATGTTCAACTGCTCGTCACTTGATTTTAACATGTACTATATGTACTGCTTATTTCATCATGTGTATGCCAATTCCACGAATTACCATATTGAATTGCATCATTATTTTAAAAAAATTAATCACCGTATAACATATTTATATATTTTTTTTCATTTCAAAATGTGTCTATTTTTTTTCCTTTCATGTTTTCCCATTGTTTCCTATTTTGTCCATATTGTGAGGACGCTCACGATACTCTTCAGGGTATATGTGTGTGTGTGTGTGTGTGTGTGTGAAGTGTGGGAGTTTGTTTATGTTAGTTTTAGTGATTATGTGAGGCAGCGTGTATGTGTCTAGATATGTGAGTGTGTGTTTGGGTGGATGGGTGGGTGTGTGTATGTATGTGTGTTTATATGTGTGTATGTGTTTTGTGTGTGTATGTGTGTGTGTGTGAATGTGTTTGCATGTGTATATATATGTGTGTGAGCATGAGTGTGTATATGTTTGTTGTGTATGTATGTGTGTGTTTATAAGTGTATGTGTGTTTATGTATCTTCTTCTTCTTCTTCTTCTTCTTCTTCTTCTTCTTCTCCTTCTTCTTCTTCTTCTTCTTCCTCTTCTTCTTCTTTCATTTGCTTTAAATGTATTGTCTATAACTGCAATGTTATCTCTTGCATTAACTTAACTGTCTATTTTAGTTCAATGAGTGGTCCATGCAGTTTATCTTCCACTGTTGTTTCCCTGGGCCAGAAGTTTAGGTGCAATTTCTTTCTGTGAGAACAGTGCCCATTATGGGCTGGTCATCCTTGCCATTATGTCCACAGTGGCATCCTTCTCCTAGCACAGCTTCTTCTTCTTTCGTTCGCCTGAATTATGTTTATAACTGCAATGTTGTCTCTTGTATGAATCTAACAGTCTTTTTTAGTTCATTCAGCGGTCCATCTTCCATTGTTGTCTCTCTAGGCCAGAAGGTTCGCCTGGATAGTTGTAGTTTGGGCAATCCTAGCACAGCTAAAGTAGTGCCTGTTTTGAGGAATGTTCAACTGCTCGTCACTTGATTTTAACATGTACTATATGTACTGCTTATTTCATCATGTGTATGCCAATTCCACGAATTACCATATTGAATTGCATCATTATTTTTAAAAAATTAATCACCGTATAACATATTTATATATTTTTTTTTCATTTTCAAAATGTGTCTATTTTTTTCCTTTCATGTTTTCCCATTGTTTCCTATTTTGTCCATATTGTGAGGACGCTCACGATACTCTTCAGGGTATATGTGTGTGTGTGTGTGTGTGTGTGTGTGTGTGTGTGTGTGTGTGTGTGTGTGTGTGTGTGTGTAAAGTGTGGGAGTTTGTTTATGTTAGTTTTAGTGATTATGTGAGGCAGCGTGTATGTGTCTAGATATGTGAGTGTGTGTTTGGGTGGATGGGTGGGTGTGTGTATGTATGTGTGTTTATATGTGTTGATATGTGTTTTGTGTGTGTATGTGTGTGTGTGTGAATGTGTTTGCATGTGTATATATATGTGTGTGAGCATGAGTGTGTATATGTTTGTTGTGTATGTATGTGTGTGTTTATAAGTGTATGTGTGTTTATGTATGTGTGTATATGCAGGTGTATGGGTGTGTGGTTGCGTGTATGTGTGCGTCATTGTATGTGTGCGTACGTGTGTGTGTATAAATGTGTGTATAGGTGTGTGTATATGTATGCGCATATGTATGTATGTGTATGTATGTATATGTGTGTGTATGCTCGTGTATGTATGTTTGTGTGTGTACGTGTGCATGTATGTGTACGTGTGCATGCATGTGTATTTGAATGTTATTGTGTGCATAATTGTGCAAGTTTGTGCAAATGATGAAAGTATGTATGCAGGTATGTACATGTGTGTGTGTGTTTATGAATGTGCGTGTGTACGTGTGTCTGCCTGTCTCATAACATGATGATATGCATTTTTATGTTTACAAAATCCATTTGACAATTTTGTTTTCCTATGTGAATGTAACATGCACAATCGATGAACGAAAGATGAGTGATTGGAAGGGCCGAATGTAAGACGGGCCTGCGTGCCCAGTTTGTGATCCTGTGAAAATAAAGTTTGTTTGTTTGTTTGTTTGCACCCTTTACCCGCCTGTCGTCACTTATACAATCATGAACGAGGGTCTTAGCGGTACTCAAGCCTTGCTCAAGATGTGTCGCTGTCGGAGGGAAGGTGGCTCCTTACATCTGTTAGTAGTTGAGTTGAGTGAAGAATCAATATCACATCACACGGGACATTCCCATACGTGCTCAGTCCTCATCTACAACACCCAGCGTAGAGTCCCAATCAATACTAATGGTACATCTGTTAGTTAGAGTTTATCTAACCTCGTCGGTGTGCTTACAGATTTGTTTGTTTTACTATATCTCTTAACAGCTTCTCATTTCATAGTTCATTCTTCCTATCATAAACTTGTTTATAAGTAATTATTTATTCATGTATGAATACCATTCAAACTCCAGTCCCTGATCTCCAAATTCTAAGTTCACGGAAGCGGAAAGTGAAACTCTGACGCATGCTCACTCCAATGTTTTGATTTTGTGGAGGAGATGGATTTTGATGGTAAATAATTCACTTCTACTCGTTTGTTGTAAACAACCTAGCGTCTGTTTTGTTAGAATTGTACCAAGTTTATGAGAACTGTTCAATTTGTCTAAGAATAGTGATAGAGCAGCTGATATTATTATTAAGAATAGATTGTCCCAGTTTGTATCAGCATCGAAAGTTACGAACCCTCTCAAATATTGAATAATTAAATTATATTATACACTACACACTCAACACTGTGACTGCTTATCTAGTTCACAAGTTCAGTTGTTAGTAAGTAAGTGAAGTAAATTATTATTTATTATTTTATTAGGCATTATCGGTTTCTTAGTTGTTTTGTTGAAATGTAAAAGATCCAGCCTAGCTAATGATTAAGGCTTTGAAAGCTTTATAGTTTTATGGTTGTCATTTAGTTAAGAAGTTAAAACAACACTCTGTGTCTACTCACGACTGACATATTATTTTAATATATTTTGTTTGGTTTGAAAGTTTGGGGTTTGGTCTGGCCAGATAAGATAAAATTCAGAAAACAGTTACACCTGTAAGGCCATATAAACATCACTGTTAAGTTAACAGATTTACTGTAAACGTATATAAATCGCAAGTTTCCACATTAAAGTTATTCTACCCACTTGAATCAGTGTGTTACATTGTGGCATAGTTTTCTTCTTGGAGAGGACCATAATTTCTGCTTCCATACAATTTAATCCTAATTGTGTACAGAGAACTGCTGTAAAGTAAAGTCACAGGAAAATTATACAATGTCAAACAAACCAAACTGATACCTTGCAGATGAGATTCTAATCAGGTGTTGGAAAAATAGGATATTATCCATGACAGAAAATGTAACCAAATCTACCGAAGACAGTGTCAGGTATGAGACAGACACAGGGAGAGATTAACACATACACATATCTGTAGGAAATGGTCAGACACCAGACCAGTTGTCGAAAGAGAGGAGTGTCCATTGACTCCTCTATGATGAAACCTGTAGTTAAAAAGTTATTTGCATATCCTTTACAGGACGTCAAGTGAACCACAGCATTATTTAGCTGTTGGTGATCTCTTGGCAAGTTTACGTTCAGTAGTTTGTGATTGCTTTATGAATGACCGGCACCCATGCCATTTTATAAAAAACCCAACAGCAATTCCCTGTGAAGATAACAGATTGTGAATATTGAAAACACAAAGTAGTTTGCACAGTTTATTGTGCATTCTGTAGAGACAGTTTTTTGCCTGTTGTGTAACACAAATGTTAAAATATGCTGAAACAGTTGTTGTTCAAAAGGCTAAGTCTGTGCTATGTAAACAAAAAGACATGATTGTCAGTCTAAAATTGCCATGGTAGTCAGTTTATATTAACGTGGGAATATGTGTATTGAATATTTCAGCTTGAAATAGTTCAATGTTTGCTTTGCTTTAAGTTGAGTGATTTCTGCAGTAAGCACCTGATGAGATGCTGCGAAATATGCCAGACAATAAACTGCAAACTTTTGTATGTGTCTTCATTATTCAAATTCACAGTTGGAATACATTAAATAATTGATAGCACTCCTCCTCATAAGGAGAGCCCATAAGTATGTTGGGAATATGTTTTTTTGTGTGTGTGTCCGCATATCCTTTACAGGACATTGCTGTCAACACTAGCGTTTTACCACTGTCATTGATTTCTTGGCAAGATTATGCTCTGTAGTTTCTTGTTTTGTGGGAATGAAATAAAGGCATCACCAGTCTTGATTCCATTGTTTCGTATGTGTGAATAGTATCGATACAAGTGAGATCAGATAACTGAACAGTGAAGATATGAACTTGACCTAGTGGATCAGTCTTCAAGAAAAAAAATCACATTTTTACAAGAAGTATTGGTTATTGGTAAACATAGGCCACGTCACTGCATTTGGGACACACTCTTAATTACTTCGTCTCAGCGGATATTTAAGTATATGGACGCTAACTGCCTCTGTTGCACTCTGGTTGGATGTTTAAGTATATAGACGCCAACTACCTCTGTTGCACACTGTTTGGATACTGCCTCTGTTTCACTCTGGTTGTACACACATCTAACATGCTCCCACAGCCAACATTGGGATGATGATATTAACATAACAAACTGGTGCTATGGCAAAGGGGTGTTGAATGCAGTTCAAAATCCCACATACTGTGTCTGAAAAACATTTGCTGGCAATTTAGAACTTCTGCCTTGCACTGGTTTTCATACAATGGTGTGAGTCTGGTCATTCAGAAAGCAATTGCACACTTTAAAAAAAAGTTAGTTGTATATCATTCACAGGATGTGACAGTCAACTGCAGTGTTTTTTTTTTTTCTGTTTGTGATTTCTTGGCAAGTTTACATTCAGTAGTTTGCCATTTTATTCTGAATGTCCAGTACTCATACCTTTGTATGGGAACCAACACAAGCCAGTCTGCTTCCAAATCGTCTGCAGCTGTGTTTTGAACGTGGTATGCGGGATTACAATTTGCATTCGTAACTCCTTCGCCATCGATCTGGCACATAACTGAATGCAGATTTCCCAGAATTCACAAACAGCCCCCCCCCCCCCCCCCCCCAAAAAAAAATGCTGAGGTTGACTGCAACATCTTGTAAAGGATATGTAAGTAACTGGTTTTAAAACAAGGTTTGCGCTGTCTTCTTCTGTCTTTCAAATGTACCACTGGCCTTCAGCCATCTTATACCAAGCTCTTTGTAGACTTGATTATGATGTATCAGATATTGCAACTAATGTTTTCTATGCCAACCCTCATTAGTTGCATCTTACCTCATGCATGGTAGGTTAGTGTTGCTATTCTTTGCTTCCCTAATGGACTCTGGTAACACAAGACATGCAATAAGCAGTGATTAAAATACAATCATTTACATCTGAGGTAAATTTAAAAACAAATATTGAAATGCTTTCATTATTGTTATCATGTGTGCACTGACAACACCCTGGGGTGTAGATGTACCATATCATCTTGCCACTGTATAGGGTGTCTTCTGTCTTTATGGGAATATCCTTAGAAGGACTAGTTCTGGTGGGTATATCCTTAGAAGGACTAGTTCTGGTAAGGATCCTTCCTTAATGCACTCAATGTTCACTAACTTAAGAAAAAGGCTACCTATTCTTCCATGCATGCAGGTCTATGAATTGTGACAGTCCTAGTACATCAGACTTATAACGGGTCCCTGCTTTCGGAACTGTTTTTACTTGTTTTATTTATTATGTTGGCATAATTACAAACACGTGTGCAATTTTTATTGGTAAAACTAAGGCCACTGAGATGTCATACAGGTAATTAACGCCACCAGCGACGCCCATCTTTAATAGTATTCAATTAATTCAAAACATTTTCCTGTAGTGAGTTTGAATAATGAAGACACAAACAATTGATTGCACAATTTATTGCCTGGTATATTTCGCTGTATCTCATCAGGTACATACTGCAGAAAACACACAATATAAACTAAAGTAATGAGATAAATCCTTCAAGATGAAATATACAACACACACATTCATGTGGTAATTTGAATTGCCTGCCATGATAATTTTAAACCATTGTCTTTTTGTTTGCATAAAGATGATTTTTGTAAATGAGTGGCAATTGCCTCTGCCAGCTTAAACATGCAACCATTTTGTGGTTTAAGCAACTTGTAAAACGATTTGTCCCTATCAATCACATGACGATTTCCAAAATGTGGTGGCCAATCAATGGAGTAGATTGTGGTGTGCAGGCTTTGCCAGGTTACCAGAGTCTTAGTTTATTATTCTGTCAATCTAATGAATTGTTTCTTGTTCTCTAACAGTGAATCTTTATTCAAGCACCTATGAGAGTGGACCCTTTGAGTATGAAGACTTTCCTCTCACAGAAGAGCCAGTCTACATTCTGGGTGAGGTGTACAGCGCATTGCACGGTAAGGCAGCATGACACATTGTGCATTACGGCCCAGCTTTGGAACATTTGGTTTCTTTTTGAAGCCATGTTGTAATGATTAATAAAGGCATTGTGGCATATTGGTAAAATTCCAAATGAAACACAAATTATAACTAAGTTTGACGAGGTCAGCATGTTCAAATGGATAAGAACGCGTGTTCTTAAACATCCGGTGTGCTGATGCAGAGGTAAGGGGTTCAACCCATACACCGGACAATTGGACTAAAATGTTGACCTCTCGTCCTTGACTTGGGGACGTAAATTACAAGTACCTCTGTAGTCGGAGTGTGTTCGCCTGATGGCGACGGACACTGTTAAAATAGGGAAAGCTAATCCACATGAAAAATTCAGTCCAGTGCTACTAGTAGTAGTGTGTATGGACTACGTTTGAGTTCAAAGTGAGCAAGCGTAAACACACCAAAAAAAAACAGTTTGATAAATCAAAAAACACACAGATACCTGCAAATATTTCAACCAAAGTCTTTATCAGTGAACAAAAAATTAATCATTGTGTGCCTTGCCAGTTGGCATAGGTATTCATGTCTCTTCACAGATCTTGGTTCTTTGTGCTCTGGATCAACTCTGATGATGGTATCCCTCCATACCTCCATCTCAGTTCATTCAGCATCATTTCTCTCTGTCTGTCTCTGCCCACACTGATCTTTTCTTGTCATCATCATGTTTTCCAATGCCTCTCTTCACATTATGTGACAAAAGAATATCTCTCTCTTTCTTATAGTTAATGTTCCACTTTCATTGGCCTTGTTCAGGTAGTTGTTAATTACTCTGGCAGTTAAAGTATTCTCAACATTCATCACAGGAACCACATCTTCTTTGTTTCCAAGCTCTTTTTAATTTGCACGTTCCATGATTCACTGCCATATAGTTAAAGTCCTACGTAATATTCAGGATTATTCAACGATAGTGACTTATTGTATAAGATACTTTTCATTTTCTGAAATTCAACATTTGCTTGACCTATTCTGATCTTAATCTGTCACACCTTCCATCTGATTTTATGATTGCCTCTAGGTATTTAAATTTATGAACAAGAAAAGCAAAACAACAGAAATAAAGCAAAAGAATAAGTATCTGGACATTTGAGTACTAATTAATCAACACCTACTTATCATAGATACAAACATACACAATCCTTTAAAAAAAAATTCCAAAAAATCTTAGAGTGTGAAATATGACGGATAGAGAGATCACAACTACTTGACTCAGGGACATAAATTACAAAGCAAGCAGTGCACACTCAAAAAACAAAAACGGGTTCCTACTGTGTTAATTGTTTTTTAGTTTTCTTAATTATCTTTATTCGCATGTTCAGTTAGATATCCCTCAAATGAGCTTCGGTAGTTAGATCTGTCATCCGCCTGAATGCACAACTGTATAACTTAGACATAATTTGTACCCAGACACATTAATCACCCTATAGACCTGAGATGTTTCTAATAATTAGGAATAACAAACTTATTGAACCATTACGCTGCTCTAATATATTACAAGCCGGTCTCCCTGGTCTAGGGGTTACACGACTTTCTCCGTAATCCTGTATACTCACGTGAGTAACATGACGTGCATGAGAATTGGTAGCGGTTCTCTCCGTGCCGGTAACATGGTATGTGAGCCGGTCGCTCAGAAAGCAATGGCTAACTACTGAGTCCAATCTCACCAAGAAATCAACAATCAGCTAAAAGATACAGTGATGTCCTGTAAAGGATATGCAAAAAAAAAAAAAAAAAAAAAAAAATATATATATATATATAACAAATATTTGTGTTTTCTCTGCGCTACCAGTCTATGTCTGTGTATTTATGTCTGAAGAAAAATCTTGTATAAGAGTTGAGGATGATGTTTGTTGTAGTAGTTTGGTACTTGCTGTGTAATGAATGTTTTGTGTTTAATGTTGAAGCTGTTATTGAAACCATTGGCGTTGTACAATTATTTTCTTACAGACAGAGAAGAACTGAAAGATGATATCCGGTCTCGGATATGGCTGACCTACAGAAAAGGTTTCCAAAATATTGGTAAGAATATATGTGTTCATTTGTTTTTTTTACAAGATTTCTTAAAGTAAACCACTCAATGAAGACTTTCATGGTTTGGCAACGGTCTAGGACACAAAGAAAAATCATAACAAGTAAAGGCAAAAGAGAGAGGCAGACCAAGGGCAATATTTTAATAAAACAGGCAATGGCATATGTATCAATGCAAACATACGTGGGATTAAAAAGAGCAGCAAAAGACTGATAAATATGAGTTGGAATATCAGGGAGCATCATGTCTGAGCAGATCAAGGCACCCCTTGTATTGGCAGCTGGAAATTGCTGTCAAAGGCAGAGGTCATAAACCATGCACATGAAAGTGGGATACAAGGGAAAACCACCTCATTATTTCTTCTTCTCCTGCATTCATCCAGAGTTTTTTTCGGACGTGATTGCGTTGTGACTCTTTACAGCAGAGCTGCGTTTTTGCGCTGTTAGGACAACACATCCGACTTCTGCGGGCATTTGTTGACCAGTTAACCTTCCCGGGCCTCATTAATTTATATATACAGAATAATTATGTAGCAGAATCTCATAAAGTAAGTTTGTAACCTTTGGAAGGAAATATAAAAATATGTGAAAACATGGATACAGTTTAAGTCACTAAAGAAGAAAGGTCCTGGCTTGTGAATTTAAATGTTACAGAAAAGTTCTTAGAAAACGCTGGATCAGGTAGAAGAAAATAATATTTTACATGATGTAAACATCGAAGAAAGCTGGATTTTAAACAGTATCAGGTCTCAGAATCTGGAGTGCCTGGGCCATATCAAATATCAGTGCCTTCGAAAGAACAGTATATTTATATACAGAAGCCACAGACAATAGGATGCACAATTTATTGCCTGGCACATTTTGCTGCATCTCGTCAGGTGCATATTGCAGAGTATATATCATATGAAGAGAATAGATGAATCATATTTTGACTGAGCCCTATAACACACTGTTACATGACACATATTGCAAGACTGCTCAAAATACAACATATCTAGACAAACCTTCTGGCCTAGAGAAACAACAGTGGAATATAAGCTATATATGGACCACTGAGTGAACTAAAAAAGACAGTTACCTTCATACAAGAAATAACATTGCAGATATAGACACATGTCAAGTGAGAAAAAAGGACTTAACCTTAAACTAATTGCAGTCGATTATGTGTTTAAAGTCTCTAAGGGAATACATGGTTTTGATAGAAGAGTAATTGCAGGCTTAATTACTGGAAGACTGGACATGGGGCAACTGACCCTGTGCTGAATACCGGACATTAAAATTACATTAAGTATGAAAATATATGAGGCAGGGTGCTGGCAAAGGATCACACAATTTTCTAGTGAATTTTGATGAGGGACAAAGGTCTTGGTATCGACTCACTCTGGTGTTAAGTTGTGGGTTCGGGTTCAAATCCCTGGCGTTCCAGATACAGGTGAGAAAACTCGAAAGTGTTTTTTCGCTAATAAAGACAGTTTTCTGGATACTCAAGAAAACAGACAAGAAGTTGATCATAGTTAAAGTAGATATAGTCACCTTTGGTATTCTCAAGAGTAGGAAAGAGGAATTTAGTTATGTAGATTAAGTTTACAAAGAAACAACTAAATAGGGCAAGTTGCCTCCATGACTTGCCCCTCCTGTAACATTATTTTTATTCCCCCACTAACTGTACCATAAGAGTCTATAAAAGTCCTTGAGCTGCACATAAACATTGACTTTGTTAGAAATATGAAATAAATGAGTAAAACTGAACTCAAATGTTTATTAAGTTTAAATACTGCTTCACTGGCACCTTACCGCCTGGACATGATATTTTGTTATCTTGTATTTCTAACAAAGCACCCATGGCGGTATTGAATATTATGTCTTTCATAGCACAAAGCCTGGGTTGAATTGTAGAGACCATGTGTTGCCCATGCAGCATGACCCCTCTCTCGGCCTGCCTAGTTTACTCCAGAGGAAAGGTTATACAATACATCTGGAACAAGGCAAGCTGCAGAAGCATTTGGATCAGTAAAGCAATGCACTTAACTGCTTGCGTGTGCGGAGCTTCAATCTAGACCAGTTGCCAACCTAGACTTAGGGCCTGGTCTGCCCTACCATGATATTTAATCTTTAGGTTGCATTTCCTCACACTAGGATAAGGTTTGTACCCTCCCAATTGTGCTCCTCCACCTGAAGCTGTTGACACAATACATTGTGTCAGTTTGGTTATGCTATTTGATATTCTGATCAGATGGTGGTATTCACTGATATAATGCAGCATGAATAATTTAAAATGGATTCAATATTTTACTGATTTCCTACTTGATAGAATGAGGTTTGAATCAAATAAAATGGTGAAAATGGATTCAATATTTTACTGATTTCCTATTGACATTTATTACTTTTAAATGTGTGATTGTTTATGTTCTTTGAAAGGTGGCACAGGACCAAGCTCAGATCAAGGCTGGGGTTGTATGCTCCGGTGTGGCCAGAGATGATGGCGCAGGCTTTGATACTTCGACATCTTGGAAGAAGTAAGTTTCAGTTTGACTGTTATCATCATCAATCCCGCCGGGTATTGTAGACCTTCATGCATCTCTACAGTTCTCAGGCCGTGGCGTTCTGGGTCAGTTTTATTGACATTCCTTAATGCCACAGTTCCAGTATCTTCTTGTCTTCTAGCATCCTGTCTCCACTGGTATGAATATTACCAGTTGTTACATAATGTCCACAACTTTACTGACCATTGTGAATTCAACTTACTGACCACTGTGAATTTAATTTTACTGACTCCTGTGTATTCAGCTTTACTGACCACTGTGATGTCAACTTACTGACCACTGTGAATTCAGCTTACTGATCACTGTGAATTTAATTTTACTGACTGCTGTGTATTCAGCTTTACTGACCACTGTGATTTCAACTTACTGACCACTGTGAATTGTTTTTTTGTATTGATTTAGGTTGGAGGTGGACCCCAGATTGTACAGGCGAGGCCTACTGGAAGATACTGAGAATGTTTGAAGATAAAAAGATGGCAACCTACTCCATACACCAGATAGGTAATGGTCATTATGCAATTTATTTAGGATATAGTCAATATATTAGGTTACGGTCAGTTTATGAGGTAATGGCTAGTGTATGAGGTTACGAACGTTGGTCAAGAAATGTGTTGGTAGTCAATAAATTAGGTGAAAATTAATTTATGAGATAATGGATATGATTATTGTCAGTTTGTGAGGTTATATTAAATTTATGAGGTAAGGACAATAGATAGTAAATGTAATAGTCATTGTATTAGATAATAGTCATTTCATTAGGTAATAGTCATTGTATGAGGTACTGACTGACTGGCATCTTGACAGACGATAGCCTGTAAAATGGGGTTATCTCTCCATAACACAACACCTGGGCTGAATTTAGAGACCATGTGTTGCCCATGCAGCATGATCCCTTTCTCGGCCTGACCAATACGTCTGGAACAAGACAAGCTGCAGAAGCTGCGGGATCAGCAAAGCAATGCTCTAACTGTCCCCCTGTCAGAGCTTCCATCCTAGACCAGTTGCCGACCACGGCTTAGGGCTTGGTCTGCCCTGCCTTGACATTTAATCTTTGTTGCAGTTTTCTCGCACCAGGATAGGGCTTGTACCTCCCAATTGAGCTCTTCCGCCTTAAGCTGTTGGCACAATGTGGGGTGTTGGGTTTGGTAAGCACCGCCCAACATTCAGCGCTAACAGAAAGTAGGTAGTACCATCTACTGTCATATGGTAGCTCAGTCATACCTGACTAAAACCTGACTATATGAGGTACCAGTGTATTAGATAATAGTTATTGTATTAGATAATAATCATTTCATTAGATAATAGGCCAACCTGCCATGCTTTGTAACTGGCCAGATTATTCTCTAAATATAGTATTAAAAAGTTTATACAAATGTGCAGTAAAGCTACCTGTTATTTATCATGTTTAATTGATGTTTAAATAAATGGGATGGTGGTTAGTTTTGCTTTCTTTTCTCTTGCCAGCTTCTATGGGAGAGGCAGAGGGTAAAGGTGTAGGTCAGTGGTTCGGACCAAACACAGTAGCTCAGGTCTTAAAGTAAGTTGTTATTATTGTGTTATCTTTGTGTCTTTTTTTTGGTTATGTGTCTTTGTTTTCTTGTATGTTCATTTTATATTTCTGCCCATTCTTCCAAGCACAAATCTGTCCTTATATCAGCCCCCATCAACCAATGTATCCACCCTTTCCAAAGATTATTCATCCATCTATAGGTTCTTCAGTCCTATCTACGTGCCCACTCATTTACCTGCCCACCCATCCTTGGGAGGGTACTCAACCAGGATAGAGTTTAAAGCAAATGGTGAAGAGACAAAGGAACCCTGGACTGACAACATGAAGACAGGGTGGATAGACTTAAGCTCTGCCACACTTGCCAATTTTGCTGTAGATAAAGGACTGTGGAATACCGTGACTGAGTATATAATTGTGGCACCATCCATGACACCCTACAAATGGGACATTAAGATGGAAGAGAATCTGACCCTCAGCTCATTCATGAACATTTCTGTCCCTCACATGCATATGCCGGTCTCCCTGGCCTAGGAGTTAGCGTATTTCTCCGTAATCCCATATATTCTCGTGAGTAACGTAACCTGCACGAGAATCGGTAGTGGTTCTCAGCCGCGTTGGTAACTTACGGGGTATGTGAGCCGGTCACTCAGGAAGCAGTGGCAAACTGCTGAGCGTAATCTTGCCTAGTACATCAACAGCAGCTGAAAAATGCTGATGTTGACTGCAATGTCCTGTAATGGATATGAAAAAAAAAATGCATACAGGGCAGCGGAAGATTTTGACTAAGTGTATACATTGGGGGATCATTACGACTCACAGATGGGGTACTAGTATTGAAGAAAATCTGCCCCTCCGGCCATTCATTAACATTTCTGTTCTTTCTCCTAGTCCCCCCCCCCCCCCCCCCCCCCCCACCCTTTCTATTCACACACACATAGTAATACAGTTGTATGTGTCCATTTATCCACCTGTCCGTCTCCCCATTTATCCATTATACCTTCTACTCCATTTATCCATTCAACACCTATCAATAAATTCATACAGCTGAAAGATGCTGTGATGTTGGCCGCAATATCCTGAAACAGGATGGAAACGCTGGAAAAAAAAGGTCCTCAGCCAATCCATTCTGTATATGTGCCCATCAGAACACCCACTAGTCCAAGCCGCTCCGTCCTTAGTGTCTCATGCAGCTCCGTCTGTGTCCTCACCGTATTATCCATGTTTGTTTCTACTGAGGGAGTCTCATGGCAAAGTGGTTATGCCGCCTGCCTTATGCTCAGAAGGTTTGAATCCTGTCTATATCATTCGGTTCACGGCTGCAGTTTTCTTGGAGACTTCTGAAGAAGACTTCATCGCTGGAGCTATGGAGTTGGTGCTTTGTGTGATGCATTTGGCAGGTCACCTTGTGGAAAGAGACCAAACCATTTGGTATAAAACCTGGTGCGATGGAGTTTACCCTCTTGCCTTTCACATCCTAGTTTGTTTCTAGCCTTTTCTGTGTTGTTAGATCTTCCTCTTATGTCTTTTGACTTGTGGATTCTTTCTAGTTAAACTGTTCTCACGTTTTCCCAGTGTGTGTCCTATCCAACACATGCATCTTTATTTCACCTCTTGGTTCACTGGCATTTGTATAGTTGTCTATACGCTTCCAGACGTATTGGTTACCCATTCCTCTGGAAAACACAAAATTAGGCTGAGAGAGGGAGCATGTCGTTTGGGCACCACATGTTTCTCTGAAGCTCTGCCCAGGCATTGTGATGGAATATTGGCCACATTCCAACTCACATACTTTGGTCTGTCAAGACTGCAAGGTGCCACTCACTATAAGCTTCATATAGGTAATTCTGCCATATCATTTTAGTCTGTTTTACGTAGACACCGGTTAATGAGTGTTTGCATTGGCTTTACTGAGTAAGAAATGATATCTTATTTATAGTATACGTACATTGTTTGATTCTGACAGGCGTATATCTGTCTACGACGACTGGAGCGGTATTGCTGTTCATGTAGCTTTAGATAATGTGGTCATACTTGATGATATTTGTGAGTATACGTTGTTATTATATGTTAGTGTCTGCGTGTATATGTTGTTATTATATGTTTGTGTCTGTGTCAAATCTGTTAAAATATGGACATTTTGAGGGAAGCTAAGTCACAAAGACAACATATCACAAACATCAGACAGAAGCAGTCATAATGTTTTGACCACATTATGAGAAACAAAAACTGAAACATGTCGTGACAACTGGAAAGATTTATGGAAAGAGAGATAGAGGAAGACAGAGTGAGAAAATTCTTGATAGTCTTGTGTCATGGCATGGAAGGGAGTCAACACTTGGGCCATGATGCTGATGTGTGGGGTTTAGGGTGTGATAACTAGATGTGGTAGAGGGAATCAAGTTACGGAAGATAATTTACAGTTGGCAGCAACAGAGGCAGGACATCTGGTTTATGGAAGTGAGGTGTTTTGAACGACTTTTATGGAGGCAGAGTTCTGCATAGAACAACCACTGGTGCTGTTCATTGCAGTGTCAATCCACCCACGGCTCCTCTTTCAGGAACATGCCCTGTGTTAATCCACCCATGGCTCCTCTTTCAGTAACATGCCCTGTGTTAAACCACCCACGGCTCCTCTTTCAGGAACATGCCTTGTGTTAATCCACCCACGGCTCCTCTTTTAGGAACATGCCCTGTGTTAATCCACCCACGGCTCCTCTTTCAGGAACATGCCCTGAAAACAGACTGATATTGTTGATTGGAGGATTGCTGCCTCTCTTTGTCAGTCCATCTGTTAGTCTGTCTCTTGTCTCTCTGCCTGTCACCCAGTCTGTCTCTCCCCTCCCCTCCCTCTCTCTGTTTTTCTCGCCATCTCGGATCTACATTGTCTCTGTATTTCTCTGTTTCTCGTTTTGTTGTTGCTCTCTCTCTCTCTCTCTCTCTTTCTATTTGGCTGTTTGGCTGTTTTCTGTCTGCCTATTTGTTTGTCTGTCTGTCTTGCTCTCTCTGTCCGTCTATATCCGTCTCTTTGTCTGCCTGTCTATCTGTATCCTCTGTATATCTCCCTGCCTGTTTTCTGCCCCCCCCCCCCCCCCGACATACTTAAATGCCATGTTTTCACTGTCCAGATAAATTATGCAAGTCAGCAGTGTCAGTGAAAGCCAAGTCATCACCGGCCAACGGCGACACACCTGTCCTTCCAGACGGAGAATCCTTCTCGGAGTTCGTCAACGATGCCCCGAACAACTCACGCCCACAACACGAGAGCCCAAGAACAGCCAGTCCCTCACGGCACGAGGGCAGCCAGGCCTGGAAGCCCCTTTTGTTGATAATTCCTTTACGGCTTGGTCTCACGGATATCAACCCAATCTATTTTGAATCATTGAAGGTAATGATTGTCTCTGTCTATATGTTTGTTTATTTTAATGTGAAGGATCACTTTCATTGCACATAGACATCTCCGTAAGTGCTCCAGTCTCTTCTCATAGATCACCCAAGGAGAATCTCAACACAGTGCACAAACCCTGTATCGCCAATGAAGATCCAAATGTGTGTATATAAGTATCACGTATGCTTTTAATTTGTGTGAGTAGCTTCCTCTAATTTCAACATGTTGCCTTGGTAGTTCTTCTTCTTCCGTTCGCTTGAAATATGTTTATAACTGCAATATTGTCTCTTGTATGAATTTAACTGTCTTTTTTAGTTCACTCAGTGGTCCATAGAGTTTATCTTCCACTGTCGTCTCTCTAGGCCAGAAGGTTTGCCTAGATATGTTATATTTTGGGCAGTCTTGGAGTATGTGCTCTGCTGTCTGCAATGCCAGTCCACATGTGCACATGGCTGTTTCACCAATCTTGAATTTTGTATACATGTGGTTGCGTAATCTATTGTGTCCTGTTCTGAGGCGCAGAATAATGACTTGTTCTGGTCCATAATGTGGTAGTCATCTTGAGGCCTTGGTAGTGGCCTGTTCAACCTGCTCTTGTTGATTTCCAACTGCAGACGAATATTTAATCTGCACAATGTGCACACAGGTTCCCCCAAGTTTTTCACCCTTGTCTGAGAATACTATGTCCAGTCCACTACCCTGGGATCAGAGGAGAGTATATCAACCATTTTCTTTGTAAAAACCAAAACAGTCGATACATTGAGGTAAACCTGTGTCTGCTTGAGCTGTTGCCATAACCGCTGATCTACTCTACCTCTCTGTGTGCGTGAAGTGTTATATATATATATATATATCCCGTCTGTCTGTCTGTCTGTCTGTCTGTCTGTCTGTCTCTGTGTGCATGAAGTGTTATATGTCTGTCTGTCTGTATGTGCGTGAAGTGTTTTGTCTGTCTGTCTGTCTGTCTCTCTATCTCTCTCTCTCTCTCTTTCTCTCTCTCTCTCTTTCTGTGCGTGAAGTGTTATAGTCTGTCTGCCTGCCTGCCTGCCTGCCTGCCTGCCCCTCTCTCTCTCTCTCTCTCTCTCTCTCTCTCTCTCTCCTCTCTCTCTCTCTCCTCTCTCTCTCTCTCTCTCTCTCTCTCTCTCTCTCTCTCTCTCTCTCTCTCTCTGTGTGTGTGAGAGAGAGAGAGAATTTAAAAAAAGTATATATACATGAATATACTGTTCATATTTCACCATGAAGCACTGTCTCCACATTTAAGGTTGGGAGTCTCCAAGACCCTCTGATCCTCCTTTCATGGTGCATTAATACAAGTTTCTTCCAGTCCCAATGTTGGTGTCAAGGCTAGGAGCTGACAGTGGCATGAGCTCGGCTGGATGGTTTCTGGGCTTACCCACCACAACGGGAGGAAGAGTCTGACCACCCATGTGCACTCAGACCTACAAAATGTGATGGTTCTCACACATTACAGACACAAAACAGCTTCCTGCTTCGGGACTTTGTTTTTCTCCCAGTCCATCTCTTGAAGTTGTCCACACACATTCACTTTAATAATCTGTATGTGTCCTTTGTGTACTTTCATAGGTTGTATATATATATAATGCCACCATTGATCTTATAACTTGAAGAAGGGCAACATGCCAGCTGCATTTGCATGTGACAGGAGATGCACCACATTGTGACAATGCTGTTCCGAGAACACATTTCTTCTGGGTTAAGTGGACACTTCTGGGGTGCTCTTTGTTTTTATCACAGAGTTGGGTACTCACTTACCCCAGCAACTTAAACTTGCTGAAGGCTGAGGGAGTAGTCTAAAGCCATGTGGATGTGGAAAGCAATGGAGAACTGCTACACCATCTATCCCTATAAACTCATAACAGAACAGTAATGGAAGGTTTGGTTTGTGCAGAAGATGCAAGTACAACAAACATGAGGGTGGAAACAAGGCATTCAGGATGATCTGGGCATGAAAATACACTGGGCAGGGGAATTGGAGGAGGATTGAGAAAGTTTTACAGGATGAGGTATCCAGTCTTCATGCCAACTCCCTTTAATTGCATCTTATGACATGCCTGGTAGGTTAGTGTTAATATTCTTTGCTTTCCTATAGTCCTGGTAACACTGATATGGTTACTGGCTTTGACATGTACTAATTCCTGGTGGCAACACACAGGCCTGGTTACTTGCTTTCACTTGTAATAATTTCTACCAACTGGCAATGTCCCTCCCCAGAGGTGTTTTACAATAAAGCAGTCTGTAGGAATCATCGGAGGAAAGCCCAACCATGCTCATTGGTTTATCGGTTATGTAGGTAAGTGGCTGTGTTTTCTAGGTGAATATTGCTCAGTAAAGTCTTTTTTGTGGTCGTTCAACAATTTTTAGTTGAATATTGTTCTGTAAAGTGTTTTTATAGTTTACCTATGTTTAGTTGAATATTGTTCTGTAAAGTGTTTTTATAGTTCAACCATTTTTAGATGAATATTGTTTTGTAATGTGTAATAGTGTTTTTGGTGCCCATGTGTTGCCAGGAAGTCAAGGAAGCAAAGAACAGTAACTCTAACCTACCGTACATGTTGTAAGAGGCAACTAAGAAGGGCCAACATGAGGCTGGCTACCTCAACTAATAGAAAATGGTCGCTGCAAAATGCAACCAATCAGGAACAAGTTTATGAAGAACTTGACGTGAGTTCGTTCAGGGTCTATGCTCCATTATGAGATGAAAACAAAAAAAAGAATCATTGTTTTTTTATGGTGGTTGTTCAACAGTCTCTAGTTGAACATTGTTCAGTAAAGAATTTGTTTTACTTATGTTAAAAACCAGCTGCAGACAGTGGATACTTGAAAACAGTTCTCAGTGACAAAAATGTACATGGTAAACAACCAGAAAATATGTCAAAGTTCAGAGATTGACCCTTGCCAGGTGCTGCTAGAGCAGTTGCAGCTGAGATGGTTTGGTTATTTCTGCAGCAGAATAAAAGACTGACCGTCTCAACTGGCAAGGGGGACTTAACACCCAAAGGTTAAGACCTTCTGGGGTTATAGTAAAGTCGAGAGGATTGGATCATTCATTGCTTTAGGATGTACCTCTTCTGGCCCAGTCTCTTTCAAGCTGACTGCCAAGGGCATCATACAAAGCACAAACTCCGTAGCTCCAGCGGTGACACTCAGGGTCTCCAGAAAACCTGCACACATGGTCTGAATGATGCAGTCCACAAGTGAACCCATGAATTTGGGAGCGTGAGGCACATGGCAAAGCTATCTTGCCATGAGGACTCTGATGAAGGCTGTCTGTAGAACTCTGTGCATTCCATGGAAGCCGAGAAATGACAGTCCATTGATTTTGATCAATACTTAAGGAAATGATTGTATTATAGTAAAAGATGTCATGTTATCTTAGTAAAGAATTGATATTAAGAAATATTATTTCAGGTAAAGAATTGGTATTATATTAAGAAATATTATTACTTTACATGAAAAATTGATGTTTATATATTCAGAAGTGTTGTGTTATTTCAGGAGAAGAATTTATATTATTATATGTCTTTACTTAAGGTGAAGAATTGATGTTAACATATTCAGAAGTGTTGTGTTATTTCAGGTAAAGAATTAATATTATATTAAGAAACTAGAGGACCCGGCATGGCTTCGCCCAGCCCCTGGTGGGGATCAATCAATCAATCTACCTACCCACCTACCTACCCACCTACCTACCTATCTATCTATCTATCTATCTATCTATCTATCTATCTATCTATCTATCTCTCTATCTCTCTATCTCTCTATCTCTCTATCTCTCTATCTCTCTATCTCTCTCTCTCTCTCTCTCTCTCTCTATCTCTCTATCTATCTATCTATCTATCTATCTATGTTCGGGCCCTTTCCCGTTTCTATTGCGGGAAAAATGAGTTCAAAAATTTCTATCTAAAAAATTATCTATTCAATCTAAAATAGATCCATTATTTTTACGAAAACTTTGAAGATGCAAAGTTTTTATCACTTTGTGTATACCAGATATGACTGTATAGACTGCACAGAGTATATGTTCAGCCCTTTCCAGTTCCCATTTCAGGAAAAATGGGTTCAACAATTTTCACGTATTTAAAATGGATGCATTATTTTTATGAAAACTTTGAAAATGCCTTAAATATTTTATCATTATATTATAACACATATGATTATAGATAACTTCTTTAAACATTTTATGAAACTTTGAGAAAAATACATTTATTTAGATTACATAATATAGCAATGTTACTAAAAGTAATGTCCCTTGATATAACTTTTCTTGTTAAGTCCCCTTAATTAGACGTCTTTCCATTTAATGTCGTTTTATTACATAAATAACTTATTTTAAATTAAAAAACTATGCCAGTTGGCTGCGCGGGAATGAGAACATCTGTAGAAAATTTTATCTCAATCGGATGGACCGTTCAGGAACGCATAAAGGACACACAAACAAAGACACATTCTCTTTCATATATATAGATTAGCTGACCTGGTCCGGCTTCACCCAGCCCCTGGCATGATCTGTCTGTCTGTCTGACCCGGCCCGGCTTCGCCCATCTCCTGGTGGGGAGTATCTCATTTAATTCATATAAGTAGTCATATAAGCTCCCGTTCCCGACTGTCTGTCTGTCTGTCTGTCCCGGCTTCGCCCAGCTCCTGGTGGGGAGCATCTCATTTAATTCATATACGTAGTCATATAAGCTCCCGTTCCCGACTATCTGTCTGTCTGTCTGTCTGTCTATCTGTTTGTCTGACCCGGCCCGGCTTCACCCAGTCCCTGGTGGGGAGCATCTCATTTAATTCATATAAGTAGTCATATAAGCTCCTGTTCCAGACTGTCTGTCTGACCCAGGCCGGCTTCGCCCAGCCTCTGGTGGGGAGCATCTCATTTAATTCATATAAGTAGTCATATAAGCTCCCGTTCCCGACTATCTGTCTGTCTATCTATCTGACCCGGCACAGCTTCGCCCAGCTCCTGGCGGGGAGCATCTCATTAAATTCATATAACAAAAAAAAAAGTAACTTAAGAATGTCCTTCCACACAGCATCCATTATTTTTAATGAAAACGTTTTAATCACCTACATGACTGTAGATAACTTCTTTAAACATAAAAAGATGAGTTAGAAAATTTTCACTATTTAAATAGATGCATTATTTTTATGAAAACTTTGAAAATGCCTTAAAGATTATATCATTATTTATATCTCATATGCCTGTAAATAACTGTAGACAAAGAGTTTATAAATCTTTGAAAACAATGCAACAATCTATATATAAAATATATAGCAATGTTATTAAAAGTTATGCCCCTTGAAATAACTTTTCTTAAGTTAAGTCCCCTCGCTATATAGAAATGATAATGTAAATTTAAATATTAAATTTTAGTAAGTAAATAGCTGATTGTGCACTAACAAACTATGACAATTGGCTGCATGGTAATGAAAAGAAAACATGTAGAAAATTTCATCTCAATCGGATGGACCGTTCGCGAATGCATAAAGAACGGACATACATACATACACCGTCTTTTATAGATATAGATTTCATTACTTTAGGTGAAGAATTAATGCTTATATATTCAAAAGTGTTGTGTTATTTCAGGTAAAGAAATGATCTACTTAGACCCTCACACAACCCAAAATGTCACAGACCTTGAGGAAAGGGGCACTAGTGATGTCACCTACCACTGTCATACCCCACCCTCCCGCATGAGTTTTAGCAAGCTGGACCCTTCAATATCACTGGTGAGTGAGCTTGGCTGTGTGAAGCACGCCATCTGAACTCAACATAAGAAGAACCTAGTATATTATACGAGTATAAACAGTTTTCATGTTCTCTTTTTCATACATCATTATCTAACCCTAGTGCGTGGAAATGTAACCTAAAGACTTGTCATGGCAGGGCAGACCAGGGCCTAAGCCTTTGTCGGCACCAGTTATAAGATGGAAACTCTGATAGGCGGACAGTTAGAGCATTGCTTTGCTGATCTGACATCTTCTGCAGCTTGTCTTGTTCCAGATGTATTGGTGTTACCTTTCCTCTGGAGTAAACTAGGACGGCTGAGAGAGGGATCATGCTGCGAGGTCAACACATGGTCTCTACATTCAGCCCAGGCTTTATGTTATGGAGAGCTATAACTCCATTCTACGAACTATTTACACTTGTTCATAGCTAGTTAGATTTGTAGCTGAAGTTTGCTGTAGGATGGGGTAGCCAATCTCACGCCTGTCATGGCTTGGTGTAGTTGGCACAGGTTGGTGTCACTGACTCAGAAGAAAGATGTCTAATGAATGAGGGAAGACAAAATATGAAGTTCCGTCAGTTTCCAATATAAGAAAGATGTTGACTGAAAACTAGAAAATACTGCTCTGAGACTTCTATGGCAAGAGAAGAGGCTACTAAACAAACAGTATAGCCAGGAAATCTCCGCCTGTAAACCTACATCTAAAAGACTTGGCTTTCCAACTGTGTGGTTAAAGATAGAGTATTCGGTGGCTTCACGATGTAGGATATCCTAGCTTAAGTTATTAGTCTGTTTTTAATCTTTAAATTTGCTTTATAGACCAACCTGGTGTTGTCTAGAAAATGAAATTAAAAAAGAAATATAGCAGGAGACAATAGTGAAGGCCATTATGTCACATTGCCAACCCTCCTTTAGTCTTCTCTTCTGACATGGTTGGTGGTTTATTGTTTACTATTATTTGCTACACTTAACAACCCCATTAACACATGGCCATTGCAGTCTGGTGTATATTTATAGACCTCTCCAACTTGGGAGACCCTGTCTGTAGCCATGCTACTGTCTGCCCAGCTTTTGGGGTAACTAGGAGGTGCGATCTCTTGTATTACTGCAAGATTGAGACTCAGAAATGAGGGTAACTTGTCAAAGTATAAATAGAAAAAAAGTATTATTTTGTGTCCTGCAGAATTTCTATTGTGAGAGAGAGAAGGATCTAGAAGATTTGTGCAAATTTTTCAACATTCAAGACAAGGCATGTCGGCCCATGTTTGAAGTACATAAGCATGCTCCTCAAGCCTGGCCTTACGAAGAGAAACATTCAAGTATAAGGATTGCTGCCTCCAAATCCAGAGGAATTTCCCTAACTGGTAAGTTTTCTCTAAATATCATGTTCCAGGTCATTTATCAGAAAATCGTCCCTATCATGACCTTTTTAAAGACTCAATCTGTTCCGAGTTCCCTGGCTTCACACACCCACATGCTCAAGGTGTCTTTACTGTCTGTGTCCAACTTTGTGCTGTTCTATGCATGCTTCTTCTTCCAGGGACCATACCCTCCATTCCTGTTCTTTTGAAACCAAAGTATTTCAGTTTCTGCTACAGGAAGTTGTTTGTGATCCAGTTTTCTTCAGTGTTCAGGTCTTGTAGAATGTCAGTATTTTTCTTCTTAATTTATGATATTCTCATGATTTATCTGTAACATTTTAAGTTCAAAACCCCTGATTTTCTTCTTTAGTGATTATAAAATGGTATTTATCTCGTATCTGTAGGTTACCACACATAACGTGCATGCTCTCAATATCTTCACTTTTATTTGTGTGCTGGTGTTGAGTCAGCGCTGTTTAACCTGTGCTTTGCTGTGGCAGTTTCCTGAATTCTTTCAAAAAATCCCAATTATAGGTAATTATGAAGTCACAATCTTCAATTTCTTCATTGTTATTGTAAGCTTTGGGTTCTTGTGTAATTTTATCTTTAGACATGTTTGTTTTTGAGTTCCTGTACAGATTTTAATCTTTTCTGTCTCTTTTGTCAGAAATGATTAACAGTTGTAATTTCTTAGCATTGTTTTAAGAGGAGGATCTTATCATTTGTGTATCGAGTTTTAAAATTGGTTTTTCACCAATTATTAATGGATTAAAATTGTCATAGGTCTCATCGTTTTTTACATTTATTTTGCGTAGATGTTGAGGTATGGTAAGAGAGTGCAATCCTGTCTTACTCCCCTGTGCTATCTCAAACCAGTTTGATGTTTAACCGGTTACTCTGACAGCTGCTTTTTGTTCATATTAAGGTTCAGTTAAGTGGGTTAAAGGTGCTGAAAACCCCATATCTTTATTCAATATTCCACTTCTGGTGTTGGACACTGCTGAAGATCTTCATGTAGTCTGTGAAACAGTTATGAAGATCTACTTTGTACTTTCTGTATTTCTCAGATGGTTCTCATGTTGAAGATATGGTCACCGATTCTTCCTTCCTGTCTCAAACCTACCTGTACTTCTTCTAATTCCTTTTCTAACTTTCTTTTAGTCTTCTTTATGAATGTTTCCAAAAGAGTTGTGCTAACATGACTTACTACTGTAATAGTACGTTAGTTGCATTAACATGTCCTTTCTTTGGGAGAGGAATGTAGATTGTCCTCTTGCATACTTCGGGCCAAACATTGCTGCTCCAGGTCTTCATACACAGTGCATGGTAGATGAAGAAGCTGGCTGTTCCTCTTGTCTGGATTAGTTTTGATACTTTGTTAAAATCAGGAATAAGGAGGTCAGCATGGCTGAATGGATAAGAACACATGTTCTTAAACATCCTGTGTGTTGATGTCGAGGTAAAGGGTTCAACCCCTACACCAGACAGTTGGTCTAAAATGTTGATCTCTCGTCCTTGACTTTGGGACATAAATTACAAGAATCCCCGAAGTCAGAGTGGGTTTGCCTGATGGCGACGGACACTGGTAATAGGGAAAGTTAATGCACACATAAAATTCAGTCCAACACTACTAGAAGTAGTGTGTGTATGGACTACGCTTAAGTTCAAAGAGAACAAGCCCCCCCTCTTCCCCCCCCCCCCCCCCCAAAAAAAGTTAGGAATAATGGTTTGTGCTGATGAGATATCTCTTGCTTGTGTGGGTAGCTCATCGGGTGTCATGTCTTCTTGATCCACACCTAAAATTAGTTGTTTACTTAAGTGTTATAGCCAGGTGATATATCACTTACATTGCCACGTGTAGTTCAAGATCTGTGTCAGTCTGTTCTTGGGAGTGTCTCTACAGATGTTATACATGGCCTGAAGAGCATTTGAGATTGTAAAATTGTTTTCAAGACAAAATTTGATTAGTTTCTCTTTTATCTTTTCTATTTTATACCAAATAGGCTTTTCCTTCTTCCATTCTATCAACAATTTTTGATTAACACAATGTCTCCCTCCATCAATCCTTTTTTTTTCTCTTCTAACCAACTGAAGATGAGATCAAGTGCAGAGCACACATTCCTTAGCTCCTGCGATAATTCTGAGAAATTAAATTTACCACCCGCAGAAGTCGGATGTGTCTGCCTAATGGCGCAAAAATGCAGCTCTGCTGTAAACAGGCACAACACAATCACGTGCGAAAAAAACTCCGGATGAACGCAAAAGAAGAAGAAGAAGAATAAGAAGAAGAAATTTAGTACCATAGGTAGTGTAATTATGTGAGGGTTCATAAACTGTCACCCCAGTAGTGCCCTAATGCTGGGGAAGGGGCTTGGGACAAAATGTCAGTAAGCCAAGTGCTGCCCCTGCAACAGCCTGACTGCCTCTGTTATTGACTGTTCCCCACAGCCAAGCAGTTCCTCGTCATGGAGTATACACCTTGAACTTGGGATGTAACCCTGATTGGGGGATAAAACCTAAAAGGGTACTCCACCTTGCCCAAGGTGTCCTGCAGTTGAAAGTTGAGACCCCTGTAATAATACACCTATAAGCTTATTAGACGAAGCAGACACAATGGCTGGTGCCACATCACTGAGGGGTGATTTGATGCATGATATGCAGATGTGATGAAGACCCTCTGGGAGTACATGAATAATGCAGAAGAACAGTTATTCTTCATGGTCTGGAATGAATGCAGCAGCAAGGGGTGGTCAGAGGATCTGGTAGACAGTTGTCACTTAGAAGTAAAGCAAGACGGACATATAATCAGATTGCAACAGGCACTGTCAGTATTGGAACTCTTTGCTGGCTGTTGGAGATGTCTGAGCCTGTATGGGAATGCCCTGAGTGCAGTGATGTCGATTCTGTATGCGCTCCAACCTTTCAAGCTGGCTCTTTGATACTGTCAGCATCCCCAAACCATACTCAATGACAGAAATTATTAACTGCTGAAAGAGCCTGTACAGCATCCTCTGATCTACCCCAGTTGCTGCCATAGCCCTCAATGCATTAAGTCCCCTACCAGCTTTCACCACCAAAGCCTCTACTTGATCCTTAAAAGAAAAACACCTGTTAAAGGTGATACCCAAGTACTTCAGTTTACCCTCTCGGCTAAGAGGACATCCATTCAGTACAGTGCATGGGACATCTGCCTTGACAATCCGCTTATCCAGGGAGTACCACACAATAGATATCCTGTCTGGGTTTATAAAGGCCCCTGCGTCCCTGCACCACTCCGCCACCCTGTTTACTGCCATCTGTAAGTCTTCAGCCAAATAGTCCCTGTCACTGCCCTGTCTGTACACCAGCACATCATCTGCAAATGTCAAGATTCTACCCACACCTGGTGTCTCAATAGTGGCAACTTTGCAGGTGTAGACATTAAAGAGCACTTGGGACATGGCAGATCCCTGTGGCAGCCCAGGTGTAATAGTACAAGGGTCAGAAGTCCAGGAACCCATGCGAAGTGCAATTTTACACACATAAAGTACCGCCACAACCCATTTTATAAGCCAAGGGCAGACCTCCATATCCAACAGTGTGTATATCAACCGATCATACCTGACCCTGTTATACTCACCCTCCAGGTCAAGAGCTACTGCCACTGTCTCTTGTTTATCCTCATAGACATCAAATGCAAAAGTTGTCTAGAGGATGCTACTCCTACTCTGTCCACCCTTTTGTTTCCCTATAGATATAAATCTACCTCAGTATCACACCGGCCACCTGTCCTTCCCAAGACATTTCCAGGTAGCAGTTTGAGGCTGGGTCAGTCTGAAAGCCCAAGCCACTTTGAAATCCACCTTGATGTGAATTCAAACCTGTGACCACCGGGCCAGCAGGCTGGGGTGCTAGCGACTGCACTGCTGCAACTCCATTTTCAGACGTATATTGTAACTGTAACCTCGTTGAGGCTTCCGAATAGCTTTGTGTGGGTGTTTGTCTGTTGTCTGTGTGGGCCATCATTCAGTCTGAAATGACCAGACATGTGCCAGACTTGCAGGGTATGTATAATAGTGTGACATTACAGGTTAGGCACGTGATCGTACAGGACACAAGTCTTCGCGTTGTTAGAAACATACTTTATTAGCCGAATCGTTCTATTTCAGCCACATGATGGAGACTCCCTTCTTGGTGTTGACATCTCTTCTCGCTGGCCCCCAAGTGACGTGTGTGTTTTCCTAGATACACTTCTTCATTCGTGCACACACGTTCACTATGGTTTTCCCCCTAGTCAAGGAATGCGCAGCATTCCTTAACTCTTTACTCCTAACCTAATTCCCTCACTGTTACAATGCCTCCCCTTCTTCAAAGAGAATTTTTCCTTGAAAAAATCTCAACCCCAACTTTTAATTAGTTAACTTTACATCTCTATTCTACAATAACAACAATTCCATATATTTCCTAACTCAATTCTCCTATCTCCTCATAGCCAATTGCTAACCAGAGACAATAATATCGAAACTCTCTACAAAACTCGTTATAAAGTTCTCTAGAAAACTTTCTACAAAACTCTCCATAAAATTCCCCACAATACAAAAGTCTCCATAAGCAAACCGCTTTTAACTTTAAAATGTCCATCTAAATTATGATTGACAAAACTGAAGATATTCCCCTTATCCTTTATTTCCCCCTTATTCACATTCTCACACTCTCAGTATTCTAGGATAGACAGAAAAAAATATCTAGATTAGATTTGGGTAGGTGCGCACCTGAAAATAATAAAAGTAAGGAAAAAGTAAGAAAGTAAGAAGTAATCACCTTTCTCTTCCCATACATTCTCAAAACTTTATCAAAAAATAAAGTTTCAAAATTTATCTTCAGTTTCCGTCAATAATAATTGTTATTATCAAAAAAATATGTTAATCCAAAACTGCTAGCCTTTGTATTATTTCCCGTTTACCATTCCTTCAACAACAAAAAACTTCCTAACTATTATTATACTGTTAAGTACAGTCTTCTTCTTCCAATATGCAGTTATTTAAATGCCAAAACTCAACCTGGCATTCCCCCCCATATTCTCCCATTAAACGCTGTTCAACCCAGCTCCTATTATAAACCTTGTATATACATTGCATACCCCACATGTAATAACAACATACCCCTCCATTACTACATATAGAGTCACTTCACTAACCACTACTTTAATTCATCTTCTAACTGAACTTCAAAGTAATAATCATTTTAAACACACTTAGGGTAACTCAATCAAACCAAAACATCGTAAAAATAACCATCTAAGATAACTTATTTTTTCACATTTCATAAAACACAATTGAAGTCCCAACAATTGAGCAAACCATTTCAATCCCCACACATTAATCAATGTATACATACATTATAAATTTCAAGACCATATTCTGAGTACCCAATAATAATTTTCCGACGTGTCCAACTTCTTCTTCTATCCGCCATCTGCAGAACCTTGTATCACTCTATTCATCTATCTCTTCTCCATTTCTTTAATAACCTCAAATTTTTTTCTATAATTGCAATATCTACATCAATGTCGCTATCCTCTCGAGGAGAGCTATCTTCTTTCATATCAGCTTCTTCATCAGTTTCTGACTTTTCATCCATCTCTTGTTCCCCATCTGTATATCCATTACTAGCAACCGCTAATCTCTTCCTTTCTAAATCCAATCTAATTTTCCTGTCTTGCCGTCTCAACAAATTTTCAAATAGTGGCATCTCTTCCTCACTCGAAGAATTCGCTCTAAGTTTCCTTTGCCTCTTAATTTCTTTTTCTTTCTGTCTATCTAACTTTCTTTTTACTGCCTGTCTTGTATTCATAAATGGAGGTTCAATATTTTCCCTGACTGAATCTTCACTAATATAATCGTCATACACGTTATTTTCCTCTGTCATGACTGTTTTTGGTACCGTTTCTTCTTGTTCAGGTGTAGTAGATGCTGTTGTTACTTGTTTTCCATTCTCTATAGGTATTGGATATACCGATTGTCTGACAATCTGTCCACCTGACAATATTTCTTCGGAACAATAATTATTATTATTATTCTCTGCATTCCTTTCCTCATTATCCCGCCTTAAGTGTTCTACATGTGAACGTGCAACATGCCCTGAAATTTGATTCTTAATAGTATACGACACTGGACCTTTTTTTTTCTAAAATATAGTATCCCGGGACCCTATGAGCATCAAACTTAGAGTTTTTTCTATGTTTTTTATAATATACCCTATCACCTACGTTAAACTCTTGTAAGTGTGCATTTTTATTTGCGTATTTCTTCTGTCTTTCTCTAGCCTTAATTATATTATTTCTTAAACGTACATGTGCTTTATGCATCTCTTGCAACCTTGTTTCTTGAAAATCTTCCCCCAGATATTTTCTCCTAGGCTTTAATAAATTATCAATTGGCAATATTGGTTCTCTTCCATGTACTAAGTAAAATGGTGAGAAACCTGTTCCTTCATTTTCGTGTGTACGTATCGCCGCTAATGCTATCCCCAAATAAAGATCCCAATCCATATCGTGTTCTTCTACATTTTTCGCTAGAATATTGTATAGTGTTCTGTGTTGTCTCTCATTTTTAGCATTAGAAGTTGGTCTGTAATATGAAGTCCTAATGTGTTTTATATTCCAATCTTTTACCAATTTCTCAAACTTTTTATTTACAAACTCTTTCCCATTGTCTGTAAGTATTATTTGTGGACACCCAAACCTTGGTATAAATTCTTGTAAAAGCATATTTATAACTGAATCAGCACTCTTGTCTGGAATTGGATACACTTCTGGCCAAAGACTATATGAATCAACTATATGTAGTAGGTATACATTTCCCGATAATGTTTTTGGATGAGGACCTGAAATATCCAAACTTACTTTCTGCATTGGAAATTGAGGAATATCGGTATCTTGTAAAGGACATTTAATTATCTTCATGTTTCTTAACCTACACTTTTCACATGCTTCAACATATTCATATACGCTTTTGAATAAATTCGGCCAATAATATTTACTGCTAATAGCCTTCACTAACTTATCTCGTCCAAAATGACCATTATTATCGTGGTATGCCTTTAAGACTTCTTGTTCTAAATGTTTCGGAATATATTTTCTTACTCCTTCACCTTTTTCACTGATATAATATAATTGATTGTCTTCTTGTAACTCTACAAACTTTCTTTTAAAACTATTTTCCCCTGTTTCTTTCAATTTCTTTTTTATCTGTACTACTTTTGGATCTAATTCTTGTTCTGTTTTCATATCAAACTGTTCTAAATGTGGGTCTTCTGTTCTAGATTCCGACTCTTGCTCCGATGGTAAACTCTCAAATTCTTCCCTATTTATTATGGCAGAATCTAATATATTTACTTGCCAGTTTCGATCGTCTACCTCTGGTTCAACTTCATCTTCCGTGTTTCCTGATGACTGTGGGTACGGGATTCTAGACAAAAGATCGGCGCACGTATTATGTTTCCCTGACACATATTCAACCTTAGCATTGTACCCTTGTAAATTCAATGCCCACGTTTGTATTTTCCTATTTTGTATTGGTGCTTCTAATATCGACTTTAATGGCATGTGGTCAGTTCTAATAATGAAATTGGCGTTATGTAAGTAGTAATTTAATTTTTGCAGCGCGTAGTGTATAGCATATGCTTCCTTCTCAATAATCGGCCATTTGCGTTGTGTTCTGCTGAGTTTATGCGACAAGAAATAGGTTGGTCTTTCATTTTAACCCCTGGTATTCCAGATTCTTCTCCTTCATATGGTTGAACCAAACATGCTCCTATTGCGTTGTCTGAAGCATCTGTGTATAGTATTAGCTGTTTATTCAGGTCTGGATGTGTCAATAATGGTACCACCGTTAAGCTATCTTTTTAAAAGTTCAAACGCTTTTTTGACACTCATCATCCCACTTAAATCTAGCGTATTTTCCCGTTAAATTCGTAATAGGTATTGCTATCCTTGAAAAGGCTGGTACAAACCGCCTATAATACGCACACGTTCCTATAAAAGCCCGCACTTCCTTAACGTTAGTGGGAGGAGGTAACTCTTTAATAACCTTTATCTTTTCCTGGTCTGGTTTAATACCTTCCCTATTTATTATATAGCCTAAATATTTTGTTTCTGTCTTTAAAAACTGGCACTTACTAAGCTTTAATTTAACGTCATGCCTTCTTAATCTGTCAAATACTAGTCTAACATGTTTTAAATGATTCTCTACATCTCCTTTCGTAAAAATCAATACGTCATCAATATATGCTAGGGCAAAACTTTGCATACCGTCTAGTACTTCATTTATTAAGAACATATAGTGAGACGGTGCATTTTTCAGACCGAATGGCATACGTAAAAATTCGTACGAACCCATATGAGTACAAAAGGCACTTTTCTTTTGCGCGTCTACCGACATCGGAATACACCAAATCCTGCCCTTGCGTCCAGCGTTGTGAAATATGTAGAGCCATTAAGCAGCCCCAAAATATCATCAATTACTGGCAGTGGGTACGCTATATTCTTAGTAATTTTATTTAACGCCCTGTAGTCACAACAGAACCTGTTCGAACCATCAGACTTGGCCACAATTACCACCGGAGATGACCATTCTGATTTTGATCTTGTTATTATGCCTGCTTTCAACATATCTTCTATTGCCTTTTCTACGACTTCTCTATTTCTTAATGGAGTTCTGTATGGTTTTAAACTAATTGGTGGATGATCTCCCGTGTCTATTTCCATCGTAACTGTTTGTGTCTTACCCAATTCTAAATCATTTATCGCAAACACATCTTGATTTTGCTTTATAAGTTGTTCTAACACTTCCTTATTTTCTGGCGAAGTTTTTAATTGTGCTAACAATTCTTTTTCTCTTGTTACTTTGTCTAGTGAATGTATTTGTGCTGTATTTCTTCTAGATGGATGGATCAATTCATCCATTCTTACGTTCCCTTTTCTTCTGTATCCGCGTCTATTATTACTTCTTTCATTAGAGGTTTCTGAATAACTTATGCCTGCCATATTTACTCTATCTGTTGCCAATATGTCACTAACGTTATGTTCTAGCTTAGCTATTACACATCCTCTGTATAATTTAATTTCTCTACCTGTGTTATTAATAACCATTACTGGAAATGTTAAACTTTTATCTAATTCTATTATTCCATCCGGAACTTCTAAACCTGGCTCATCAATTATTTCATTTTGCAATTCCGTGATTCTGACTATGTTTCCTGCTACATAATACGGGTTTCTCTTCAGTCTTGCTTGTATCAAATTAACTGACTGTGGTTTTAAATTCATGGTCGTTTTGACTCTAACTAGTGTCGACACATGCATATCTTCTTCTAGATCTACGTAAACATCTTGGAATTTTAATTTATGCAAATCAAATAAAAGTCTCACCCCATTTTTCAATAAAAAATCTCGTCCCAATATCATATTTCTATTTAAATCTTTAACCACATGGAACATATGCCTGACATTTATCCCTCCTAATTTCAAATTTATCATCGTTTGTCCTAACACTTCTAATTTTTGTCCCGTTACCGAATGAAGATTCTCCTGAATTCTAAATATTTTACAATTTTTTAACATTCGATATAAAAATGCTTCTTTAATCACGCTAACTTGTGCTCCCGAATCAACTAATGTTCTAACTTTATATTTTCCTATCTGTACTATACATGAGCTAGGATCTACCATATTTAATGACAATTGTTTTACCTCGGCTTGTTTTTTATTTCTAAATGTTCTATTATACTCATCCTTTGGGTTTTTAATATATTGATGCCCTTTTTGGATCTTACTATCTTCCCTCCTACTGCCGATCCTATTCAGTAAGCGGGATGCCAATTTCCCTGATTTCCTGACCTTCTAAAATTTCTCTGTATTTCTCCAGAATTCCAATTTGCTGGTCTGCCATTTGCAATTCTATTCTGTATACTCGTCTGAACACCTCTACTATTTTGCGTATTCGATGGGCCACTTCTGTTACCACAAAAGCGAAAATGTGCCCACGTTGGTGACATCCCCAACAAACCACATTCGAGTTATTTGTGTTACTTTCCATGTTTCTTACAGTATTTCTCACTTGTCCTCTTCTATCTTGATTATATACATTCTCGTTTCTTTGCACCATCTGTATTTCTCCTCGTCTTCCTCTCCATCCATGTCTATACTGTCCTATTTCCATAGGTTCTTCAATTCTATCTTCCGAAACTACTACCTAACTCTCGTCCTACCCTTAACCTAAACCTCCTCCTCAAGCTTTCCTCTTGTATAGCGATATCTACCGCTTGTGACAATCTTGCAGGATTCTCTCTTAATAATTTAAATTTCAATCCATCTGACCTAATCCCATCAACAAAAATCCCTACTAACATCCGTTCCACTTCTTCTGCTCGTACATTCTGTCCTAAAAATGACTCTTCAGCTAAATTGATTAACCTGTCACTGTATAACTGAACACTTTCTGTGCTGTTTTGTCTAGTCTGTCGCAATACTGAGAATGCGTGTTGTGGATCAGTAATTTCAGCATATTTTCTTGCGAGATCATCTTTAAATTCTTCCCAGGTTTCACCTCCTGCTGCTTCTAACTTTCTTCTAATGTGGTCAGAAACTGGACTTGTACTTGTTCTGTATGCCAAATTCTTTTTCTCTCCATCTGTAGCGTTTACTAAATATGCATGTTTCTCAATAGAAATAATCCATTTCTTAAACTGATTTGCTTGACCACTAAATCTTTCAACATCAGTGCTTATATTTTGTTGTCTTAACACTGCATCCAACCTTGATATTGCCCCGCCAACTCCAGTCATTACCTGTGAAAAATCTTGGGATTCCATCCTAAAATTTATAATTATCAAGCAATATACAAATATTTCAAACAATATTAATTTCAAACCCTGCAACAATACATAATCTGTTAATTACTCTAATATTATCTAATTATCTTAACTAAAGCCTCCAATCGAAGATCCTGACGAAGAAATATTCCTGTTTCAATCCTGAATTCTGACACAAGAATTTAAATGACCTCCTGATTCAGAATTACCTACACCACATAAAAAAGGACTCTAATCAAGCTCGTTGAAATGAGCAGAACAACGAAGAGCCTCTGGATTTCTTTCCTTAATAATTCTTTCCAATTATTTCCTGACGTTGATTATGCTCGATATCAGGCTCGCAACAAGACTGTTTGATTACTTGCTCGATTACTGTAGATTCCCTTCAAGTAAGGTCACCTTCACGCAAGCGACAACTGCTCACGACTTCAGCAAAAAAAACTCACTTTCCAACAGCAATCTGTGATTTTCATATATATATTTCAGCGCAAACGTAATCCAGTCAACAACAATTGGACTTAAAGCTGACGCTATCCAGTCTCTTATTTTCATGTGGGACTCTCGCCATGGTCAGTTTAAATTACTTTATCCAAACCCCGAGTTGAGACAAGTTTCATTTATGCCTTCCTTTAATTGAAGTGACTGTAGAGAGTATTGCAGATCTTTATTTCATAATTATGGAATTTGCACCATAACCTTGACTTCACCTTCAACAGTCCCACGGGTTAAAACTCATAATTTGTACTGATTTTTGATGCAGAACAGCATTACTTGATCATCAATATACCATTTTGCGTTGGTCAGTTCTCCAGTTAATTTCATAATTATGTAATAACATCAGTCTTTCAAAAAAAATAAGTTTATCAATCAAACCTTCTTTTTAGCGCTGTCCTTGAAAATGGATCTCCTTCTTAACCAGGAATCCAGTGAGAACCCAGAACAGCTACCAACAGTCGGCTTTCATCTGTTGCGTTTCTCAATATTTACTTCTCCAGACACCCCAGACATAACCATCTTCTATGGCGGTACTCTCTCTCTCCGCGACCTCCCATGTTTCATAAATTCACGGCACCAAATCAACCTGTTATAATAGTGTGGCATTACAGGTTAGGCACGTGATCGTACAGGACACAAGTCTTCGCGTTGTTAGAAACATACTTTATTAGCCGAATCGTTCTATTTCAGCCACATGATGGAGACTCCCTTCTTGGTGTTGACATCTCTTCTCGCTGGCCCCCAAGTGACGTGTGTGTTTTCCTAGATACTCTTCTTCATTCGTGCACACACGTTCACTATGGTTTTCCCCCTAGTCAAGGAATGCGCAGCATTCCTTAACTCTTTACTCCTAACCTAATTCCCTCACTGTTACATATGTTCAGCTGTCTCTTCTACCTGTCCACATGTGCACGGAAGTGATTTCAAATACCATGAATTACAATCACATTAGAAGGGTCAAGGCAGTCTCACAGCCACTGGGGTCTCCTGTGTGAAGTGGTCCAGCCACCTGCCGTGTGCTCCCAGGGATGTGGCTTCAAGCCACCTGCCATGTGCTCCCAGGGACGTGGGTTCAAGCCACCTGCCGTGCGCTCCCAGGGACATGGGTTCAAGCCACCTGCCGTGCGCTCCCAGGGACATGGGTTCATGACTGTACTCTGCCATTTGATTCACAAGACTCGGACACTCCAGGGAGTTGTCGCTGGAACTGTGGAGTTGTGCTCCGTGCGATGCTTCCAGCACGCCACTGCAGGAAGAGACTTAGCTATATAGGATCAAACCTGATACAATGAAACAGATCCTCTCACCCTTAAACCACCTTTTTCTAAAATGTGGTCCCACAGCTGCTACTGCTGAAGTAGTATGCCATGTTAGACCTTTGAATATTCTAGGCCACAACATGTGAGGCTTGGGTGGCCAGTTTCCTAAGTTTTCTTCCTGATCAGATTTCCTTCACATACAATGACCAGAATATTCTACACATTGTCGGGTATCCATTATTTTTATAAGCCAATCTCATTGCTGTGTTTGATGGGTAAAATACTGCAGCTTCTGTTGGGGATTGAACCCCCAGACAACTGTCTTGACGGGCAAGTGTACTAACCACTGTGTCACTATGACTTAACAATGACATTGCAAACTACTTGTTACATCTGTGATTTGTTACGTTTATGATTTGTTACATCTGTGATTTGTAACGTCTGTGATTTGTTACCTCTGTGATCTGTTACATCTATGATTTGTTTCATCTGTGATTTGTTATGTCTGATTTGTTACATCTGTGATTTGTTGTGACTGTGATTTGTTATGTCTGATTTACTATGTCCGTTATTTGTTAGTCTGTGATTTATTATGTCCGTGATTTGTTGCGTCTATGATTTATTATATCCATAATTTGTTATATCTATGATTTGTAACGTCTGTGCTATATGAAGCACTCATGATGTATATTTCATGTTGAATATTATCCAGATTTTGCAGTTTACGACGGGGTCTCAACTGCTGGAACCAGCGTGGACGATGAAGAATTTGAAATTATCTGAGGACCTCAGGCTTATATTCCGCAAGTTTTCAGAGTAACAGGTTTTTTTCGCATACATTATGTTAGGTATATGTGAGTATTTGAATGTTAACAAACAGAGAATCTGTAATCTAAAAAACATGTTGGCCAGGAAAGCCAAAGAAATCTGGACAGTTTTAGAAAATGAGATGCTGGGTATACTAGTGCTGATTGGGCAATTGATATGTATGCAAATTAATTGTAGTGTGCCTAGTTGGTCTGTTGTAATGTACAAAAAAATTCTACTATAAACTTAAGGCAAATTTTGCCAGAAGTCATTAACTGGTAAAATGACTGGCACCACCTAATCTACTGTTGTTAATTATCTTTGTGAATTATTACTTTCTGCACATGTTTCATTATGAAAACGATGGATTCATTCTTGAACATTGTTCTGGCAGAAACTTTTTCATCGCTGGCATTTAGTGATGTCACTGTGTATGATTGAAAGTGATTGTCAGTCAGTATGTGATATAACTTGAGCTCATGATTGACATGTTTCTGCTGTATGTGCATAACTGTTCTGTAAGTATCCAAACAGAAGTTGCGGAGGATAGTCACAGGAGATAGAAAAAAAAATTGAACGCCTTGGCGTCAGGTGGGTCAGGACCTCTACCCCTATTGGGGATAAAGGGGAAAAGCAGTTTCCTTACATGACGCTCTGGCCCAGATGGCCGATATCAAAAGGAAATGGTATCCTAAGAATAAGGCAGAAGACACAACCTATATAGATCTTCAAAATCTACCAAATAGAGTAGAATATTTTGGGTTTGCTGAGTGCATTGATGTTAAATTCTGTTGGTAAATACTAGTAAATTATCAGTACTAACTGAATGCAGAAGGAAACAAGTTTTTCAGGGCTCAATTTCTAGTGTCCTCTGATAGCTGGTTCTTCTCCCCTGATAGCCACTACTACTCTCCCCTGATATCACTTCTTCTCTCCCCTGATAGCCACTACTACTCTCCCCTGATATCACTTCTTCTCTCCCCCTGATAGCCACTTCCTCTCTCCCCTGATAGCCATGATTTCTCTCTCCTGATAGCCACTACTTCTCACCCCTGATAGCCACTTCCTCTCTCCCTCGATAGCCACTACTTCTCTCCCCTGATAGCCACTACTTCTGTTCCTCTGAAAACGTTTCTATGAAAGCTATTACTTCTACCCCCAACTATAGAAGAGGAATAGCTAAATAAGGTACTCCACACTCCAGGGGTTGGTGTAACAGCACGAGGGTTAGTGAATGCAGTGTTAGTTCTCCATCCCGGGTCCAGTTTCTAAAATCAGTGGCAGGTGATTTGTAAGTAGGAGGCGTTGCGTTGATTTCTATGGTTTGAGCATCGCCTGCTCAGAAAGCAATGGACTGGACATAAAATTGCTCAGAAATCACAAATAGCCAATAAATGCTTGGGTTGGTTGCAACACCGTGTAAAGGGCATGCATGTAAATTAAACACTCCAAGGGTTGGACTACTTGAAAGACTCTGCCATGTATTTCCACCCCAGGGGTATAAGGAGTCAGGCAGCAAAGATACCATTTCACTCGAGGGTAGAAGAGTAAAGACTCAACAACACATCTCTGCACTCCATAGTGTACAGGAAATACGTACGTGTGATGACAAACAGAGTATGTCTCTTTACCTGGGTAATATGTGCAGAGATTTGGATGAATGCTTGTAGTGAGCTTGAATAGCAGATTCAGTGACCAAACCAAGATTTATATAATGCTTGAAGTCTATGAATAAGGCAGGATATAGTGAGACAGATTCAGTGATCAAACCAATATTTACATAATGCTTGGTGTCTATGAATAAGATAGGATTTAGTGAGACAACTTGAATAGCAGATTCACAGAGCAAACCTAGATTTATATAATGCTTGCAGTCTATGAATAAGACAGGGGGAAGCAAAGTTAAAATGATGTGAAGGTTTCTATCTGTGTACATTTTGTCACTAATTGAAATAACAATTTAAAAAAAAAAAAAGGGTTTAAAATGCTGAAAATCTGTTGGATAAATGAGTTAACTAAATCAAAGTTTGTTTCGTATTTCTTATTTAGATGGATTTAAGAAATAACTTCGATAGAATTATTCTTAATTGTATGCCGCTCTTGTTTATAAAACGTGATTATGCAAGCAGGACATTGGGCGTTGAAGTGTTATTTTTCTAAATGTGGTAAATTGTTTGTAGTTTGGTTTCTGGCAGATTGTTCACAGGATCAAAGAAAGACCTTCCAGGTCACCAGAAAGATGATACATACTACCACCTTCACTTAAGAGAACAAGTAAGTCTTCAGACTTCACACCCGGGAAGGTTAACCCAGTCAACAAACACCGGCAGAGGTCGGATGTATCAGCCAAACGGTGCAAGAACACAGCTCTGCTGTAAACAGGCACAACGCAATCACGTCTAAAACAACTCTCCGGATGAACGCAGAAGACTTTGCACAGAACACAAGTTGAAATGCCACGTGTTTAAGAAAGTAAAGATAGGAGATACTGACAAATGGAACTCGTAAAATGACAGCTAAATGTTCCAACATATGCAGAGCGGATACAACTATTATGATGCAGGTCCACATGGCCGAATGGATAAGAACAGTGTTTTTAAACATCCAGTGTGCTGATGCCGAGGTTAGCGGTTCATCCCCTACACCGGACTAAAATGTTAACCTATCGTCCGTGACTTGGGGACGTAAATTACAAGTACCTCTGAAGTCGGAGTGGGTTCGCCTGATGGCGAGGGACACTGTTAATAGGGAAAGCAAACCCACATGCAACATTCAGTCCATCACTACTATAAAAATAGCATTATGGACTACACTTGAGTTCAAAGCGAGTGAGCGCAAAAAAAAAAACAAAAAAAAACAAACTATTTTGACCTACATCCACACCAACATAACTACATATTTCAATATAGGTCAAACTATAGAGATGTTAGTGTAGGTCAAACTATATAGAGATGTCAGTATAGGTCAAACTATAGAGATGTCAGTATAGGTCAAATTATAGAGATGTCAGTATAGGTCAAACTATATAGAGATGTTAGTATAGGACAAACTATAGAGATGTTAGTATAGGTCAAACTGTATAGAGATGTCAGTATAGGTCAAACTGTATAGAGATGTCAGTATAGGTCAAACTATAGAGATGTTAGTATAGGTCAAACTATATAGAGATGTCAGTATAGGACAAACTATAGAGATGTTAGTATAGGTCAAACTATAGAGATGTCAGTATAGGTCAAACTATATAGAGATGTTAGTATAGGTAAAACTGTATAGAGATGTCAGTATAGGTCAAACTATAGAGATGTTAGTATAGGTCAAACTATATAGAGATGTCAGTATAGGTCAAACTATAGAGATGTCAGTATAGGTCAAACTGTATAGAGATGTTAGTATAGGCCAAACTGTATAGAGATGTCATTATAGGTCAAACTATAGAGATGTCAGTATAGGTCAAACTATAGAGATGTCAGTATAGGTCAAACTATAGAGATGTCAGTATAAGTCAAACTATAGAGATGTCAGTATAGGTCAAACTATAGAGATGTCAGTATAGGTCAAACTATAGAGATGTCAGTATAGGTCAAACTATAGAGATGTCAGTATAGGTCAAACTATAGAGATGTTAGTATAGGTCAAACTGTATAGAGATGTCATTATAGGTCAAACTATAGAGATGTCAGTATAGGTCAAACTGTATAGAGATGTCATTATAGGTCAAATTATAGAGATGTCAGTATAGGTCGAACTATATAGAGATGTCAGTATAGGTCAAACTCTAGAGATGTTAGTGTAGGTCAAACTGCATAGTGATGCCAGTGTAGGTCAAACTGCATAGTGATGCCAGTGTAGGTCAAACTATAGAGAAGTCAGTATAGGTCAAACTATAGAGATGTCAGTATAGGTCAAACTATAGAGATGTTAGTATAGGTCAAACTATATAGATGTTAGTTTAGGTCAAATTATAGAGATGTCAGTATAGGTCAAACTATATAGATGTTAGTTTAGGTCAAATTATAGAGATGTCCGTATAGGTCAAACTATACAGATGTTAGTATAGGTCAAACTGTATAGAGATGTCATTATAGGTCAAACTATAGAGATGTCAGTATAGGACAAACTGTATAGAGATGTCAGTATAAGACAAACTGTATAGAGATGTCAGTATAGGTCAAACTGTATAGAGATGTCAGTATAGGTCAAACTATAGAGATGTCAGTATAGGTCAAACTATAGAGATGTCAGTAAAGGTCAAACTGTATAGAGATGTTAGTATAGGTCAAACTTTAGAGATGTTAGTATAGGTCAAACTATAGAGATGTCAGTATAGGTCAAACTATACAGATGTTAGTTTAGGTCAAATTATAGAGATGTCAGTATAGGTCAAACTATATAGAGATGTCATTATAGGTCAAACTATAGAGATGTTAGTATAGGTAAAACTATAGAGATGTCAATATAGGTCAAACTATAGAGATGTCAGTATAGGTCAAACTGTATAGAGATGTCAGTATAGGTCAAACTGTATAGAGATGTCAATATAGGTCAAACTGTATAGAGATGTCAGTACAAGTCAAACTGTAGAGATGTTAGTATAGGTCAAACTATAGAGATGTCAATATAGGTCAAACTGTATAGAGATGTCAGTATAGGACAAACTATAGAGATGTCAGTATAGGACAAACTGTATAGAGATGTCAGTATAGGACAAACTATAGAGATGTCAGTATAGGACAAACTATATAGAGATGTCAGTATAGGACAAACTATAGAGATGTCAGTATAGGACAAACTATAGAGATGTCAGTATAGGACAAACTGTATAGAGATGTCAGTATAGGACAAACTATAGAGATGTCAGTATAGGACAAACTGTATAGAGATGTTAGTATAGGTCAAACTGTATAGAGATGTTAGTATAGGTCAAACTATAGAGATGTCAGTATAGGTCAAACTGTATAGAGATGTCAGTATAGGTCAAACTGTATAGAGATGTCAATATAGGACACACTATAGAGATGTCAGTATAAGACAAACTGTATAGAGATGTCAGTATAGGACAAACTGTATAGAGATGTCAGTATAGGACAAACTGTATAGAGATGTCAGTATAGGACAAACTATAGAGATGTCAGTATAGGACAAACTGTATAGAGATGTCAGTATAGGACAAACTATAGAGATGTCAGTATAGGACAAACTGTATAGAGATGTCAGTATAGGACAAACTATATAGAGATGTCAGTATAGGACAAACTATAGAGATGTCAGTATAGGACAAACTGTATAGAGATGTCAGTATAGGACAAACTGTATAGAGATGTCAGTATAGGTCAAACTATAGAGATGTCATTATAGGTCAAACTATAGAGATGTCATTATAGGACAAACTGTATAGAGATGTCAGTATAGGTCAAACTGTATAGAGATGGCATGATAGGTCAAACTATAGAGATGTCAGTATAGGACAAACTGTATAGAGATGTCAGTATAGGACAAACTGTATAGAGATGTCAGTATAGGACAAACTATAGAGATGTCAGTATAGGTCAAACTATAGAGATGTCAGTATAGGACAAACTATAGAGATGTCAGTATAGGACAAACTATAGAGATGTCAGTATAGGACAAACTATAGAGATGTCAGTATAGGACAAACTATAGAGATGTCAGTATAGGGCAAACTATAGAGATGTCAGTATAGGACAAACTATAGAGATGTCAGTATAGGACAAACTGTATAGAGATGTCAGTATAAGACAAACTGTATAGAGATGTCAGTATAGGTCAAACTGTATAGAGATGTCAGTATAGGTCAAACTATAGAGATGTCAGTATAGGTCAAACTATAGAGATGTCAGTATAGGTCAAACTGTATAGAGATGTCAGTATAGGTCAAACTGTATAGAGATGTCAATAAGCTGATGAGTTTACTGCTGCTTTCTGTGCATTTATTCATATTGACTTATGAAGGTGTACAAAGAAGAAGTGTACAAAAACAGTATGGAAATAGCATGAATAGTTGCAGAGAAGTATTCTATGTAATCATGAGAAACTTCAGAAAGGTAACTATAAGGCTGGAGGGAATGTACTGCCAGCGTGTGAAAACAGTGTGGCCCTTAGGAAAATGAGGGTTGAAAGTGTACATCAATGGTCACATTATCATAGCTTCTCATACTGAGGGTGGAGTTACCATTTGACAGAAAACTTGCCTGTTGTTCATTATGTGATCTATACAGCCTGTCATTTAGTATGTTTCTGTGTAACTTCCTTCATTTATGTTTGTTCATGCAGTATGTTTCTTTGTAACTTCCTTCATTTATGTTTGTTCATTTAGTATATTTCTTTGTAACTTCCTTCTTCTGACTGACTGGCACCTTGACGACAGTTTGTAAAATGGGGTTATCTCTCCATAATACAAAGCCTGGGCTGATCTCAGAGACCATGTGTTGTCCATTCAGCATGATCCCTCTCTCGGCTGTCTAGTTTACTCCAGAGGAAAGACGACACCAATACGTCTGGAACAAGACAAACTGCAGAAACTGCCAGATCAGCAAAGCAATGCTCTGTCTGTCTGTCAGAGCTTCGATCCTACACCAGTTACCAACCAAGGCTTAGGGACCTGCCATGACATTTAGTCTTTAGATTGCATTTTCTGGCACTAGGATAAGGCTTGTACCCTCCCAACTGCGCTCTTCCACCCGAAGCCGTTGGCACAATGTGGGGTGTCGGGTTTAGTAAGCGTCACCCAACATTCAACGCTAACAGAAGCAGGTAGTATCGTCTACTGTCATACAGTAGCTCAGTAATATCTGACTAAGACCTAACTACATCCTTCATCTATGTTTGTTCATTTAATATATTTCTGTGTAGCTTCCTTCAGTTATGGAGTCTCTGTGGCCAAGCTGTCTGACTCGAGCTCCGAAAGTTGTAGGTTTGATTCCGAGCCGTGTCCTTTGGTTCACAGGTGAATTTTTCAAAGACTTCTGGGGGTCATCGTTGGAGCTACGGAGTTCGTGCTTTGGAAAGAGACTGAGCCATATGGGATAAAAATCCAGTGCAACGAAGTTGACCCTGTCGACTTGTAAGTGACTTTTTATCTCTGCGTAAACAGGTCAGCATTGTCGAATGGGTAAGAATGTGTATTCTTAAACATCCGTTGTGCTGATACCGAGGTTAGGGGTTCAACCCCTACACCGGACAGCTGGACTAAAATGTTGACCTGTCATTCTTGACTTGGGGGTGTAAATTACAAGTGCCTCTGAAATCAGAGTGGGTTCGCCTATTGGCGAGGGACACTGTTAATGGGGAAAGCTAATCTACATGCAAAATTAAGTCCATCACTACTATAAATAGTGTGTATGGACTACGCTTGAGTTTAAAGTGAGCGAGCAAGCGAAAAAAAATCTCTGCGTTAACTTCCTTCATTTATGTTTGTTCATTTAGTATATTTCTGTGTAACTCCCTTCATTTATGTGTGTTCATATAGCATGTTTCTGTGTAACTTCCTTGATTTGTTTGTTCATGCAGCATGTTTCTGTGTAGCTTCCTTCATTTATGTGTGTACATAAAGCATGTTTCTGTGTAACTTCCTTCATTTGTTTGTTCATTTAGTTTTTTCTGTGCAACTTCCTTGATGTGTTTGTTCATGCAACATGTTTCTGTGTTGCTTCCTTCATTTATGCATGTTCATTTAGTATATTTCTGTATAATTTCCTTCATTTATGTTTGTTTATTTAGTACATTTCTGTGTAACTTCCTTCATTTATGTTTGTTCATTTAGTATATTTCTTCCTTCTTTTATGTGTGTTCATTTAGTACGTTTCTATGCAACTTCCTTCATGTATATTTGTTTATTCAGTATATTTCTGCGTAACTCCCTTCATTTATCTTTGTTCATGCAATCTTCTAGTGGCCCAGCAGTTGTGGTGATGATGTATTCCAGTTCTGAGTAGCCCATGTATTGACATCCGTTCCTGATTCAGACTGACCGGCTATGAATTGCATCTGTCTTCATCTCGTTCTTACAATTCCGGTGTGCTGATGCCAAGGTAGTGGGTTAAACTCCTACACTGGTCTCTTGGATAAAATGTTGACTTCTCGTCCTTGACTTGGGGATGTCAGTTACAAGTACCTTGGATGTCGGAGTGGGTTCACCTGATGGCCAGGGACACTGGTAATAGGGACAGCTCTATCCACACGCAAAAATCAGTCTCTTGCTACTAGGAGTATGGACTACACTTCAAAATGGCTATGAGTTCAAAATGAGAGAAAAAAAATCTGTACTCTTTATCCTTCACTAGCAGACCCGGCCCGGCTTCGCCCAGTCCCTGGTGAGGAGCATCTCATTTAATGAATATAAGTAGTCATATAAGCTCCCGTTCCTGACTGTCTGTCTGTCTGACCCTGCCCGGCATCGCCTGGCTCCTGGTGTGGAGCATCTCATTTAATTCATATAAGTAGTCATATAAGCTCCCGTTCCCGTTACCGACTATCTGTCTGTCTGTCTGTCTGACCCTGCCCGGCATCGCCTGGCTCCTGGTATGGAGCATCTCATTTAATTCATATAAGTAGTCATATAAGCTTCCGTTCCCATTCCCGACTATCTATCTGTCTGTCTGTCCATTTATTGGTTGCGGTTAGAACAACCTTAGATAAACGGACAAAAAGCATTAGAAAGAGCACTTGAAAGATCTTTACATATTCCCCCAACAATTAACTTGGGTAAATGGAGCGGCAGCAGCAGCAGCAGAAGAAGAAGAAAAAGGAGTAGGAGGAAGAGGGAGGAAGAGATAGGCAGAGAGAGTAGGAGGAAGAGGGGGAAAGAGGAGGAGTAGAGAGGAGGAGGAGGGAGGGGGAGAAGGAGGAGGGGAAGAATGATGAGGGAGGAGGAGGGAGGAGTAGGAGGTAGAGAGGTGGAGAGAGGAGGAGGAGGGGGGGAAAGAGGAGAAGGAGGAGGAGGTATTAGGGGGGAGAGGAGGAGGAGGAAGAGGTAGAAGGAGGGGGAGGAGGAGGGGGAGGAGGAATGATGATGAGGAGGAGGGAGGAGATAAAGGGAGGGGAGGAAAAGAGAGGAGGAGGAGGAGGAAAAGGAAGGAGGAAGAGGGAGGAGGAGGGAGAGCAAGAGGAATAGGGTAGGAGGAGGAGGAGGGATGTGGAGGAAGGAGGAGGAGGGATTAGGTAGAGGGAGGAGAAGGAGGGAGGATGAGGGATGAGGAAGAGGATGGAGGAGGGGAAGAGGAAGACGGTAGGAATTGGAGGGGAGAGGAGAGAAAATGAGGAGGGGAGGAGGTAGAGGGAGGAGGAGGAAGGAAAGGGAGGAGGAGGGAGTAGGATGGAGGATGAGGAGAAGGAGGCAGGAGGAGGATGAGGGAGCAGGAGGAGGTGGAGGGAGTAGGATGGAGGAGGAGAAGAGAGGAGGAGGGAGTTCGCCATTCCAAATTCATACTCGTCTAGGTTCTGTGATTTCGGTCCTTCCATTGATTGTTCTTCCCTTCTACATGACTGTAGATAACTTCCTTACACATAAAAAGATGAATTGTTATTGATATTGCCGTGGCATGGAGGCATATATATCAGCAGCAGAGTTGATCCAGAAAACCAAAGACTGAGATCTATGGAGAACCATGAACGCCTGCGCCAGCCGGCACGGCACTTGATGATGATGATGACTGTCGCTTGTCCTAGCGTTTTGGTTCGGGGATTCTTTCATCATCATCATCATATATTTACGTATGTATTTAGGGAGGGGGAGGAGGGAGGAGGAGGAAGAAGAAACAAAAATATGACAGTTGGCAGCGCTGGAATGAGAGGAAGGTGTGTAGAAAATTTCATCTCAATCGGATGGGCCATTCGCGACCGCATAAAGGACATACATACAGACATACACATCCACACACATTGCCTTTTATATATAAGACTAGAGAATAGATCCGCATGCACCTCATGCCAAGCAATTCTGTTTTGTTACTGCAGCTCCCTCTATTGTATACAACTCCGTATCTAATTCTCTTCTCCGTGGTTGTTTTTTCTTCATGAAGAAAATCTTCATGAACGTGATGTTCATTCCGTTTAATATGCCCTGCTGGTTCCAAAGAAAGACTTTTTAGTGATACTTTCATCAGGTGGCATGCATCCTGTCCAGCACCTGCATCTTTTCCTTCACCTCTTGCTTCGGTGTGATCTGTCGTTCTCCGCCTAAAAACCACTTTAACTTCGCAAGAATGAGTACATTACGTACCATAAAGCTGAATATATGGTGGAGAAATGCGCAAAACACAGTGTGCCAGTTTACCTTAAAAACCTAAGTAACATACAAGCTACCACACAGACTACAAAAAAAACAATGTACATAACGTACAGACAACCACAAACACCCATTTTGTTTACAAGACCTTCTACATTAGTACAAAACACAAGGTTTTTTTTACACAAGAATGGAAGAAAACCTTGCTCTCTGCTGCTATAAAATGTAACCTTTGTTTCAGCAATCAGTAATTTTGTTTGTTTCAATCTTGAAGCCAAAAGTTCAGAAGATTCCTGCGAAAGATATAAATCTTGGATTAGATAATTCAGTTCACACTGGCTATCACTTGTCATTCAGTTTGCTACTGTTGTTTCATCTTCTAGCAGTGAATCCAAAATCTGACTGAAAGTTGGAATTATGTCATCTCCATGTGCAACAGGTCAATAGCAGAATCTAAATCTGGATATTTCAATTTTTTGTGATGTTTTTTCCCCCATTAATATTATCACAGTATTATAAATTTTAATTCCATTAATTCCCATAATATTGACAACACAGAAATAACAGTAATCACAGTGGTTCTTGGGCTGTCTCCAAACCATTGGAATTCCAAATTTTGTAAGGGACTAGATAGCAATCATTTTTTCCCCCAGAGCCTTATATAGAAAATGTATACGGCCTATCGCTTGGAATTGACTGGATTGCCTTTTCGGTTCACAAGTGCATTTTTCTCGGAGACTCATGGCGGTCGCTGCTGGAGCTACGGTGTTCGTGCTTTGTGCGATGCTTTCAGTGGGCCATCCTGCCAAAGGGAACCGAGCTATGTGAGATAAATCCCGGGGCAATGAAGTCGATCCTCTCTACCTTTAATGCAGTAATGTGTGGCTGCTGGTTTCCTAGTGACTGCCGCTTCCATCGACGATGAACTGTATTTTCCATGGAGGACTTTTGTGTTGGCATTCTGATGGCGGCATTATGCACAGTGCATCTTTTTCGGGCTGTAGGCTTGTCGAAACTCATGTCTATTCCACTTTTCACATTGGACAGTGAGGAGCATCTCGTGTGATATTCACTGGCACAGGAATGGAGCATAATGGGGATGACCCGTTGCCGTGAAGTTGGAACCGCAACTAACTAACTATACAGAAAATACTGTGATAATATTAATTAAATGCACAAATGCCTGTTACTCAAACAACTAGAGCCGTTACAGACAAATAAATGTAATATTTGGATTTAGCAGGCCTCATTTATGCAAAATCAGGTGTAAAATGTTTGGCACTCAAAACAAAATTTCTTTGGGAAGGGTTGTGTTAACTATTTCAGATTCCAGGTCAAAAGCACACTAAAAATTACTGATTTCAGCTATCATCAGCTTACAAAAAAATAACTAGCTCTCTGGAGCTTATACGCAATATATTCAGATATCACAAGCTCAGAAACATTAAAACAAAAACTGTTTCAACTTGTCAAAGGCTAACAGAGAGTTCATTGACTCCTCACATCACAAACAAGACATCAAAACAAAAGAAAACCACACAACAAGTGGATAAATTATTCTATTTTATAAATAGCATACAATTGTCATCATGGAGAATGCATGACATGCAACACTTTACAATTGAGAAATACAGAACAGAGTTCAGTTACCCTGATGGTCTTTCCTCTTCTACCCTCAAATATGGTAGTCATACAAAAGAGAATACCAGTTCCAGATTGAGTGTAGATAGAAGGAATACCAGTCAGCCGTGTCTGGTTTTTAAAAAAAATCTTTCCTGATAATCCATAGTCATTCCCAGAAAGTGGAGATCAGCAGGCCAAATGGATATGATTGCTCGTTCTTAAATTTCTTGCATGCTGATAAGTAGCGGGTTCAACCCCATACACCAGTCAGCTGGACTAAAATGTTTTCTCATTCTTGAATTGGGGACGTAAATTACAAGTATCTCTGCAGTTGGAGTTGGTTCGCCTGATGGCGAGGGACACTGGTATCAGGGAAAGCTAATCCACATGCAAAAATCACTCCAGTGCAACTAGAAGTAGTAGCAATCAACTACACGAGTTCAAAGCGAGCAGTGAGCAAATGCAAAAAAAAAAAATTCTCAGAAAGTTGTACATTTCCAGGCTGGGTTGGTTCATGGAGCCTCCGTCTTCTCAACCTCTCAGATTCAATGCACCGGCATTAATTCACTGCCGACCCTGTGGTCACGTGTTTGCACCCCTTCCGATTAGGAGAATATTTAAACAATGGACCTGGGCTCCCAGATCGAAAATTGGTACCACGAAATGTTCTGGGAAGTAAAGGTTCTAGGTGTGTGTCCATTTCTTTGGCTAGCACCAGATACCTTAAATGCCTCAATGCATGGGAAAGAGTCCTTGGCTTGTTAATGACCCTACACCTGAGAGCCATGGTGGTGCAGGGTGTAGTTTTAATGACTGTGCAGTGTTTGAAAATATTTCCGGTCCTAGTTTTGTATTTACCTATTATGTTACATGAACTTTACAGTGGGTAAATACAAAACTTGGACCGGCAATGTTTTCAAACACTGCACAGTCATTAAAATTACACCCTGTAGTATACTTGCTAGCTGGCACAGAGGTGTGTTCAAATCCCCTTTGTGGAAAGATGTCTTTCATGGACCTGGGCTTTGAGATCGACCCAGCCTAAAACAGGCACGAGGATATTTCCTAGCAAGTAACAGTGGCCAGTGTGACAGAGCACGTCGCCCATGGAGTGCTGGATGGTCTACAATGTAGGGGGCCTAGCACCATATGCACATTATGCTTTGTGGCCAGAAAAAGGGGCGGCTACTTGACTGACTCACCCTGTCAGTGTAGGCTGGTCATATCTCACCAGCTCATGCCATCTTCTATCTTGGGGTACACATACACTTTTCTTTTTTTTCCTTTTACTTGTCTAAGACATTCAGATATTAATCTTTTCTTTTTTTCCCACTCACTTCCCATTAAAACTGTTAGCTATCAGTAAGTTTTCAAATTTATCTTTCCTCATAACATGTCTAAAGAATACGGACTTCTCCACATACTTTCTTCAGTCAGTGTGTCCGTCCACTCTCCTCACAGTCCTGCCTCATTTGTTTACTGGAGTACCTCATTTCTAATGTCACAGTTTGACTTTAGATAGCATCTGATAACCCATAACCTGCACTCATAGAGGTCAAACCATGGTTACTGCAGCATGGGAGCATGTTGACTTTTGGAAGCAAATGTCGTTATTTCTGAACACAGGCATACAGCAGCTGTTTTGTAGAATGCTCATTTCCATTGGAAAATGCAGCACTTAAGACAAGGTGTACAAACATGAGTTCACTGCAAATATCAGAATACTTGATATATTACATAAAGGGTTCTCAACCTATTACTGCTCCCAGCAATCTCTGAGCTTCAGTTATGCTTCTTTATGAGGCTGGGAAGACCCTAGGACTCAACTTGTCAGTGGGAAATAAAAACATTCTTACTGAAGACCGAAGCCAGGACTACTATGTCTGTAAGCCAGTACACTAACTACTATGCCACCACAGCTCACATAGTTACAGTAAGATCAAACACCACAGGAAAAGAACTGAACAAGAAGTATGGAAATGGCCTGGCAATCAATGTCAGCACAAAACTACTTTTCTGGCATTCTGTTTTCATGTGTCTATGAACATGAACTGAAGAAAACACTGAACAGTATCATAGTCAGAAAAATAAAGTGCTTTAAGATGCTTGTCATAGAACCTGCTGGATGGAAAAGTGGAGGTGAGCCATGCACAGGAAGACATTAGTTATGGGCAGACAACATGAAGAGATGGACTAGAAGAATCTTGTATGAGAGATTACTCTGAAGACAGAGAATGTTGGAGACAGCCGACCTTCAACAGAGACATGACACTTAATGATGGTGATGAAGCACATGTACTGGAAACATCCACTAGCTGATTGCTTCTATGGTGTTTTGGTGTTGGAGTGGATATGAGCCTTCAACTGGAGAAGTGCAGGGTTGAATCCAGATGTGGACTTCATAACCAACCCCTCATAGGAACAGTGAACAGAAATACTTAGGGATGGCTGCTGTGTCGAGGGACCCAGCACCAAGGGAATGCCCTATGAGCTGTGACATAGTTCAACATAATGTAACCCAACAGATGTGACAACAAACTCTTCTCTGACTCTGTGGCAGGGAATCTGATGCCTGGCCTTCACAGACAAGGCTGAAAAAATAGGCAATCCCACTTTAAAAATCTCTTTGCAGTGGAGTATACAAGTAGGCTGAAATGTCCACTGCCTTGGCAGAATTCTACTAATTAGTAATGCCCGACACAACAGAATATTCCCAATTAAATCTCATATATGAATATGGCAGAAAGGGAAACCATCACAATTTCTCAAGAATAAGATTCTGGGCCTTCAGTAAACTAGACTTATGGTGGAGTCATGTGTTAAAAACAAAATCTCATACACATATTCAGGCTGAATAACTAGATAGATGCATATATAACATGGCATTTTCAATGTTTATTATTTTATTTTGCACAAAACAAAGGAGAAACAGCCATACAGAGATGGATCACCAGCTGTACAACATGACAGCCATCACATATCAACAATAAAACTATTAGGTGCAAGTTTTGCTGATATTTCCAAGTAGAAAATGGGGAGGTAACTAACAGCGTATAAAGGGGCATAAATATGCGTTTTAAAATGTAACAGCGGGGGAGGAAAAAACAAGTAGCTAACACGGCATGCCGGGTATGCGTAAATGACAATGAAGAATGCAGTTCATGGTCAAAGTATCTTACAAATGTGCATCGGCTAACAAAGTAGCACCAAAGTTTGTGTTCCTTAGGAAGTCTGTATTTGTGGGTATGTCATGTCAGCTGTGTAAGTACAATACAATATGACAGGAGCTGATTCGGTTGTTCGGCAAGTTGTGATGTCATTAAGTGACCTTGAGAATGTCATCTTATTGACAAATAATTATGGTATAGCCACCTGTTGACATAGATGATAACAGCAAAGTCCATCATACTACATGTGAACCAGCTGACATGAATGACAATATGTAACCATGTCAGCTTTCTGATAATTAAGCAATGTTTAAGATATAAACCTTCTGACATCAATGATTACAACAAAGTCCATCGTAAATGTCAAATGTGCTGGCATGAATGACAAAATGTAATCATGCCAGCATGTTGGTACACAAATGATTAAACATAGCTGAAATGTCAACCCGTTGACATCAGTGAATATGAGTAAGCATGCCTCAACTGTGAACTGGTTGACGTGATTATGGTTAATCATAACTCAAACTTGCTTATTTTAATGGCTGATTAAGCATATATCAGTCAAACTTGACATCAATGATTTTGACCTCAAACATCTATTTTAAGCATTATGTCAAATGACAACTTGTTGACAAGGATAAATATGATTAGATGTGTGGCAAACAATTGACATAATGAATACAGACAGTTTTCAAACAATTGACATAATGAATACAGACAGTTTTCAAATGTCACTTTGCTGTCACCGGTGATGTCAAGCCTTTGTTGAATGTCAACTTGTTGACATCAATATTTCTGATTAAGCACACTTGCCAAATATCATTGTGCTGACACCAATGATTACAACCGTATGTTAAATGTTGACATCAATGTTGATTATTAAACACATGTCAAATGTCAACTTGCTGACATCAGTGTCAACTTGCTGACATCAGTGATTATGAATTAAGTTTATGTCAAATGCCAACTTGCTGACATCAATGACAATGATTAAACATATGCCAACTTGCTAACATTAATGACAATGATTAAGCAAATGTCAAATGCCAACTTGCTAACATTAATGACAATGATTAAGCATATGTCAAATGCCAACTTGTGCTGACATCAATGGCTATGATTAAGCATATGTCAAATGTCACCTTCCTGACATCAATGATTATGAATGAGCACATGCCAAAACGTCGACATGCTGACTGAAAATTATGACTGGATGTATGTGACGATCAGCGAGGCCACCGTCACCAGTTAGCTAGTCCAGGCTTGCTCAAGGTCATGAAATAGATCTGACACGATGACCCAGATCTTACAGAGGAGAAAAACACCTGTTGAACAAGACAAATTCATAAATATATGTCAACAACACATTATTTTAAAAAAAATGTAAACATTCTCAATTTATCTATATAAGGCTAAAATGGCTGAATGGATAAGAGCGCACATTTTTAAACTTCCGGTGTGCTGATGTTGAGGTAATGGGTTCAACCCTGACACTGGTCAGTTGGGCTAGCAAGATGACTGCTTGTCCTTGACTTAAGGATGTCAAAAGTACCTAAGAAGTCGAAGTGGGTTTGCCTGATGGCGAGGGGCACCGTCAATAGGGAAGCAGCATCATCATCATCAGGTGCCATGCAGATAAGTGTAACCAATCATAGTTGGCCACTTCACACAATCTTTGATCAGGCCTGTGTTCTTGGCCAGATGATGTCACGATACCCAGTAATCCAGGTAGACATCACATTGTCTTCTGTTTGCTCTTCCTCCAAGTTTATTTCTTGTCATGACATCAATATTGATATATCATCATCATTGAAAACAAGAAAGAAGCAACAGCCTGCTCAATTTGTACATTGTGCTCATTCAGGAGAGATGCATTTCTTCCTTAATTTTCAAACAAGATGTGCAATGACAGTTTTAGTTTTGCTGCCCTCTCCAGTTGATTATTTCTCTATCTTCACGTCTCTTTCAAGAGGAAAGTGTTTCTCCTTGTTTTCACATCAAAGGTCAGTGTCTGTTTTCACATCAAAGGTCAGTGTGTCTGTTTTCACACCATAGGTCAGTGTGTCTGTTTTCACACCATAGGTCAGTGTGTCTGTTTTCACACCATAGGTCAGTGTGTCTGTTTTCACACCATAGGTCAGTGTGTCTGTTTTCACACCATAGGTCAGTGTGTCTGTTTTCACACCATAGGTCAGTGTGTCTGTTTTCACACCATAGGTCAGTGTGTCTGTTTTCACACCACAGGTCAGTGTGTCTATTTTCACACCATAGGTCAGTGTGTTTTCACACCATAGGTCAGTGTGTCTATTTTCACACCATAGGTCAGTGTGTTTTCACACCATAGGTCAGTGTGTCTGTTTTCACACCATAGGTCAGTGTGTCTGTTTTCACACCATAGGTCAGTGTGTCTGTTTTCACATCAAAGGTCAGTGTGTCTGTTTTCACACCATAGGTCAGTGTGTCTGTTTTCACACCATAGGTCAGTGTGTCTGTTTTCACACCATAGGTCAGTGTGTCTGTTTTCACACCATAGGTCAGTGTGTCTGTTTTCACACCATAGGTCAGTGTGTCTGTTTTCACACCATAGGTCAGTGTGTCTGTTTTCACACCATAGGTCAGTGTGTCTGTTTTCACACCATAGGTCAGTGTGTCTGTTTTCACACCATAGGTCAGTGTATCTGTTTTCACACCATAGGTCAGTGTGTCTGTTTTCACACCATAGGCCAGTGTGTCTGTTTTCACACCATAGGTCAGTGTGTCTGTTTTCACACCATAGGTCAGTGTGTCTGTTTTCACACCATAGGTCAGTGTGTCTGTTTTCACACCATAGGTCAGTGTGTCTGTTTTCACACCATAAGTCAGTGTGTCTGTTTTCACACCAAAGGTCAGTGTGTCTGTTTTCACACCATAGGTCAGTGTGTTTTCACAACATAGGTCAGTGTGTCTGTTTTCACACCATAGGTCAGTGTGTCTGTTTTCACACCATAGGTCAGTGTATCTGTTTTCACACCATAGGTCAGTGTGTCTGTTTTCACACCATAGGTCAGTGTGTCTGTTTTCACACCATAGGTCAGTGTATCTGTTTTCACACCATAGGTCAGTGTGTCTATTTTCACACCATAGGTCAGTGTGTTTTCACACCATAGGTCAGTGTATCTGTTTTCACACCATAGGTCAGTGTGTCAGTTTTCACACCATAGGTCAGTGTGTCTGTTTTCACACCATAGGTCAGTGTGTCTGTTTTCACACCATAGGTCAGTGTGTCTGTTTTCACACCATAGGTCAGTGTGTCTGTTTTCACACCATAGGTCAGTGTATCTGTTTTCACACCATAGGTCAGTGTATCTGTTTTCACACCATAGGCCAGTGTGTCTGTTTTCACACCATAGGTCAGTGTGTCTGTTTTCACACCATAGGTCAGTGTGTTTTCACACCATAGGTCAGTGTGTCTGTTTTCACACCATAGGTCAGTGTGTCTGTTTTCACATCAAAGGTCAGTGTGTCTGTTTTCACACCATAGGTCAGTGTGTCTGTTTTCACACCAAAGGTCAGTGTGTCTGTTTTCACACCATAGGTCAGTGTGTTTTCACAACATAGGTCAGTGTGTCTGTTTTCACACCATAGGTCAGTGTGTCTGTTTTCACACCAAAGGTCAGTGTGTCTGTTTTCACACCAAAGGTCAGTGTGTCTGTTTTCACACCATAGGTCAGTGTGTCTGTTTTCACACCATAGGTCAATGTCTGTTTTCAACTTTCATCTGTGTAAGGCTTCCTCCAGATAGATTCCATCTGCCTGTAGCTAGGTTTTCTTTCTGAACAATTCCGTCAGGGAGGTGACCTTTCGGCCTACTCATTACTGGTATCTGCCCTTATCCAAGAAGACTAGGATTTGACCTGATCTGTCATGTCTTTACTGGAGTAACTTCTAACTTAAATAATAACCAACAAACAACCCAAGAATCTGTGTACATGCCTGGAGACATTCTGGGTGTATAGTGCTAGTTCTGTATGTTTATAGACCAATCAAGTCTGTAGGTCATGTTGCCAAGTCACTTTACTTCCCACTGTGTTTGCAGGTACCCATTTTAGACTGACTTGTAATTACTTATTTGAGTACTCATACTGCCATTTCCTGATCAGTCTACCTTCCACCGCCTGTATTACATCATTATTGCACTAGTTACTATATCATTATTAGACTAGTTCTGACTATCTCAGACTATCTACTGCATCATTATTAGACTAGTTCTGACTTTCTCAGACTATCTACTGACTCTACTACATCATTATTACACTAGTTCTGACCTTATCAGACTATCTACCAACTATACTATATCATTACTACACTAGTTCTGACCTTATCTGACTATCTATCGACTCTACTACATCACTTATCAGACTAGTTTTTACATTCTCGGACTATCTGCTGACTCTACTACATCATTATTAGACTAGTTCTGACCTTCTCATACTATCTACCGACTGTACTACAGCATTATTACACTAGTTCTGACCTTATCATTTCTTTCACAGAGAAACTTGAGCTTCTGTGCTTTCTTGTGCATGAAGACCCCGTCAAGGTGGCCTGTCTCAGCAGATCTGATCTCTATAGCCTTGTTGCCCCAGCCCATGATCTGACCTGTGCTGATGTAAGCTGGCAGCAAGGAAGAAACAAACAAAGATAATGACTACATGTGTTTGACATAAGAGTGTTTCTGCCCTTCTCAGGATCTACCTCCAGTACACAATTTTAACATGGATTCACTCATTCTGTTTGACCTCTTCTATTCTGGAGTATGGAGGTATCTTACAGTCATGTTTAGCCTTTCTATTCTACTGTGGAGTAGGGAGTAAGTTTTTGTCTTTCCTATTCTACCATGGAGTATGATGGCACCTTAGTCTTTTGTTTTTGTCTTTCCTATTCTACCTGGAGAATGGAGGTTCCTGTCTTGTTCAGCACTTCCTATTGTACCCTATTCTACTAGAGTATGGAGGCACCTAAACTCTCTTATTTGTCTTTCCTATTGTATCAAGAAGTACGAAGGTAACTTATAGTCTTGCTTAGTCTGTCCTATCCTTCCATGGAGTATGGGGGTATTGAACAGTCTTGTTTAGTCCTTCCTGGTCTACCCTGGATGAGGTGTATTAATGTCCTCATGTCTTTGTTTGCTGTTGTCTGCTGATGATGGATGTGTTGTTGAGTATGCTGCTTCTAACTGTGTTCTTGTACAGCTTTACACTAGTAATCATTCATTCACTAGACTGTTTCAGCTAATTTCAGTTCAAGCCATTTAACTTCTCAAACAGTTTCCTCTGGTCCACAGACTTCAGACAACTCAAAACACTGGTACAAAGTGAAAGGAGAGCAGAGCAAAAGCAGTGGCCAATGAAGGGAATATGATGATATGTGTTGCATTCATGCCAAATATCAAATCAGTAAAAGATCTGTGCAAATACTGCTACAGAAATATACACAGAAACACAAGAATCTTGACAGAATCACCAATGTGGAGCTCATGGAGAGAACCAAACAGATCCAGTGAACCAAGAGGTGAGAACAAGATGCAGGCGTTGGGTAGGAAGGGCACACACTGAGAAAGCCTGAGGATAATTTAACTAGACACTCTCACAGGCAGTGTGAAATAGTGGGAAACCTCAGACACATGGAGAAGTTTAGCACAGAGATTAACTATATGGGGGAGGACATGCAGGGAGCTGTAGGGGATAAAGTACAGGAAAGCTTGGAGTGAGTTGTTTGACTACATATGTCTCTATGTGGGATATACAGTGAAAGAAGGAGAAAACTGAACCTGATACACATCACACCACATATTCAATTGTGCGCATACATGTATACATTTATTTTGCCTGTTACACAGAATCAATATTAACATATGGTAGTTAATCCTCGACACATGCAAGAATATTTCCTCAAGTCACAGGTATGGTGTTATACAAAAATGTTACATGTGTTATGAACAGACAAAAAATGGGCAGTCTAGTCGTAAGCAATTTGAAAGAGGTTAAGACTGAAAGAAAACTCAGTCAACATTTTTGTAACCATGCCAAGAGAACGCTTCATTGTATGCCAGAAAGAGGGTATAGGAATGTTACATCGAACCAGTTCTCTTGCATGATAGTGAATCTTGGAATGTGGATGAACAAATTAGGGAGAGCTTGGAAGCAGTGGAGATGTGGTTCTGGAAACGAATGCTGCAAATACTCTGGACTGCCAGATTAACAAACGGTTGCCAGGAAGAGGAATGAAACAGAACATTATACACAACACAACTATTAACATCAGACAAACACTGTTCTTTGGTCCTATAATGAGAAGAGAGGCACAGGAGAACATCATACAACCGGACAGATCAACGGCAGAGGTAGACCTAGAGACATATGATTGATGGTTTAAGACAATGATATGAAGGAATCTCAACAGCACTGACCCAGAATGCCAGGGAACAAGAATTGTGGAGAGACACAAATAATCAAGAATGTCAGGGAACAAGATTGTGGAGAGACACAAATAATTCAGAATGCCAGGAAGCAAGATTGTGGAGAGACACAAATAATTCAGAATGCCAGGGAACAAGATTGTGGAGAGACACAAATAATTCAGAATGCCAGGGAACAAGATTGTGGAGAGACACAAATAATTCAGAATGCCAGGGAGCAAGATTGTGGAAGGACACAAATGATCCAGAATGCCAGGGAGCAAGAGTGAGGAGAGACACAAATGATCCAGAATGCCAGGGAACAAGATTGTGGAGAGACACAAATAATTCAGAATGCCAGGGAACAAGATTGTGGAGAGACACAAATAATTCAGAATGCCAGGGAACAAGATTGTGGAGAGACACAAATAATTCAGAACGCCAGGGAGCAAGAGTGAGGAGAGACACAAATGATCCAGAATGCCAGGGAGTAAGATTGTGGAAGGTCACAAATACCTACATCATGTGGCAAGGCACATCATGGTGCTGATAAGAGAAAAATGAGAACATACTGTAACTACTGGTGAGATAAATGGGAAAGGAGACGATATTGATGGTGATGATACAAATACCACTGTGTAACACGTGTCATGTTCAGTATGAAGCTTTCTGTCGCTCCAGGTGTACACCTACCTACAGAAGTGGGCAGCTCTCCCCACTGCAAGACCACATTTTTGGTGATCTTTCCCATGGTGTCGACATACACACCCTCATCTGTGGAGGCAGAAGATACATGTCAGCACAGTCCCCACAGACATGCCTGATACCACCATCACATACATCTCACATGTCATTTGACATTGCCATACTTATGAGGCACTGTTAAATTCACTTCTACAGAACATTTCACACAAAATAACCCAAAAATAGCCGTACAATTAAATAACAGATATAGACATATAACATATAACACCGTCATAGACATAACACAGTCATACACATAAACAACAGTTATAGACACACAAAAAACTGTCATAGACATTACAAAAAAACAGCCACATACATGTCTATGTCACTGTCAAACAAATGGATACAAACTATCACAAACACAAGCCTTATACACTCAAACACAAAACTGACATGCTTTGAATACTGAACTGTGGGTAGCTGTCCTCGTCTTTCTTTTAAAGAAATTAGCCAATAGTAGCCAATCACAGACTATTCTACATTTATTTTTGTTCGCTCACTTTGACCTCAAACATAGTCCATGCTGACTGATGTTTGTGTGTGGGCTAGCTTTTCCTATTACCAGTGTCCCTCACCATAGGCCGACCCTTCCGACTTCTAAGGCACTTGTAATTTACATCCCCTAGTAAATGACAAAAAGTCAACATTTTAGTCCAACTGACCGGTGTAAGAGTTGAACCTCGCCATAAGCACACTGGAAGTTTTAAAGAGAGTGCCCATATCCATTCTGCCATGCAGACATCCCCTATTTCACAAGACTCCCATCTGCTAAGGTATGTTCAATGTTTGCAATACACAAACATCTAATATGGTTTCACCCTTATCAGCGCTACTAGACATCTGATTTACTTCTCAAGGAACGAGAGGACATATCACATCTTCACGCTCCTTATTTACTTCAAGCATAAGGTGTCTTCACATTCACACTGATGTAGATTTGTAAACTGACCTATCCTGTCTTTGTAAAAATGTCAAATTTCACTTTCTTTTTCTTTACTAATTGCTTGTTCACAATTTCACCTCATTTCATTTATCATGAATGAGATGCACTATAATATCATGACAGCCATGAGAATCTACCCATACATAAACATAACATACAAACTCTGCTACAGGAGATGCTGCCATAGTAACACTGTTTTAGCGTATAATTACTGTTATCATGTCAGATACTATTATAACACACACTGTCATAATAAACACTAACGTAGCAGAAACTGTCACAGTAAAAAAGTACTGCTTGAGCAGATAATTACTGTCACAACAAAGACTGTCATAGAGAAATCTTACTGTTTTAGCTGACAGTGTCACAGCAAAAAATTGCTGTCTAAGCAGACTGTCAAAGCAAAAACTTACTGTCTTGGCAGACACTGTCACAGCAAAAACTGTTATATCAAATACTTACTGTCGTAGCAGAGTAACAACTGCAAGCCATTGGTATTGGGCAGGATGACTATAGTATGAGGTGAGATGGGGCCGTGTGTCTGTGGAGAAGAAAATATACCACATATATAAACACACAATTCAGAAAGAACTCAAATACACATCAAAAACAAATACATAATTATCATTAGGCAGGATAGGCAGTTATGTTCGATTTAGAGTTTGCTAAATATGATTCTTAAACATCAATGCTACAAAAAAATTCATAGAAAATGCATGGACCAAGAAGGAGAAAATACTGACAAATTTGAACATGAAAGAAAACTGGTTCACAAACCGCAACAAGACTTGGGAAATGAACACTTCGGCCACACTAAATAGAATAGTGGCTTGGGAAGAACAGTGAAGGAGGCCATAGTTGCTGAGAGAAGAGGCTGAGGTCAACCGGCATGCAGACACCTTTGACACGAGGATGCATGAGACAGGAGAACAGACTAGGGTTCAAGACACCTTGCGACAGGTCATGATGGGAGTGATGTTCTGCCAAGGACCTGCTACATGATGTTGTTGGACCTGTCTTCACAACTGTTGTCTATTGCTGGTGTCAGTGTCGCATGTTTCCAGTGATAGGTCTCTGTTGTTGGACCTGTCTGATTGTAGATGAAGAGATTCTTCATAAACAGATTCTAGATAAATAATTGATTGATTGATTGATTGATTTAGGAACCGACATCACAGCATTCGGGGCATTCCCATAAGCGCTCCGTCTCCATCCTCAGCAGCCAGCGAAGAGTTCCAACACTAATAGTTCCAGTAGCAATCTGATTATATGTCCGTCTCGCCTTTCCTCCGAGCGCCGAGCATCGGCCAGACCCCCTCGTCACACCTCGTTGTCTCATTCTTACCAGACCATGGTGCTCCATCTGCTCCTCCGAGATTCTAGATAAATAAATTCTTGAAGAACAGATTCTAGATAAAAAGATTGTTGATGAACAATTCTGGATGAACAGATTCTAGAAGAACAGATTCTGGATGAACAGATACTAAAGAAACAAGAGTGCTGATAGATTCTAATATAAAACATGCCACTCTAAAGTAAACAATAATTTCCAGAGGACTGAAATGTGTGGGCATGACAACTCGAAGAATGTTAAGTAGATTTCTTCTTCTTCTTTTGCGTTCATCCAGAGTTTTTTTTTTCTGGACGTGATTGCGTTGTGCCTGTTTACAGCAGAGCTGCATTCTTGTGCCGTTAGGCCGACACATTCGACTTCTGTGGGCATTTATTGACCGGGTTAACCTTCCCGGGGGTAAGTAGATTTAAGTTGCATGACAACTCTTAGAATGTAAGTAGATTTAAGATGCATTACAACTCTTAGAACAGAAGTAGTGTTACATTTCTTTGAATGCAAGTAGATTTAAGTTGCATTACTTTTAGAACAGAAGTAGCATTACAATGTAAGTGGATTTAAGACGCTGTACAACTCTAAGAATGTAAGTAGATTTAAACTCATAGAATGCAAGTGGATTTATGATGTATTACAACTCTTAGAAAAGATTAGCATTAAGCCCCTCTTTTAAAACAAAAGCAGACCACTCAAAGAAACAACTCATGAAAGCAATTAACAATAAATTTACAAAACTGACAAATAAAACAGTAAACACTATTGATAAAACTCATGTTGAACAATCAAAACTAATGTAAAGCAATGTAAATAACTGTCCAAACAGATAAAAATCACAACCCAACATAGCTAAAAGTGGAAGCAAAAACTTGTTTATACACAAATCTTCCATATAAATGTTATGTTTAAATGTAAAGCAACAAAACACTAATCAAATAAATGTTATGTTTAAATGGAGAAAAGAAAAAAAACACTAATCAAATAAATGTTATGTTTAAATGGAGAAAAGAAAAAAAACACTAATCAAATAAATGTTATATTTAAATGGAGAAAAGAAAAAAAACACTAATCAAATAAATGTTATGTTTAAATGGAGAAAAGAAAAAAAAACACTAATCACATAAATGTTATGTTTAAATGGAGAACAATAAAGTACTAATCAAATAAATGTTATGTTTAAATGGAGAAAAGAAAAAAAACACTAATCAAATAAATGTTATGTTTAAATGGAGAAAAGAAAAAAAACACTAATCAAATAAATGTTATGTTTAAATGGAGAAAAGAAAAAAAACACTAATCAAATAAATGTTATGTTTAAATGGAGAAAAGAAAAAAAACACTAATCAAATAAATGTTATGTTTAAATGGAGAAAAGAAAAAAAACACTAATCAAATAAATGTTATGTTTAAATGGAGAAAAGAAAAAAAACACTAATCAAATAAATGTTATGTTTAAATGGAGAAAAGAAAAAAAACACTAATCAAATAAATGTTATGTTTAAATGGAGAAAAGAAAAAAAACACTAATCAAATAAATGTTATGTTTAAATGGAGAAAAGAAAAAAAACACTAATCAAATAAATGTTATGTTTAAATGGAGAAAAGAAAAAAAACACTAATCAAATAAATGTTATGTTTAAATGGAGAAAAGAAAAAAAACACTAATCAAATAAATGTTATGTTTAAATGGAGAAAAGAAAAAAAACACTAATCAAATAAATGTTATGTTTAAATGGAGAAAAGAAAAAACAAAAACCAAGACAAACTCACATATATAGACAACTGTACAGATAAAATGAATTGTAAATTAAAAAACTGCCTTGATAGTGCCAGACTTGTGTGCTTGACTAGGTGGGTTTAATAAGTACACATAAATCAATGAGTTTAATAAATACACATAAATCAAACTCCACATTGCAGAATGTTCAAATTATTTAACACAGGAGCTAAAGTCAGGGGGGTGTACAGTAATTTAGCATGTCTGCAAGTATCTTATCCTGGCCACTGTATAATCTGAAATTTCTATCTAAAGTTTATGGCAAAAACTGAATAAGTATAGGAAAAAATGCAAAACTTGTTAAGTCAAAGAAAGAAATAAAATCTGAGAAACCATACATCATCAGCTTCTGTGATTAAGGAAATTTCTATCCTGGAGTCACTGGCATTGTGGAATGGCACTGGTATCATAACGCGGTGGTCTGGGGGGTTAATTCTCAGTGTTGGTATGTTTTCAAACTGAACAGCTAATCCACACTGGCCATTAACCTGGGGGGTGTAGGGGAAGCCAAAGCTTGTGCTGCTAGCCCAGACGTGTCACCTTGATTGTGTTGTATCCCATGTTTTTTTTAGTGTGCTTCTGATGCTGTCAGTCCAGCATATTCTTGGTCTTCTCCCTGGCTCTAGATCCAGATATTTTTTAGGTTATAAGCTCTTATTAGTACTTGTCCTCTTGAGGTGCTGAGAGATAGAATTTCATATATACCAACTAGGTCACAACATTCTGAGATCGAGGAATCCAGCCTCTCTGCCTGTCATGTCCTTCTATGAGAAATCACTGGCACCTATCTTAAGAAGTTAAGCTAGATTGACTTCAAAACTGCTTTTATTGACAAACAGAAATGACACTGGATGAAGCCTGGACTGCACTACTGCTAAGACATATCACTGTCAGACTAGGCTAAGATATCCCAACTTGGTGTTAAATAAAATCAACCCAGAGGGATACCATCATAGAAGCTCAGTGGAGCCAACAATTATAGTATGTCCAGTCTTTACCTATATCATAAACATTCTATTATCAGTCAGTTTTCCCAAGAAGCCTGGACAGCAACCAACACAGCTCACTCTGCTCTGATTTTTCATTCCCTTTCAACAGCAGCTTGTGATGCCTAGTTAAGTGGTATCAGTATGTATTCCTTCATTGAGCATCCCAGTCATATTTTGTGATGACTTGTTTCCCACTGATGCAGCCTCTAGCTTAGCGGTCAGTGTGTCAGGTTAACTTCCTCCAGTCAGATCACATCTAAAGGTTATAGACTGTATTTACCAGTGGGTAAGTTTTGTGTTTCTAACAAAGTTCCCACTGTAACAGTCTTAAGACCTGGTGTTTTTAACAGCAATAACTGAGAAAGCCAGACAGTCACTCTACTGAAGCCATCCAGGTGACCAATGCTGTATCAACAGAAGTAAATTCTTGTAAAAAGTCATGGGCCCTAAGCTGGGATATGAACCCATTACCTTCTGAACTTGAGGTGAAAAGCATAACCTCCCAGCTATTACCCAAACACTGCCCCACCTCATTTTAATTTTCTGTAAAGGGATATTTAACACACAATGTGCACATGTATCCTCCAAGTCTTGTACCCTTATTTGAGAAGGTTAAGTACCCAATTCCCTATCCTGAAATCTCATCTGGAACAGTATAACATACAAATTACAGTTAATTTCTGTAAAATAGAAGTCACGTCATGATTCGTACCAAATATATCCTAATTAGAGGCGGACACTAGTAGGTTAACTGACAGCTTGATGCCTCTGACTCCATGCTGACACTAGCAATAATTGTTTCAAGGCAAATATCCACATACCTACTATATTCATTTAAACAGAAAAGCAAAACAGGCAATGAACATTTATGAAAAAGGAAAAAAAAACAACACCTGACTTAAGCATAACATTTTTGAATTAAAAAAAGCAACATAAAAAGAGTGAAAAACACACCCGATTACATTGGCAGAAAATGAAACTTAAGAGATAGCTAGCTAGCTAGACAGACAGACAGACAGACAGACAGAGAAATAGAGAGAAAGAGAGAGAGGGGTTGGAGGGAGAGAGAGGGGGAGGGTTGGGGATAGAAAATAAAGCTCAAATCAAAATACTCACAGAAATAAACAATGAAAAAATAACAGAGGGAAAGGCAAAGCTACTTGAATGAAACAGCAGTAGCCAGTTGTCCAGTCATTACCTATGACATGCTGACACAAGAAAACACAATTACAAAAGCAATATTTGCTTAGAAAAAAAGGGAATCAAGCAAAATGCAAGGAAATTTACAAATGATTCTCCATTTGAGGAAACAATGATGAGGACATAAGCAAGCAAAAAGGAATACGAACTGTAACATAGCTACTGTGTCAGAAGAAACTATATTCATACAAATACAACATTAAATATTTTGAATATACTGTGACCACATATACAATATTGACCATACAACAAGCCATACACTATTGATGAAGTAATATATATATATATATATATATATATAAAATACACACATATGAGGGAGCTTCAAATGAAAGCCTATAATGATTTTATTTTTATGTGGTATAAAATATTCTGAAAAAGTAAAGAACAAATGTATCATTTTTCAATGTAACCACCACTGTGTTCAATGCGAGTCCTCCAGGGCTGATAAAGTACTCGGATGTTCTGTAGAACAATCGGCTCTGGGGTCACTACTCGGTGTGCATGACCTGGTCATGAACACTCTGTCACAGAAATCACACCGTTGTGAAACTTCCTACTCCACTCATACACTTGCTGCACTGACAGGCATGCATCACTAAACTGGATCTTCATTCGCCGATGAATTTCTATAGGTTTCACCCCTTCACTGATTATAAAATGGATAAGTGAACGCTGCTCCTCTTTGGTGCATGTCAAAAGTGGAGCGCCATCTTTAAACTGTCCTTATGATGTCACTGTGTTCATTTGCACCATGATGTCACATGCTTAACACTCCTGATATCCTTAACAACAATATTGATAGGTTACAAGGCAATGGCATGGTTATTGTAGTTTCTATCACACTCTTTAAGGTTTTAATCTGAAGCCCCCTCATGTATGTGTATGACATATAACATAAAACTACACATTAAGTTATGCTAACTCAATACACAACAAGCAGATAGTTTGACTAATAATACTTATGTTATCAACACCACAACATAGCCTGTTCAACTCACTGAATATTTTTAATGATGCTGATTACCCATGTGCTTTTAATTAACTTGTGTATTTAAGTTTACCAAAAACACATTTACAGGAACAGCAATGGCACAGTGGCTAGCACACAGCCTGCTAGCCCAGTGGTCGCGTGTTCAATTCCCCATCAAGGTGCATGTTTAAAACATGCCTGGGCTTCAACAACCTACCAGGGAATGTTCTGGTAAGTACAGGCAACTAGTGTGATAATGACCAAATCACATACTGAGTGCCGATTGATCTATAACAATTTGCAACTAGCACCATGTACCTAAGACACCTCAAGGATCGTACCAGTTTTCCTGAACCTTTATCCTGAACTTTCAATATACCTAACCCAATATATCTGAAGGTGCGGAAAATGAGGCCATTACTCTCCTTGCTTTATAAAACAATTATACATTTTATATAATAAACTACATTCTGTCAAAATGAAACTGAGATAGTCTTAAACAAAATTAATTTTAAAAAAACAAACAAACCCCAAAACAAAAGTCTATTGAAAAAGGTACAATAATTTACTAGTTCAGCTATTTCTTATGTGACAAAGCAAATTCTAACTTTAAAATAAAAAAAAAAGCAGCAAATTCTAACATTAATATTTTTTTTTACCTTATACAGTATAGTTTGCAAATGTTATATCTATTTAATTGTACTAAAATATATGTATTTTCTTTAGTGTCTGTTATTTTAAAATTTACTGTACACTGACAAATGAACATCAAATACATACATTACAATACATAATGTCACATTCTATCTCTTTGCATATTTAACATGCACAAATTACAGCCTTAAGATTTACTATAAAACACTACATATCAAATAATTAAAGCCTACAATTATAACAATATAATTCTACAGGGCATGCTGCCCCAATTGTTTCAACGACAAGCCAATGTGCACAGGCCCAACAAGTTCTTATATTTGTTATGTTCGCAATTATTGTATTATTTGCTTTTCCATACAGTACCTTACATTCGTCTACTATTTACTTTTTGATTTAATATACCACCCACACATCTGGATCCTCTCAGAAGCGAGACTTTGGTGTACTGTCTTGAGATTCTCCTTGTGTAATCTACAGGAGACTGATGCACAGAAGATGATCCTTTTTGTGCAAATCAAACAAAATCAACTATATATATTCCGCCATTTTATCCATCATTAAATCTATCATTTATTCCATTATTTTTGTTGTTGTTGATGCATATCCCTTGCAGCAGCATTTTTCAGCTACTGTTGATGTACTAGGCAAGATTACGCTCAGTAATCCATTATTTTATGTACTATTTATTCAACCATTTTATCCATCATTAAATCTATTATTTAATCCATATTTATTTGACGATCCACTAGATTATTTATTGCAGTACTGATGCCATTATTTATTTGATGATCTACTCCACTATTTATTCCAGCTCTGTAACAATTTCCTAACGCCTGCAAGAGCAGAAGTTTAACTACCTTTTATGTAAAATTTCATTGTGAATTGTCACAAGTACCAAACAATGCAGCACTACAGAAGAAAAATAAATTCATAATAAAATGTACAAATAAACAAACGTGAAATACATCTTAAAACCAAATGGCTATTAATGCCGAGAAGCAATGGTCAGCAATTGGAAAACATCCTGGCCTGATGCAACACCCACAGCACGGACTAGCAGAGGAGGTTACAACAACTTCATGTATGCTCAACAGACTCCAGCAAAAAATCTGGCCTTACCTGGTTGACATAAAACGTGATGCAACCTGATTGGTTATTGGCCACTGAATTGCCTTGACCTCGATACTAAAGGTTTGTCGGCAGATCGGCATGTATTTGTAGTTTAAGAAAGTGATGGTCGGGCCAGAAGTTAATGATGGGGACAGGCGGGAGAAATAATGAGACCATAAAAATCAAGACTGTTATAATTCTAATGGTAGATGACACTAAGTTTTTATAAAAATATACACAATACCAAAAAAAAAAAAAATGAAACAGAACCTAATTAATTCAGAATATAAGCACAGTAAAACAATACCATTGATATGCTGTAATGTATTGTTGAAAATACATATTAGGATCACTTCTGCACTATATCATCATTATGTGTCATACAGATATCTGTAAGGCACATAATGATGATATAGGTGCAGAAGTGGTTCTAACACAATCACCTAAGTTGTAGATCATCTTCGTGTTCTTGTCTCAACCACCCCATTTGGTCAAGCCATCCAGGTATTCACTTCTCTGCCTTCCCTTTGTTCTTTTCCCCTCAATCTTGCCAGTTGTCACCAAGTTCTCTAGTTTATTTCTTCTCACAACGTGCCCAACACATTTTGACCTATATCCTGGGACAATAGTCTCAATCGTAGGCTGGTCACCTGTACTTTCCCAGAGGAATAACATGAGGATGGGTCAGCTTAGCGCCAGATATTTCAGGTGGCATGGTTGACACACGTCATCAATTTCATAAGACTGGTGATGACCCAGACACACGCCAATCATCTTATCTCACCTTATCTCATCTGGTGCCTCTTGCAACATGTGGTGTCGAGGCGAAGAATAAACAGTGGGAGAATGCTCATTTATGGGCTTCAAGTATCGAGATTCCCATGGACTCTGTTATTCCCTCTGTCCATTGTTTACGCCAATTTGCAACATAACGTCTAGGTTCCAATATTGAATATCTCAATATAATCGCAACAATTTAATGCAGAATCATCTCAACATAATCACAAGGTTCTAAACTGTGGTCATAAAATAATCACAAATGTGATCATCTTAACGTAATCACTGTCTTCCAACATGTGATCATCTCAACATAGCCACTATCTCCCATCATGTGATCATCTTAACATAATTACTATCCTTTCACTGTGTGATTTCTGAGTGCACTGACCACTACAGAACACGGCTAAATACAGCAGCTGTCTAATTCAGTAGCCAATTCTGGGTACCATACCACAGTGTTTCCTCTTTCTCTCTCTGGCATACACAGAAACACAACATAACATTACACGCATAAACATAACATAGCGACATTACACACAGAAACACAACATATCAACATTACACACAGAAACACAACATATCAACATTACACACAGCATATCAACATTACACACAGAAACATAACATAGCAACATTACACACAGAAACAGAACATAACATTACACACAGAAACACAACATATCAACATTACACACAAAACACAACATATCAAAATTACACACAGCAACTATGATCAAACAACCTAGGTACTCACATGTGAAGGAATGTACAGGTCAAACACAGCAGACGTGTCAAGGTCGATGGCATGAAAACCCATGTTGGAGCCATAGATGACCTTCAACCTCTGACCATCCTCCACTGTGAGGTCGACTAGCTGTGGTTTGTGTTTCAGGTCAGAGAAAGACTGCAAATAAGAAGCAATCCACTAATCAAATGTAGTCACTTGACTCCAATTTATTCTATGTCCTACTTTCTTCTTTCTATGTCATACATTCTTCTTTCTATGTCCTATTTTTTTCTTCTGCATCTCACGACCCTTAACCTCAGACTTCACTTCTATTTTTTGGATAAAATCTGCTGCCATTGCAGATCTACCTTCCACTCCAGAACTTGGTTTCCAGCCTTGCGACCAGAACTAATGTCTAGTCTCTTGCTAGAGCAGGCAGATCTGAAGGATGGCTTAGAAAATGAAAGCCCGTCTCACGCACACAATCTGGATTTTAGAAGAAAGATTAAAGTCCATGGCGGATACAAGTGTGAAGTGGGAGCAATGTTTATAGGGCAGGCCATGCTGAGAGTTGCAAGCAGTCAGAGCAGATTCTTCAACTGACAACTGCCACTGACCAATAGTTGGGTTGGTTGGTTTGTGAGCTCTGGAAGACTGTCAACTTTGACGATAAAGAAGATTGATATAAGACCTCTTCTGACCGCTACAAAAGTAACTGTCACTGTCAACCAATAAACATTATTTTAAAAGTGTTCACAATTGGATGCAGGCTCAGTGGCGAAGAGGTTAGGAGCGCAGTTCGCAATCCCACATACCCACGTTCAAAACACAGCTGCGAGAGATTTGACAGCAGACTGCCTTGTGTTGGTTATTGTATGAAATGGTATGAGTGTCGGTTGTTCAGAAAGCAATGACATGAAAACAAACTTGTGAAGAGATCACAACAGCTAAAAAATTATGGTGTTGACTGCGACATCCTGAAAAGGATATGCAATAAACTTTTTTTTAACAATTGGGCACTTAGGCCTGTCATACATTTTGTTCTCTTAAAACTTATCTTTCGCACAGGTGAGATAGACAGAGTTTACTGTAGGGTAAGAAATGAGTTTCAGATCTAAGAAAAAAAAAGGACATATGTTTCAAGTTGGTGTTTCTGATGTAGACACAGGACAACAGCTTCCTATAGATAGATAGATAGATAGATAGATAGATAGATAGGTAGATAGATAGATAGATAGATAGACAGACAGACAGAGAGACAGAGACAGAGAGACAGGAAGCATGTACATGAGTGTATGGTGATGCCCTTCACTTTCTCTCTTCCCTCCCCCCACTTGTCCGACACCTCTGGTACAGACAACAAAAGCCAGGTCAAAAGTGTTTGGCTGCCTTACTTTGAAAGCCATGAACTTGTGGTAAGGTTTCGGGGCCCAGGCATAGATCTCAATGCTGTCATGCAGGGCTATCACTAGAAACTTGATCCTCTCATATTTTACTGAAAGACAACAATTGTTCAAGACAATAACATGTTGGATAAACAAGAAAATCACAGGTAAATATTACAGTCGAGTGAAGTTTGCAAGGCATTGTGATGTTATACTTTACAAACACATGTAAAACTTAACAGTGATGTTTACATGATGATGATGATGATGATGATGATGTTTACAAAGCATTACGGTGTTATGCTTTACAAGCACTTGTAAAATATAACAGTAATGTTTACAATGCATTAAGGTGTTATACTTTACAAACACAGGTAAAATATAACAGTAATATTTACAAAAGACTGTGGTGTTATGCTTTAAAATAAAAAAAAAAAACAACAACAACAATGCACGCTCATCCCTGTGCAGGAGGCCAGCATGGCTGAATGGATAAGATCCCTCGTTCTTAAACATCTGGTGTGCTGATGCTGAGACAGCGGGTTCAACCCCTACACTGGTCAGTTGGACTAAACTGTTCACCTCTCATCCTTGACTTAGGACATAAATTACAAGTACTTCAGAAGTCGGAGTGTGTTCGCCTGATGGTGAGGGACACTGGTAATAGGGAAAACTAATCCAGACACAAAATTCAGTCCAGTGCACTAGAAGTTGTAGCATGTATACAGACTATGCTTGAGTTGAAAGCGAGCAAATGCAAAAAAACAATACATCTCAGTGCCCAGTGCTGAGTGTTCTCCAACTGAAAATGTTCACAAGTGGGCTCAGGTTTTGTCTTTCATAACAATTTCTTACCACCGAGACAACACATGACTAATTCTTCAAACCTACCAAATACATGTCTAAATCTGAACACTTATCGTAAGTTTAAATCTCCCACATACCCCATAAACAGAGGTCACAGATTGTGAGAATTGTATGGATATTTTGCCCTGGCCATGCGGGTGTACAGGGGAATGACCAGGCTGATAGGCTAGCAGGGAATGCACCTCTTGGTGGTATCTTGCCTATGGACAAGGGGGAGGTGGTCGTGTGCTTGTGAGACCAGGTGGAGAAGGCGGAGGAACAGATTGAGAACCCATATGTGGAAAGAATGAGATTGCGGGGGATCGGCAGGGGTTCTGGAAGAATCTAAAAACAGAGGGAAGACCAGGGGAACTTTTAATCAGATAGCAGTGGGAACGATTAGTAGTATGACTCTTCGCTGGCTGTTGAACAAGGGGACTGAGCACGTATGGGAATGTCCTGAGTGCAGTGATGTCGGTTCTTAACTCAACTCAACCCCATAAACATAGCTAAATCCACAAACTTACTCACAACTTACCCAATACATATGCCTAAATGCCGAAACATACCTAACACACATGCTTAAACTCTCACACTTACCCAATAAATATTAAAGTGAAGGACTCCTTTTCAACTGAGTTTATGATGCTAGTCCAATATTTTGAGGAGGATCTGCACTCAGTGGGTGATGTCAAAATCACTTCGTTTGCTTCCATTTCCTGTGAAATGTCCTGATATCCATTGTAAACTGGGTCAGTCTTGGAGTACAAGGCAATGAAAAATGATCCTTGCCTCAATGGGGATCCAAACACAATGCCATCAGGCTGGCAGGCAAGCAAGCTAGGCACTACGCTACTGCAGCTCCCCCAAACTTACCCAATACACATACATGCCTAACTCCTCAAACTTACCCAACACACACATGCCTAGCTACTCAAACTTACCCAACACACACACACACATGCTTAACTCCTCAAACTTACCCAACACACACACGCCTAACTCCTCAAACTTACCAATTTTAAAATGTACACATCCCTCCAGTTCACCAACGTTGACCCATCCATTTTTCTTGTCACTCTGCAAGTACCAAAAATATGTAATATCACAGACTGATTGGCAGTTACGGACAAGCATGGTAACTGAATCGTTTTACTGATTTCCATTAGCATAAATGAAGTAAAGTTAAGCAGTTATCACAAATTTCTAAGACAAGAATCACTGATCAATGATAACATACAAAGAATACAAAGATAACTAGACAATGATATATATATATATATATATATATATATATATATATATATATATATATAGAGAGAGAGAGAGAGAGAGAGAGAGAGAGGAGAGAGAGAGAGAGAGAGAGAGAGAGAGAGAGAGAGAGAGAGAGAGAGAGAGAGAGAGAGAGAGAGAGAGAGAGAGAGAGAGAGAGAGAGAGAGAAAGAAAGTACACAAGCAGTCAATAATTAAAAAAAACAAACAAAGACAGTCAAAAATTCAGGAAAGCAAAGAAACATAAGGCTCAGAGATAATAAATGAAATAATAATAATAATAATAAAAACAACACACAAGAAATAAATAAACTGAGAATACACAGAAAAAACAAATAAATAACACACACTACATATAAATAAAAACAACCTGCACAGTTAAGTACAAGTCAATGACCCTTTCACACGCCTTAAACCACCTTGGGTATATGGTGCTACACCCAAATGTTTTATATAGACCAATCAGCACTCAGCGGGTGATGTGGTCAATGACATGCTATCACACCGGCTGCCTTCACTTCCTCAGACATTTCCTCACATCCATTTTAGGCCGGGTCAACATGAGAGCTCAGGTCAAGTTTCAAAATATGCCTGGATGCTGATTTGAACTCATGATCATCAGGCTGGCTGGCCAGGATCTAGCCACGACACTAGCACAGCTCCCACACACTAAAGAAACAACTGAATAAAGTACAGACAATACAACAGGAAAGTAAGAAGGACTAGAAGAAGCACTTACCGTGTCATTTTTGAGAATTTTGGACTTGAGCCAGGACAGGTAGTAGACTCTGATCTTGCTCCTCTTGCCTGAGATTGTCACTAGAATGTTCTGTCCCTCCAGCACCTCCATCTGCTGCAAGCGTCTCCGGGATATTAAAGTGTACACTGTGAAAACATAGACTAGTTTAGTTGTGTGGATTACAAACATAGAAATCAACAAAGACTTGAATAGAATACAAATGTTCACTGACAAGAGTCTAGACAATGTAGATATATTAAAGTGTACACTGAGAACATAAATAGAAGTTTTGGCATAAACATGAATATTGAATACTAAACATTGAATACTGAGACAGGATAATGAAACCTAGAACATGATATATACAACAATAAGAAAGAGACAAACAGCTTTCTTCGGTTATGTGTTGAGAAGAGAGGCACTGGAGAACATCGTGACATACTGGAAAGATCCAGGGGAAGAGAGGCAGAGGCAGACCAAGAGAAATGATGCTGGATGGAATGAGACAGTGGTATGGAGGAATACCAAACAGCAGAGTTGATCCAGAACACCAAAGACAGAGATCTGTGGAGAGCCATAAACGCCTACGCCAGCTGGCAGGGCACTTGATGATGATGAAACATGAATATAAACAATTGGAGGGCTGAGTGGTCTCGAGGTATGGTGTCCGCCTCGAGTGCTGGAGGTCCCGGGTTCAGGCCCCGGTGAGGACCGGGATTTATTTTAAAAAATCCACCTGGACTTCCAGTAATAAAATTTCTCCTGGTCTCTGGGTAGTGAGATCGGACGCCCGTGTGTATTGCTTGCGCACGTAAAAAATCCCTTGGCAGTTGGAAATCGAAAAAGAGTAGCCTAATGGCGCTGACCGGGCAAAATTTCGAGTTAAAAATCTACCCAAAGTATTTCAGGATCCTCGCCGGTGCAACGGAGTTCGTGCATTGAGCTGAGTTTCTCCAGACTCAGATTTGAGTTAGGAGGAAAACGGTGCACTTATGGGTTAAACCGTGTGCCGTGATGTTGATCCAATGACTAAACTGAATATAAACAATTACAAGTACAGCGCCAATGTTCACTGATAGGCTGCCTGGACACTACAGATATATTAAAGTGTACACTGCTGGCAGGTCACAGTGCTACTCCTCTTTGTTTCCCTTATGGACAGACCCTGGTAATACACACATGACCCCTTCCTGGACTGGACTGAAAATATGCTGCCTCTGTTGTGACTCAACTTCATGACCTCTAGACCATTACTGGTCAGTTAGTGAGCTAACCATCATGTTACCCCAGTTCTTACATGTCACAAAATCATCATCATCATCATCCTCTTCATACCAAATAGCCACTCACCTTTCCCCTGGCCACTTCTGTCTAGCAACATCAGACCTGACTCTGTTCCTATTAACAAATTCACACCTGCAGATGAAATATTCCAGAGATTACAGATATGAATATTTGTTTAGTTCCATAGTCATACAGGTGTACATTTCAATATATCTTGGAGGTTGTAAACAAACACAATTGGGAGAAGTTCTGATAACATTTGGTTAAAAAAGGGCATTTCTTGAAACTGACTGATGCAGAAAACCTGACAGTGGATTTAGTACTGCCTACAGCAACCAGAAAAACCATTTGGTTTGGGGAGATGCAGAAACACCACTTCTAGTTGAGGAACAGGTGAAGGATAAAAATAAGATAGAAGTATGTGTTAAATTATTTAAATATGAAAAATTACTGACATAACTCTACATCCTATTTTAAAAATTTGAGGGCTGACTAATCTGCGATATGCTGGGATTTAAAATAAAGCCATCCCCCACCCCCAACCAACCACCACCCCACCCACCCACCAAACCCACATAAAACTGAGAATGCTACCACTTAAAAATATTCAGCTTTGAAAGCACTTGTTTAATGAAATTTTTGAGAGGGAGGGAGAAAGAGAGGGAGAGAGAGAGAGGGAGAGAGAGAGAGAGAGAGAGAGAGAGAGAGAGAGAGAGAGAGAGAGAGAGAGAGAGAGAGAGAGGACAGGGGGATTGATAAAGGGACGAAGGAAGTAAGAGAGGAGAGCAAAGAGGGAGGAGAGAAGGATTTAGAGAAAGACAGGGAGGAAGGAAGGGACAAAGTGAGGCAAAGAGAGAGAGAGAGAGAGAGAGAGAGAGAGAGAGAGAGAGAGAGAGAGAGAGAGAGAGAGAGAGAGAGAGAGAGAAGAAAAAGAGACAGACAGAGACAGAAAAACAGAGACAGACAGACAGACAGAGACAGACAGACAAAGAGAGACAGGCAGAGCATAACAAGTACACACACACAGAAAACAAGCTCACCCCAAAGTGCTGCACACAAGATGTCGGAACCGAAGCGCTTCTTGTACTTGCGGATCTCTGGAGTGTCGCCCATGCCCTCGGTGGTCTGTGACGGTGTGACGTTCACGTTGATCTGTGAGCCCCGCCGTGACTGCTTGGACATGGAGGCCACTGAAGCAATGGTGGAACCCTCGGCACCGAAACCAAAGGCCGAGAAAGATCTCTGGTGCTTCATGGCTGGCTGCAGTATGGCTTTCCTGTACTGTAAGATCAGATGGAGGAAACAAACATTCAACAACAGAAGCAAGCAATGACATCTTTACATTCTTCTTCTTCTTCTTCAGTGCCAGGTTTGTAGCAGATACCAGAGATAATTTATTTCTTTTGGCGTTTGCTCACATTGAACTCAAGTGCAGTCCATACCCATGCTACTACTTCTAGATGTTTGCTTGTGGATTAGCTTTCCCTATTACCAGTGTCCCTTGCCATTAGGCAAACCCACTCTGACTTCTAAGGTACTTGTAATTTACATCCCAAAGTCAAGGACGAGAGGTCAACATTTTAGTCCAACCGACCGGTGCAGGGGTTGAACCCACTACTTCGGCATCAGCACACCAGAAGTTTAAAAGCTAGCGCTCTTATCTATTCAGCCCATGCTGACACTCAATCAGCGTTCGCGACTCTACAATTCTCTTTGCCATGTGACATGATGATGAAGTTGATGCAGCATATATTATTATTATGGGGTTTATTTTTCAGTGTGTTTTGTATTGGTGGTGGTAGCAGGTTTTCTCAGATACATCGTTCTCTGGCTTCCTCTGTCTCTATTGCCTAGTTATTTAAAAAAAAAATACACATTACCATAGCAATATGCACTTGAGAAAAAAGAAATTAAAATGTGTAGAAAATATACTAAAAAAATATACTCTCTTATTCATTAGGAAATATCTTAATTTAAATTCATTCCAAAATACAAAAAAAAATATTAACAAGATAAAGCGTGTTTATACTATGCATAATGTTGGAAATATTTTCTGAAAAAAGGTTTTTTTTTGTGCGTGTTGTTTCCCTTTAATCTGGGAGTTATCTGCTTTATTTTATTTAACATGTTAGCATTGTAGACAAGAGTACCTCCCGCAATTTGGGAGTTATCTGCCTTATTTAACTTAGCATTAGCGAGCCCCATCATCAATTTAATTTTGAGTATTTACTAATGAGACCTCGACAGATAGATAGGCCTTGAAATTCAAAGTCTAATGGTACCTCAATTATGCTTGGATGTCAATTACGAGCGTAGATATTTACATCTGAGTGTCAAAATCTCGATACTGATTTCGCCATTACTATTCCTAAACTTTGAGACTGGAGAATCGTGTCTATTGTTATTGCCACTTCCGGCCCAAAGACTGGCCGCTGACGGATATTAAATCCGACTTCATCCATATGATCCGTCAAGTTAAATGATAAAAAATAGTACAAGTATACAAATAAATTATTAATAATCTTTAAACTTGTATTATTTTTAACTTTAGTAGTTTTAATTGCATGTTTGAGCGTTAAACAGTTCCAGACCGGCAGGCGCCATCTTGGAGTTCCACTGACAAAGATTTTTTTTTAAACGACATTTCAAGCTATTTAAGCAATGAAACTCTCTAAATATATGTAAAAATGGGTGAATAATTCAAATATCGGCACTCTTCCGAATTCCGGTCCCAAATAGTTCCGCAGTGAATAGGTCAGGGGTTAAGGGTTAGGGTTAGTTGTTAACTAAACACTGACCCTAACCCTTACCCCTGACCTATTCACTGCGGATCTATTTGGGACCGCAATTCGGAAGAGTGCCCAAATATCCATCTAAAAGTATTTAAAAATTAAGAAAACAAGCTTTAAAATATAAAAGTACTTACTTTTTGTCAAATAATTATGTTTATTTAAAAGGTCATGATAATTTAAACCAATCGCCGTGCACAGAATACTAGGCTAACCTTTCCTGGAAAACCCCAGATGACGTATGTTGTTGCCAGGTGATGAAATGAATGAATGAATGAATGACGTCGAAAGAATGCATGGTAATCCTTAGATAGCGACTTCCGGGACACGGTTTTTTTTTGGCGGGATGACACCGTACTGTGTTTGTTTTTACTTCGGGTAATGTGGCACGATGGAACACCCTATTAGCATTGTAGTCAAGAGAAACCAACCTGGACAACCCAAACAAACAGTTTAATGTGCCTTGCCCTAACAGAGATGCCCCTTATATGAAGCTAAACATAAAAACTAGTGCATCTGATAAAGAAAGCAGAAATAGTTATCTTGATTTTGCTTCCGTTTTCTAAGTCTTATTTGTTTTGTTGGTGTTCGCTGGCTTTTGACTCAAGCGTAGTCCACTGTACATGTACCACTTCTAGTGCAGTGGATTGATTTTTGCATCTGAATTAATTTTCCCTATTACCAGTGTCCCTCCCTATCAGGCGAACCCACTCAGATTTCTGAGGTACTTGTAACTAAAAACCCCCCCCCCCACCCCCCCCCCCCCCCCCCCCAAGTCTAGGACAAGAAGTCATCATATCATTAATAAGCGTTTTCTTTTCATAGAAATTGACTTGTGTTCTATTTTTGCCTATAAATTGATTGTAAGATCTTTCTGAACCCGTCGTTTGTCTTCTCATGGAAAATTATTAACTAACACAATTAAGAGAATGGCTGGGAAGTAGTTCTAACCTCTTCAGATGTCGTCTTGTCCTGGGGTCTCTGTGGCATGGGAGGTGACCGTGACTGAGGTGGGGTGTGGGGTGGCAGAAGATCAGGCATGACTCCACTGTGTCTGGGCGACTGACCACTGGCTGTCAAATGATACATAAAAAAAAAAAAAATACTCATTACCATAGCAATATGCACTTGAGAAAAAAGAAATTAAAATGTGTAGAAAATATACTAAAATGTTACTGGCCGGTATTTTATTCAGTAATCAACAAGATAGAGGTAAGTCACACAAGAATAACACTTTCAAAACAATGTGAATTTAAACAAAGAAATCATAAACAATGACAAGTTAGTTGCACATCCTTTACAGGACATTACAATCAACCCCAGCATTTGTTAGTGGTTTGCGATTTACCAGGGAATTTTAATGTTCAGTAGTTTGCCATTGCATTTTTAACAACTGATGCTCATACCATCAAAATCAATGAAAGGCAGTCTGCTTTCAAATCAGCTGCAGCTGATTTTGAACTCTCAATTTGGTGTGAC
>JACEFZ010027807.1:247500-300000 GCA_014155875.1 Cepaea nemoralis | reverse complement strand
GATCTGGTCTGTGGTGTTAGTTTAGGACAACCAGCTTTGCACCGTGCGAAACTGCAAGTAATTCTCCATGGTGATGACAGCCAATTAGCACCTACGCCCAGCGTCCTCGGCAAGGACAGCTTACATGTATACACGGAATGTGTGTTGTTTCTCTGCCTAATGGCGGGAGGGAGGGGGGGGGGGAATTATAACCAACACTCGATTCAGTCATATTGTTACCAAGGTGTAAAACTCGATTCGACGGAATCCAATCATCATCATCATGATCATCATCATCAAGGGAGTAAATCATAATCGACACTCGATTCAATCATACAAAGGTATAAAACTCGATACGGCGAAGATCAGTCAATCATCATCAACAACAGTATGGGTCGTGGGAAGAAACGGGTAGAGAATCGGGGTTACCTTTATCTTACATTCGGTGAAACAAAAGTCAGGCTATAATGGGGGGACTGTATTACCAGATCCTTAAATATGTAAACATCTCTCACGCCCTCTCCTTCTCACCACACAACACCGCTGAATCACTGGCACCCACAAACAAAACCCGTCGCCGCGACTACCGTTAAGAAACCCAGCAATGGGATCACATCACCGACCACATCCTTCACGTCTAACATTTACGATTACATCTCCGGGTTCGGGGGAGATATACTTTCCGGTACGATTTCCGCTGCTCAGTTTTTCCAAGTGTCGACTCCGGCCGGAGACAGGAAGTTCCATTAGCAGACGTCACCGTTAGACCCGCAGTCTGGGAATCAGCCTGGGAACGCCACACCTACACCTAAACTATTGTCCTTGTGCTTTGTGTGGTGCGGGGCTTCTTAAACTGTCTTCAGATATGGGCTCACCTAGCTGGCTGGTCAAGTTTAGGCAATTTTTCATCATCTCATGTTATCTGGTTCCTCTTATACCTTGTGTGAACAGGTAAATCACAAACAGCGGGAGAGTGCCCGTTTATGGGCTTCATATAGCGAGATTCCCTTGGACTCTATTCCCTCTGTCCATCATTTACGTGGTCAGCCTCTTCTTCTGCTTCCATTTGATCATCATTTGATTCCACTTCCATCATTGCTTGCTGTGGTATACTGTTAGTTGGTACTCTTGTTATGTGGCCAAACCATGTAACTTTCTGTTTTATAATGATATCTAGCGCAGCTATAACCCCAACTTTAGTCCTGATTTTCTCTCTTCTTGACACATTGCGTATTCCTTACAGGAATCTCATTTCCGTTTATGTCATATTTCTTTTCCCTCGTTCTATCATTGTCCAGGTCTGGCATTGGTAGCACAGAGTTGGTAGGAAGATTGAGTTGTAGTGTGTTATTCTGGCATTGGTAGCACAGAGTTGGTAAGAAGATTGAGTTGTAGAGTGTGTTATTAGCATCTACTGATAAGTGTTTGTTCTTTAGTATTGGCGCCTACAATACAATAAAAAGCGCTCCCCATACTCTCTCTCTCTCTCTCTCTCTCTCTCTCTCTCTCTCTCTGCCAGCCACGGCCATAGAGAAGAGAACCCACGTTCAGCCGCCTGCCTGTGTAAACTATTATTAATTAATCACAAAAGCCAGGCATGGCATTGTGTTCAAGCCTCTGTGAAGGGCCAGCACTGCAACACATGATCAATACTTGTGGGCGAAGACAATGCCAAACGCGCAAAGAAAGAACCATGCAGGGATCGAGAGTAAGAGAAACGCCTCCAGGCGATGTCTTCGTACAGACAAGTACGCTTTAATCACTGGCAAGCACAAGCATGATGACAGATCAAGTATATACGTTTCATCATCTTGCGGCTTAAACTCTCTCAACCCTCTATCTCTCCCATATCCTTCTCTCTAATCCTTATCTCCACTTTCTCACGCTATCTCTCCCACCTCTCAATCTCTCTCTCACCACTATTTCTACTTCTGAAATATTCCCAATTCGAGTTCTCGCAGCGCAATAAAGCGAAAATATTAACACAAAAACAAGACACGTAACCCTGGGATACAAAACAACGATTGTTTAAAAAAAAAATAAAATGCCAATCTTCATCGCCGGCAGCGAATCAATTCTTATGTTAAGGAATCGTGTCTCTGGGCTGACTGATGACTGTTGAAAGATCGCGGTGCTGAATGCGATACAAATGAAGCTTGGATTTGCTGTGACAAATTTTCTTCAAAGAATGACAATGAAGTTCGCCGCTATGATTAACGCTTCTTCTTTTCACCAGGAGATTGCTCTGTAGCACGCGGTATCATTTGATGGTGCCGAACTTCTTTGGAAATTGACACCTTCACTGTCACAAATCGGCGTTGTGACTGAGGAGATAAGTCAATTGCAAATCCTTTACAGGACGTGGCAGGTAACCCTAGAATATTTTGTGTGTGTGTGTGTGTGTGGGGGGGGGGGGGGATTTGTTTGTAATTTCTTGTTAAGTTTACTTTCAGTAGTTTGCATTGCTTTCTGAACGACCGGAACGAATACCATGTTATGAAAACCAACGCACGGCGATTTTGGAACACGTTATGCGAGACTGCGAACTGCGTTCGTAACCCGTCGCCACAGAACCGGTAGTAAATAACAAACAGCAAAAAAAAAAAAAAAAAATTGATGGGATTGACTGCAGCCCTATGTAAATGGCATGGAACAAACTTGTAACCCCTCCCTATATGCACAAACATGTTATATCTACCTCATCCACAAATACAAACGCAACCGTATCTCCAGCCCCAAACACAACCAACATCAACGGACAGGAACCCCCCCCCCCCCCCCCCCCCCCCAAAAAAAAAAAAAAAAACAAAAAAAAAACGTTAAATTGCCCGTTCATCACTTCCCCAGCTTAATAATAACCGACCAGAGGATTTACCGGTTATCACCGGGCTCCCAGCACCCATTGTAATCACGGCCCATGATTCGGCCCTCGACCGACAGCTCGGTAAATCATCCCCCGCCGACGTTTACATGGCAACCCTCGCGTGGTGTATTAGCCACTAGTGCCAACCACGGCAGAGTTCCGGCACCACTTAAACAGGAAGTTTCCGTTCTGATCGTGTAAACTTGACTTTCGCCATACCTTTTCTTCGCCCCGGATTCAAGATTTTGAGGGGAATGTCTGAAGTTCAAAACAGAGTGATTCTTAACAGAAGCAGCTGCCAAAACATTAATTAAAACAACCAAAGAACCGGAAAAAACCAGCCTAAGAAATTACTTTACTTGAAATGGTAAATGTGAAATAATTGTTACACTGAAAGCAGAACATCAAAACAGTACAATACACAAATAAATAAAAATTAAACGAGGGTACAAAAGTGGGGGAAAGAATAATGAATCAAAGAATTAATGTAAAAAGAAAAGATAAATAAAATAATTCTCAAGTGACTATGTTTTTACACACACACACACGCACCCATCCACCTACCCGTATACACAGAAAGAAAGAAGAAAGAAAGACGGAAAGAAAGAAAAAAAGAGAGAGAGAGAGAGAGAGAGAGAGAGAGAGAGAGAGAGAGAGAGAGAGAGAGAGAGAGAGAGAGAGAGAGAGAGAGAGAGAGAGAACAAACTTTATTTTCAAAGGGTTAAGAATTGGGCACAAGACCGGTTTGACATTCTGCCATTATGAAATCTCTGCTTTCATATATTATTTCATTCATACGTCAGTTTTGATGCCAATCTTAAACAAAAACAGAACAAAATGCATTAAAACGTATGGAAAATAAGCAATAATCAATAATACGTGACTCACTTAAACTAATTTTTGACATGGCAATTATAATTACCTAAGAAGAAGAAAAGGAGGATGAGAAGGTAGAAGAGGAAAACGAAGAAGACGAAGAAGAAGAAGAAGAAGAAGAAGAAGAAGAAGAAGAAGAAGAAGAAGAAGAAGAAGAAGAAGAAGAAGAGGCAGAAGCAACAGCAACAAGCGAGCGAACGAACGAAGGAATAAATGGCAAGTGTCACTGATGCTTGACCAAAATTGAACAGACCTCTTTTGACACACTGCAAGAAGAGATGCCAGTTGGAAGCGGTCCGACTCTCTGCATCATTCAGACATGTGTCGAACAGTAAAAACCGTAAAGCGGATCTGGAGCAAGAGAAGATCGTGAACGACCTTCGTGATTCATCTCGTGGATTTAACCTTAACCGGTGGGCAGATTAGACGTTTTCATAATGGATAAAAACAGCGATAGCTGTCATTGGAGATAATCCTCGGTGGAGAATGCAACGCGTCTTCACAACCAATTCTATCCCCAGCAATTCACTCTTGCTTGATGCATTAGTTTCTCTACAGATCACATTCTTCCCAGGCCAGTGTACGCCCCAGGCAGGTCCCAATTAACACATGTGACAGCTTGAAATCATCATCATCATGTGCCATGGTGATAAGCGTGGACTATCATGCTCCGCCATCTCATAAGATCATTAGAGCCGCGGATCAGCTCTGCGTTCCTGCCTCGACTATGCCATGTGGTCAAGCCATCCAGATATTTACTTATCTGCCTTCCGCTTGTTCTTTCCCCCTCAATCTTGTTTTTTTTTTTTTCTTTCTTTCTTTTTCGCATATCCTTTACAGGACATCGCTGTCAATATCAGCATCTTTCAGCTGATTGTTGATTTCTTGGCAAGATTACGCTCAGTAGTTTTCAATCTTGCTAGTTGTCATAAATTTCTCTAGTTTATTTCTTCTCATAACGTGCCCAAAAAGTGTTGGCTGTCTGCGTATAATTTCTCCAATCAATCTACGGTTTTCATTTGCTTCTTGTAGGATTTGCTAATTAAAATACAGTTAGAATACTACGTTATCTGCAACATAAAAGTATCTTGGAAACTGAAATACTTTTGGCTATATTATATGCCGCAGTGGTTTAGTATACAGTCACAGAAGGCTCGGTTCCAGGAAGAAAAAGCAGAGTTCGGCCACCACGACAGTGGACACAGGGAAGTAAAGACACACGGGCATCAAAATATACGAGGCAAAGGGGCGTGGTTAAGGAACTAGAGTCTGTTCAGTCAAGCTGAGACGACAGTGACCGTTAAACAGGATTTGCTACATGGTGATGATATACAGACAGAGGTTAACTAACACATTTCTGCGACAGAAGAGATGCAAGCAATAACTAGAAAAGTATGGCTCACAACTTAACAGCCGCCGGGGACAGAAAGGACTCAGCTATTCTCCAAGCGCAGGTTACAATCACACGACCATGTAAATACCAACTATCAAGTGAATGCTTCACCAACTGTCTAATGAATATCGCTAACTGACTACATAATACGTCATCTACTGCCAACACATTACATCACCAACTACCTAAAGACTACATCACCAAATGCCTACAGAATATATCACCAACTTCCAATAGAATGCGTCACCAACTTTAGGATACGTAACCAACTGTTTAATGAATACGTCCACCAATTGTCTATAGAATACATCACCAACTGTCTAATGAATACATCACCAACTGTCTAATGAATACATCACCAACTGTCTAATGAATACGTCCACCAACTGTCTAATAAACGCGTCCATCAAATGTCTTTAGAATACGTCACCAATTGTCGCCAATACACAAACAATTGCCTAAATACGTCACTGAATGTCAAAGAAAACGTCACCGACTGTCAAAGAAAACGTCACCGACTGTCAAAGAAAACTTCATTGACTCAAAGAAAACGTCACTGGCAGCCTAACAATTATGTCACGAACCGTCCATACAGCACGCTACCATCAACCTAACACGCCAATCTGAAGCACTGTGTGAATACACGAGCACTAACTTCAAATACCCCGTGGTCTTCATCTGTTTATACGTGCGTTATGAAGCTGTGGTGAAAGTTGGGCACTGACATACTGGCATAGAGAACAGGATTCTACCCTCAGTTGCAAACACACTGTCATTCCTACCAAGTTAGATCCTGGGCCTACCATCAGCTTGTACGCGCATCTTCTATGTATGTGCGTGCATGCTTGCCTTTAAGTGATATACACTGGCAAGTTTTGAGGGGGTTCGTGGAAGCCATTTACTGTCTACAGTGCCTTGCAGTGTAGGGCAGGGGGTCTTTAAGCCTGGGGAATTAAGGCCGCATGGCTAGTGCAGTCACCGCGAACTGTGCAGGTTAGGATTTTCTTTTCGTCCCCGACAGAAAAAATATCACACCTTACCGAGGATTCTAACCCGTAAAGGACATAAAAAGTTATCAAGAAAGTAGGTTGTGCGAAACAGCACTTGTTCCTTGCACGGCTTTGTCAATGGAGGAGACAAGTTCGATGCCCGGAGTGGTTTTATGGCCTACCGTGTTCTCTGATATCTACTCCTCTCATTTACCCCAATGAGTGTTAATCAATACGCGTTTCTTTGTTTATCATGCTAACTGAATGGCCGCAAGAATCTCCCAGAACTTAATATAAGCATACATATCAAATAACAAAAGACAGCCACCATGTGATGCAAGTGAATGCATGACAAGGCACAAGCAAGCGTGAACTCTTCCAAGGCCGGCGTGTGCTGGAGAAACAATACAATGGCGCACTTACAAAACTCAGCATGCCACAAAGTCTTGGAGAGACAATGCTGGAGATCTTGGCTATGCATCGCCTGGGAGGAAGCTGTTCGGGTTTCAGCTCTAGGCAGGCGATTTTCTATTGGGAGACCAAACAACAAACACTGTTATAGGGCGGTATTATCTGACATGATTCTACACCTGGAAACGCTAACTGCTGGTGGGTTTACAACTATTCATGTTCACCAAACCACCAGCAGACACAGGCATACACACAATAAGGGGACTATGTCACGTGTATATCAATGCTGACGTGGCAACACAACTGAACACACCCAGGGAACAACAAACGTTTCACATTCTAACATTATCAGTAACTATGTGTTGTGTACTTCGGTCAAAATATTTTTTGTTGGCGCTAGCTCGCTTTGAACTCAAGCGTAGTCCATACACACTACTTCTAGTAGCACTGGACTGAATTTTGCGTGTGGGTTAGCTTTCATTTAATATGATATATAACTCCGCAGTGTGCATCCGACAAGATGTGGGGAAATATGCCAGGCAATACACCGTCTAACCTATTGTAAGCGGCTTTTGTGTTTAAATAACTGCATATATGGGGAGAACTTACATACACGCACCGCTGGCCTGCCGGACCGTCGGTCATAAATGCATATTGAGGTAGGGACTTCTTACAGAAACTGACCTCATCTCCCGGGTCGATCTAACCTAATTAAATAACTTTTTGTAAATGTTGCATTTCCTCTGCAGCACGTTGAGATCAATCCCATGTATATTTTTTTCTAGGCAGTTTGCCACTGCTTTTTGATCGAGACGTCAAGGCTGAAGTCCAGGTTAATGTCGGTCTAGGGTTTGAACCGCCTATCTCGCCATCAACGAACTGGAAGTTTAAGAGGGCTCGCTCTTATCCTTCCGGTGTTCTGATGTCGAGGTAGCGCGTTCAACTCTTACACCGGTCAGTTGGACTAAAATTTTGACTTCTCGTCCTTGACTTGGGACTGTCAATTACAAGTACCCCAGAAGTCGGAGTGCATTCGTCTTATGGCGAGGGATACTGATAATAGGGAAAGCTAATCAACACGTAAAAATCAGTCCAGTACACTAGAAGTAATAGCACGTGTATGGACTACTCTTGAGTTCACAGCCAGCGAATTGAAAAACAAAACAAAAATTACTATATAAAGTTTCACTTTAGTGAAGGAACGAATGAACTTTATTTTCAAAGGGTCACAAATTGGGCATGCAGGCCCGTCTTACATTCGACCCTTCCAATCACTCATCTTTTGTACATCAATTAACTGTTGTATATGTTACATTTACAAAGAAGAAAAACACATTGTCAAATAAATGCTGTGAGAAGAGTGAAGACCTAGGGAGAGGGACATATGGAGGTAATAGCTACAGTTTAAAGACACTATACACCACACCATTTCCGTTCCGAATTCTCCCCACTAATAATTTTGAAAATTATCTTAGCGCGGCCTATAGCGCTCACAGCTCACCTGGCACGAGTGGAACGCTCACCGCAGAAATGCCGGGCTGCTGTTGATGCCATCTGCCTGGCGGCAAGTTCACCCGTGAAGACAGGCTTGCAGACAAAACATCGCAGCTTACTGTGGCAGGGCTAATCAGAAGCCTGGTGCCAATGTCTTTGTAATAGAAATATTAGAGTAATTTCATCTGTATAGGTAAGGTGAACAGATTCGGGATCGCGGAGGGAAATGTCGAAAGGAGAACCGCCGTAAATGTGCTTCACACCAGAAAGGACGTGTTTTGTATGTATCAATCCCCGACAGCATGTATCAGGACGTGTTTTGTATGTAACAATCCCCGACAGCGTGTATCAGGACTTGTTTTGTAAGTAACAATCCCCGACAGCATGTATCAGGACGTGTTTTGTATGTAACAATCCCCGACAGCGTGTATCAGGACTTGTTTTGTAAGTAACAATCCCCGACAGCGTTTATCAGGACGTGTTTTGTATGTAAAAATCCCCTCCAACGTATATCAGACCAGACATGATGTGTTTTGTAGCAATTGCCGACACGTGTTTCGAGCTAGACAGGTCGTGTCTTGCATGCAACAATCTCCGATAACGTGTATCAGAGCAGACAGGGCGTGTCTAGCATGTAACAATCGCCGTTTGGTGCGACCATATCAATACAGTGTACGAGGCATGACACTGCCTATGAGCCAGCCTTCTTCAATGTTAGGATCTCGAAGAATGTATATGTGTTGATAAAGCAACAATCGGCGTGGAAGACAACTTGTCACATCTCAACAAGTCACTACACCATATCCAAGTACATTATTTTAAACGCTCCGAGACACTCATTTCCTTCCGCAAGGTGTTGTTTTGTTGTTTCCCTACTGTTGTATCATATGGATGTTATGCTCACCCAAACGCACCACTCACCACACTTGTCTTTCACGTTCTGAGAAGTCAAAGCTCTACTAAGCCCGGGCACAGATCCCCCGATGGAACATTCAGGGTTAACAAGCAGCTCACGTAAACACATATGCACAATTGTGAACGATGTTGCTCGGGGAGTCGCCGAGAAAGCATGCTCTAAATCATGAACTTACCCGGCCTTTAGTGTAGCATCTCAAATAGGACGCAAACAACCTCATTTACATGTTATTAAGACATATCGGAGATGTGCGTTTTAGGTCTCATGTCCCTGACCTGCCGGCACAAGACAGATATATGATCAGCATCAAGGCCAGGCAATGTTGCAACATGATTATTTATGCGGATTTCCTTTCTCGGCGGCCTTATAAAGTGTTTTGTTTGTTTATTAGATAATTTCCATACCGATCGTCCATATATGCAAATAAGTTTACATCATTGGGAGATTTGGAGTCGGAATACGCCTCGCAGGCATGATGATTCTCTAACGATGGCAATGCTCATTTGCGAGGGTGTATGTATGTGCATATATTTCCACACGTGCACGGCAAAAAAAGGAATAACACACACACACACACACAACACACACACCAGACAGACAACGTGGTAGACAGACGGACCGGCGAACCGACAGACAGACCTAGAAAAGAATACAGACAATAAAGAGACGACATAGAGTAAGCCGGGTACACACTGATCATATATGTAGAACAATTCTACGGAACGAATATGTAATAAAAGTATATAAACTCTCCCCCAGATACGGTGGTCACGTGTTCCAATCCAATCGGAATTTTACTTTTGTCGTCAACCTGGACTCCCAGGTCGGCTCTGAACTCCCAGGTCGGGCCAGCCTAAACTGGACACCAGGAAATGCTCTGGCAAGTAATGTTGACCACGCCACCGAATGCCCACTGCTCTAGAATCATGAGGCTAGCACCAAATGTCCAACACGCCTCATAACGTGAGATAGCCTTTACTGATTGTAAACAGCGGACAGCGAGAACTCAATTACTCGCGGTTCACACATGCTGCAAATTTGAATTCGGAGGAATACTGTAAAGTATCCCGGCATCTTAAAACGCGAAGGCAAATAAGCATTATGTGGAAAGGAGGAGGAGACGGAGACGCAGTAAAGTGTGTGCTGCCATCTTAAAAAACCAAACAGCTATAACAAACTAATGTGATTTGCCCAGCTCTCGGGCGAAAAGTCCTTTCCCCGGCCCTAATCCTCGCCCCTTGTGAGGGGAAGTAATCAATTTATCCTGAAATACTATTAGCTGGGGGAAAAAACTGACGTGGCCGGAGGGACAGACAGACAGCCAGGGTCGGCACTATCGTGTGTAATATTGGCAATTCATATCTATTCAATCTCGGCAGTTCTATGAAAACCCAGCAATTTCTTTCTGTGTAATCTCTGCAATCACTTTCTATATTATCTCGGGTATTTCTTTCTCTGAAATGGAGGGAGGATATTTCTGCCTATGTGATCTCAACTATTTCTCTCTGGTTATTTGTCTTCCAAAGGCCGCGTATGTCCTTCTAAAGTACTGGAGAATATAAGAAATGCCACGCAGCTCTCGACATGATGTAGGGAAGCTCCAAACAGCACTCTCATGTTGTTGAAAAAGGAACACAAAAGAATGCAGCCAATGTAGTTCTGGGAACAGGGCATCCACCAGATTCAGTGGGCAGAGCAGGGATTTCACTAGTCTTGACAATCGGGAATTGCTGCTAACGGTGGAAGTCAGAAACCACCCATGAGAATAAGGATGTCAGTGCGAAACCACTACATTATCCTTCCCAAGAATCATAGTGAGTCATACATTGGGAATGAAGAAGTTAAATGTTCAGAAATTGTGTACCAGTTTTCGCATTGAATATCCGGACATGAAACAACTTGGCATGATTCCAGAGGTTAATTTTATTCTATGTAATCTTGACATTTTCTTTCTTTTCACTGTATGTAAATCTACCTATCAAATCGGATAATGTTCCAATCACTCTAACCACCACTTTATATGTCACTTCACTATCTCTTTCTTCTCTACACATATTATCTAAACGTTCGGTATGTCACATTTTCTTCCTATTCACTGCATACAAAATCTACATATCAAATCGGATAATGTTCCAAGTATTCTAACCACCACATTCTGTGTCACCTAACTATTTCTTTCTTCTCCACATATCCCTCTCCACATATATAATCTAACGCAGTGGTTCTCAACCGGTGGGGAATTCTGTCACCCCCCCCTCCTCCCGGGGGGGGGGGGGGGATTTTAGGGTTTCCAGGGGGCAGGGGGAAACAAGATTATTTCAAGATCGCGTTAATACAAGAACCGATTACTTGATGATGTTTTAGACCCTAGACCCGCAAATCACGTTTTGTATAAACGTCTAGATGTTCTAGTATGTATTATTAAATTCAGTTTCCATTTTTACGTATACTATGTATGGGCGGGGGAATTTATAGGGAGGAAATACGGGGGAGGGGAGGGGGGGGGGTGACAATCTGAACATATGGTGAAGGGGTGCATGGGCCAAAAAAGGTTGAGAACCACTGATCTAACCGTTCGGTCTGTCAACTTTTCTTCCTATTAATGAGTCACGAGCGCTTGACTACTGTCTCTTCCACTTAACGTGGCATCCCATTCTTCTAGCCCTCTTCTCTTCAGTCTAAGCACGAACCTGGCGGTTCAAACGCGCCCACCTCGAATTATCTGTATGCGTGCTCACGACTGGCTGTCCTGCCAGCGCTAAGTCAATTTGTTAGCATTGTTAAGGCTGGAACCTGCTCCAGGGGACAGCTGGCTCTGACTAAAAGACATCCGACTGGAAGAGCACGATCCGTGGGCTCTGAGGAAACGGCAAACCACGACTGCCATCGCGAAAGGAAATAACTACAAATCGTGCCCGTCAACAGGAAAGGACATGTCTGAAAACCACAGCTATCAAAACAGGGAAATAACGGCTCAAAAAACTGCCAAAACAAGGAAATGGTCTGATCTTAGCCGTGAGGCCGAGGAGCAATTTAAAGCAACAAACGAACTATTTACATAACTATGCATCACAAATAACGAAGTGATCACAAATTCCACCGTCAAAACCAAAAATTGAGTTACCAGATTCTAAAATAGTAAAGTAAGTAAGGAACCATGTAGCTTCTGACAAGAACTATTTCATAAGGCCACATCTTCAGATTGTCGTTGTGCTATTCTACTTTACAAGATGATTATTTTCACATCATTATCAAATTATTATTGTCTCATTTCTGAACAGGGGTAAGGCCTGAGGATCGACTTCACTCCACCGGGTTTTATCCCATATGACTCGGTATCTTTCCACATGACCGCCTGCCGAAAGCGTCGCACAGAGCACGAACTCCGTAGCTCTAGTGGCGACCGACCCCGAAGATTCTCCGAGAAAACTACACTCGTGAACTGAACGGCGTAGCCCGGAATCGAACACACGACCTTCGGAGCGGGAGGCAGGCGGTGTAACCAATCGGTCACGGAGACTCCCTGTCTGATGTCTAGCCAGGTAGCAAGCTGTTTGCAGAACGTGGCTCTCATGACACTCCACCGCAAAGCATCGATCCTTGGCCACTTCATGTTCTTGCCCAAGGTGTTCCTAGTGTCCCGTATCCTCTGTTGTGCTCGTCTTCCAGGAAGCACACCTTCCGTCCACGTTCTTTCTAAACCACTGCGCCGCTTGATGTGGCCAAATCATTATTTCCGAAACTTGATACAGTTTATGGGCCAGTAGCATACCAGTGTTAATTGTATACATTCTTGACCCATGGTGCTTAAGAATTTGTCTGCGAAATTTAAGTTTAAAAGCCAAAATTTTGTTTCTGAGTATAAACATTTATGATCATCATCATGTGCCTTGACACTTGGCGTAGGCGTTCGTTTATATCTACAGATTCCGATGCTTGTCGATTATAATGATGCTACTTGTCTATGGAACATTCAGGACGTAAACACATATGCACATAGGTGAACGATGTTGCTCGGGGAGTCGTCGAGAGTGCATGCCCTAAATGGTGAACTTATCCGGCCGCTGGTGTAACATCTCGAGCAGCACGTAAACGATCTCATGTACATGTTACTAAGACATATCGGAGATGTGGATTTAGTGTTTCTATCCTTGACCTACCGGCACAAGTCATATTATCATATAATCGGCATCAAGGCCAGGCAATATTCCAACATGATTATTTATTCTGATTTCCTTTCTCGGCGACCGATAAAATGTTTTGTGTTTTGTTCGATGGTTTCCATACTGTGGTTCCATATATGCATATCAATTTATACAGACCGCCTGGCACAGGTTTTCATAAAAAGGTATTAGTGCCGGTCGTTCAGAAATCAATGGCAAATTACTGAACGTAAACTTGCCAAGAGATCACAAACAGCACAAAATATGCTGAGATTGACGACAACGTCCTGTACAGGATATGCAGCTAACTTTCTTTTCCTCCATGCCACCGACATAAGCCATCCAGAACCATTCCCCTGAGGTCTGCTTCTTCTACCCCTGATCTGTCCAGCCTCCTCATTGTTTCCCAAAGCCTCTCCTCTCCTCTCATTTCGTGACCAAAGAACAAACGTTTGTCTCTTTCTTATACATGTAAATAATGTTCTAATGTCATAAGCCTTTCACTGACTCTTAGAACCTTCCCGCCACACCATCTAGCACTTTTCGTGTGATTCATGGCAGTCTGGTGGCGCTATCGCCAAACAACAACAGCCCCAATGCGTCTGTGGCTGACGTCTGGAAGTCCGCAAGGGAGTCCCTGGCTGGGTACAACATCCCGCGGCTAGAAGTAACCAACCTGGGCGATACTTTGAACGTTACAGAACATCCCGCGGCTAGAAGTAACCAACCTGGGCGATACTTTGAACGTTACAGAACATCCCGCGGCTAGAAGTAACCAACCTGGGCGATACTTTGAACGTTACAGAACATCCCGCGGCTAGAAGTAACCAACCTGGGCGATACTTTGAACGTTACAGAACATCCCGCGGCTAGAAGTAACCAACCTGGGCGATACTTTGAACGTTACAGAACATCCCGCGGCTAGAAGTAACCAACCTGGGCGATACTTTGAACGTTACAGAACATCCCGCGGCTAGAAGTAACCAACCTGGGCGATACTTTGAACGTTACAGAACAGACAGCGTCTGCTCCCATCTAACAGATAAATATCAGACATGACTAATCATCGTATAATACACCAAACTGTTTACCAACCAATAATAATAATAATAATAATAATAATAATAATAATAATGACAAATGGGAGATCAGCATGGCCGAATGGATAAGAGCGCTTGCTATTAAGCTTCCAGTGTGCTGATGCCGAGGTAGCGGGTTCAGCCCTTACACCGGTATGTTGGGCTAAAATGTTGACTTATCGTCGTAGATTACAAGTACCTCAGAAGTCGGAAGCGGATCCGCCTGATGGCGAGAGACACTGGTAGTAGAACAAGCTAATCCAAGAAGAGGAGGAAAGAGAACTAGGGAAAAGAAGTACAATAATGAATGTGATGGAATCATCTATGATGCTGAGCATTATGACACCAATGGCACTGTCGTCAGTGTCGATGATGATGATAAATACGATGATGATACTGTCAATGCTGCATGCCGAAAGAAGCAATGGAAATAATAGCTCCCCCACTTGTTTCGTGAGAAACTATCCAAATGGCATTCATCACAGGGCCCTAGTATCTGACCATGTCATCAATTGACACGGAAATGAACGGCCAGACGGGGCTATCCCAGCGAGTCTCCTCGGCTACCAGACTGATTACATTCTCGTCAATTTCTACGCTTCTTGTAACAATTCTAGACAACTCAATGGCCAGTCTATGCATGAGCCTTCCATTACGATATTGCTCTCTCTCTCTCTCTCTCTCTCTCTCTCTCTCTCTCTCTCTCTCTCTCTCTCTCTCTCTCTCTCTCAAAACCATTCCCAGAGAAGAGAGCCCAAGAAGAGAATGGACACATCAATCTCACAGACTCGGGTTTCAGAGATGCATGCGCTCACACGTGTACAAGTATACGGAATAATAATAAGAAACAGAATTCGGCGATACACTTCCAAGAGATGAGAAGAATCGCAGATCAGAATTGGCCGACTTAAAAAAAAAAAGCAAACAAGACTGCACATTTCGTAACGATATGCAGAATCATACATTAATCTATGCCCTAAATATTCATAGGATAGACAGGAATAAAATAACATCCTTCACAATATTTATACAGTTCACACACACACTGCTAGAAAAGTTCTTTTGGGATATTTCAAGTCTATGTGATGTGTGCGTGAGCGTATTTGTATATTTGAGTGAGGGAAAAAAAAGGGGGGGGGGGGGGAGGGGAGGGACACTTCTCTAAATTGTATTCAAATGCGCTTCCTTTCTCATTTATCTAACTTCCCATAGATGAGTTTCCAACAATGACCCGCTCTGTGAAACCCATACATATTTATCACAGACGACCACATTCCAAACATTGGCATTGATCTATTTCAGGCCTAACCTTCTCTAGCAACTTCGGGAAAATCTCATTACTCTTGCTACAGAGCCAACCGTTTCTTCTTTAATATAAATATATGACTGGGATATCAGAAGTTCAGTTAATAACCAGACGAAACAGAAATAGTTATCGTAACAACAACAACAACAACAACAACAGCAGCAGCAGCAACAACAACAGCAGCAGCAACAACAACAACAACAACAACAACCTCATAGTTTCATGTAACAACTAGTCAGAACAGAAGGCAGTAACGTATTTTCGTGAACTGCCCGACTAAATTCACCCCAAACCACAAGTTCCAGCACTGTGCTCTAATTTCAAAGGAAGAGCAAGGCTGCAAAACAGCTTTACCGTACAAATTGAACACAGCGGCGTCTATTTAAAAAAAAAGAGGACAGAAAAACCTCATTTTGGCTGGGCACACACACACCAATGGACGGACATTATTATTCCCGCGGGTCGCAATGTCATCTCCTTGAGAAAGTCCATCCTGATGGAGGTCATGCTCCTGGCATGCAAAAAGGCCATTTTGATTCCGGTGGAGAAAATGGCATTTTGGCGAAGATTACTGTTTAATATCGCACAAGAGGGTTTTTAATCTGGGGATACCGCGGGGATTGCAGACATGGCAAACAGAACAATTGTTTGGTTACACAAACAGGCGTTTGTATGTGGGGAGGAGGGTGTGTGGGAGGGCAGGAAAAGAGAGTGGGGCGAAGAAGGAAGAGAGAGTGGGGCGTGGAAGGAAGAGAGAATGGGGTAAGGCGAGTGGGAGAGAGTGGGATGAGGCGAGTGGGAGAGATGGGTGCAAGGGAAGTTGTGTGAGTTAGAAAATGAGATGGGGAGGGTGAGCTAGTGTTAATTAGATAAGAAGAAAAAGCAAAACCATATTAGAGACAAAGAAACCAGTTGTGGCCACCATGAAGTTATAACAGCGGGGAGGTTTTAGCCTGATAGGCAATTCAGGAAGACAGAAGCATAGATTAGATGGATGGGTGTCTAGATGAGAAACTGACAAGACATCCAAAGCACTCTGAGAGAACGAAAAAACAGACGTAACTACGAGAGACTATGCTTGACAGATAATGAGAGACACGGTGAGCAGCTATACCATGCGAGTTAACGAAGTTGATCAGGAACTGCGCTGATAAATTCATGAGTAGTTGGATGAGGTGTTGATACCTAGGCTCTCCGCTTGCTAAATGAGAGACATGCTAGTCATCTATTCCTCCGTGCACTCAGCCTACAAAATATGACGGCCCTATATAATCACTCACCCACAGCACACAACTGATTCGGTACAAATGAGTTTCATGTGTTTACAGCGAGAGGCAGAGCGCGGGCTGAAAGTTATTAACTGAATGGCATTGACAAGTGGAATGGGATACACCCGAAGCATATGGTACAAAGGAATCCCGTGCCCAGTGCACTCCATGCCATGACAACAGTATATGCCTGCTATTTCTTTCTGAATAAAGTCAACTGACTGTGCGCCCTATCTCGCCATCAGCGCACTGGAAGTGTAAGAGCGAGTTGTCTTATCTTTTCGACTGTCCAGAAAACAAAGGTATATTATGGAAAGTAAAAAAAAAAAGTCTAGAGCAGGTCCACATGGCAGAATGGGTAAGAACGCGTGTTCTTAAACATCCGGTGTGTTGATACCGAGATAAGTGGTTCAACCCCCTACACCGGACAGCTAGACTAAAATGTTGACCTGTCGTCCTTAACTTGGGGACGTAAATTACAAGTACCTCTGAAGTTTAGTGGGTTCGCCTGATGGCGAGGGACACTGTTAATAGGGAAAGCTAATCCACACGCAAAATTCAGCCTGTCTAGAAGATCATCCTACGGTTTATCACAACGTCCTGCGAATGACATGGGACACGTTGATGCATGGTATGGAAGCGCCTGTAACAGTCAGCCTCTCTAACGGTAGCGATCAACAGCGGGGCGACAAACGTGAGAAAAAACAATCGTTGTTTTCAATATTTCTATGAGTAAACAAGAGAAAAACAGCTTCAACATCCAAGGTGGTGTCAATTTGCAGCGATAGTTTTCTGAACCGTGAGAGCCACTTTCCGGCGTCTACAAGCCCTCAAGAGTCTCACGTAACTCGGCCAGGCCGCGAGTGCACAAGCCGGCCAGCTTCTTCCCCGGAGGGCAGGAATCGTGAGAACGGGCAGCAATAGCCATCGAGAAACACTTGATTCGAGTAGGCAATTGCCTGACCACAGAATGAATAATAGGAATTACTAGAAGTGGGGGAACGGCTAGCTTTACACGAATATGATCATGTATCATTTTTGTTTTGTGATCCTGTGCTTCTACCTACTCCACTTGTTCTTGTGTTCATATTATGCACCGTCTTTTCACAGCTTTACTGTTGTTAACCTCACTTCATGTCTAACTACACAAGACGTCATAGTTGATCCTTTTTCCTCACTTGGCGCTATGAGGAATTGTGGAGGACCCTTTAGGCCAGATAAGAAACAAAATGCACAAAAGTATACTAACTAATTAGTATTCGCATACGCGGGAAGGTCAATAAGCAGGTTACACAATGAAACAGGGAAACTGAAAATGGTTGCTGGTGTATTCTCAGTGTCTTTCGATGGTATCATCCACCTTGAGGCTGTGAGAGGTAGGTAGGTAGGTAGGTAGGTAGGTAGGTAGGTAGCCAGATAGATAGATAGATAGATAGATAGATAGATAGATAGATAGATAGATAGATAGATAGATAGATGGATAGAGAGAGAGAAAGAGAGAGAGAGAGAGAGAGAGAGAGAGAGAGAGAGAGAGAGAGAGAGAGAGAGAGAGAGAGAGAGAGAGAGAGAGAGAGAGAGATGGACGGACAGCATATAGAAAGATAACACTGAGACCAGAAGATGCGAAAAAAGTTCCTCCATCTCACAGAGCTACATCCCCAATTGACCAACCCCCAAGAGTTGCAGTGTGTACCGACACCTCCCTTCGCCCTATTCCCAAGACAAGCTTGCATGTGTGCACCCACATACCCCCGCTGCCCCAAGAGAGGCAAGCATGCGTGCAGACACTTCCCTCACTCGGGTGATACAATTGACTACCTCAGTGGCTCCACCGGCCGATTCTTCCCATCAATACAGCAACGAACGTCTCGTGTGACGGGTTGCCAGCCGTTTCCACTGACAAGATACCATCTGTTCATTTTCTCTCCAGCTCTTCAACACTTGAAGCAAATCTTGCCGTCGCTAATCAATTAATTAAAAAAAAAAATAACAATGATCCCTTCTTATTATCCTCATCCCCTTCTACCTTCTCCTTTCCTGTCCAGTTTATTTTCCAAGTTCTATTCCATCATATTTGTTTTATGTGGCCCAACTCTTGCACATCCTATTCCCGAATTGTTGCTCTATCATATTTACCTGAGATCACATCCCACTGAGCATAGGGTTGGAATCTGTTACAATGAACTACACAAAACTCGTTGCAGTAATATCACCAACGTAAGCAGCCAAGATGTAGTTCCTAAGACAAATGTTGTGAATTCCTAACTCTGCCAGAGTAACTAACGACGATTGCCTGAAAGAGGCTAATGAAACTAGAAAATTATATACAACAATAAGAAAGAGACAAACAGCTTTCATTGGTCATGTGATGAAAAGAGAGGCATTGGAGAACATCGTGATGACTGGAAAGATCGAGGGGAAGAGAGGCAGAGTCGGCCAAGAGAAATTATGCTGGGTGGATTAAGACGATGGCATGGGGGAATATCATCAGCAGAGTTGATCCAGAACACCAACGATCGAGATCTGCGGAGAGCCACGAACGCCTACACCAGCTGGTAAGGCACTTGATGATGATGATGATGATGATGATGATGATGATGATGATGATGATGATGATGATGATGATGATGATTGTCACAAAATAAAACCGTGTGTTTAACCGGTTGATTATTATAGAGGATTTTCTGATTAAACGGACTATCTGCCAGCGACAACTATTTTACTAACAGTAAAAACAAATCGGATGTCAAAATCCCAGGACAATATTTGTAGTTGCACGTGTACATCTCTAACGGATTGGGAACATTCGGTGGTGATGAAGACAGGTCCCGGCATCGCTTGACAGAGTGGTCAACAGTCAGAGACAAACCGGAATTGGCAGCGAGAGACAGGAAACAGTACATCTGTCAAGTCTTAGTTCCGGAACATCAAGAAGATTGACGGCTGGTTACTGGCAACTGTGTTGGGAGTATACTTCTTCTTCTTCTTCTTCGTTCATCCGGAGTTTTTTTTTCGGATGTGATTGCGTTGTGTCTGTTTACAGCAGAGCTGCGTTTTTGCGCCGTTAGGCCGACACATCCGACTTCTGCGGGCATTTGTTGACCGGGTTAACCTTCCCGGGGGTTTCTTAGGACGTTTGACTCTCACTGTTGTGGTGTTATCCCCCATCCCAGCTGGTCCATATAGAACAGCCAAAGATCCTGGTCAGCCCTCAAGGGAAGGCAGGGGCAGACCATGGGCATTCCCCGCCATCCAAGGAGGCTTTCATACTTGCAGAGCCGATACATAGCGCTCTGGTACTGGGCTCACCCAAGGAATCGTCACGTCCTGCACATGGCTGCTTAGCCTCACTTCCGTATATTGGGCCTTCCGTTCACCATAGGCTGTTCTTCCGGAAACCAGAAGTATGCAGTCTGCAGATGACATCCACACAGTGAGCTTTCGATTCGGACTTTACATGTGATGGATTTGCTAGCCAAGCAATATTCCATTTCATGCCACTAGGACACTTTTCCACCTTTTATGAAGCCCACACAGTGGGCTTTTGATTCAGACTTTCCACGTAATGGATTTGCTATCCAAGCAATATTCCATTTCATGCCACTAGGACACTTTTCCACCTTTTATGAAGCCCACACAATGGGCTTTTGATTCGGACTTTCCACGTAATGGATTTGCTATCCAAGCAATATTCCATTTCGTGCCACTAGGACACTTTTTCCACCTTTTATGAAGCCCACACAGCGAGCTTTCGATTTGGACTTTCCACATAATGGATTGCTATCCAAGCAATATTCCATTTCGTGCCACTAGGACACTTTTCCACCTTTTATGAAGCCCACACAGTGGGCTTTTGATTCGGACTTTCCACGTAATGGATTTGCTATCCAAGCAATATTCCATTTCATGCCACTAGGACACTTTTCCACCTTTTTTGAAGCCCACACAATGGGCTTTTGATTCGGACTTTCCACGTAATGGATTTGATATCCAAGCAATGTTCCATTTCGTGCCACTAGGACACTTTTCCACCTTTTATGAAGCCCACACAGCGAGCTTTCGATTTGGACTTTCCACCATAATGGATTTGCTATCCAAGCAATATTCCATTTCATGCCTCTGGGTCTTCATGCAGCTTTAAATGTCAACCTGTATGTAGTTAAAGTAAGCTGCGGTCAACTTTAGCTTGTTGATATCTCCATAGAGCTTGTCCTCAAATGAAGCAGGTGTGGGCCAAAATATCTTTCTCTGTTCTGCATACGTTGGGCAATCCTGCAGCAAATGTTTAGTTTATTGAACAAGTGGTATTTCAGCCTGTTATGTCCTGTGCGGAGTCTGAAGATTGCTACTTGTTCTCTTCGGTCGAGTTTGTAATATGCATCATCCTTCTGATGGCCTGGATGCTCTGATTCCCATTTGGTTCTATAAGTGCTTTTTATCAACCTCTTTGCCTCATTATAGGTTATGTCTATGTCAGGCTGTGGTAGTCGTCCGCCCTCTTTTGCCAGTCTGTCAGCCTCTTCGTTTCCAGGTATACTGCAATGTGATGGGATCCACTGTATTACAACTTTTTTGGATTTCTGGCACAGACCATGGAGTGCTGCTCTTAGGTCAGTTAGTTCTGTGCTGTTATTGCTCTTCAGTATTGAGACAGCTGACTTTGCATCTGTGAAGATAGCTATTTGCTTCTCTTTATTTTCCTCCATCAGGAGCATTTCTGCGGCAGTTTTCAGAGCCTCTACCTCCGCTTTGAAGTTACTTGAAAATTTTCCAGTTGCCATTGAATGTGTTTTTTTCACTCCATTTTTTAAATTTAGGAGAATTCCTCCTCCTCCATTCTCTATTGAATTTTTGGCTGATCCATCTGTATATGCATGGGTCCAATTCCTGCTTGGGTAATGTTCTTTTATGTAGTTTAGGGTTATTTCTCTTCTTTCGGTTTCATGCTGAGTGTTCTTTTTATCAATACCAGGAATGTTTTCCATCATCTCAGGCAATTGCTGCTGTCTCCAAGCTGGGAATTTGTGTGCATTGTATATGGGCTTGACTGTTGATATGTTAAGTATGGGATCTGCCCTAATCCTTCGTTTTGCAGTTTCTACAAAGTTGCTACGCTTCAGTCTTCCTTTTCCAAAACCATTAAATCTGTTGTACATAGGGTGGTCTGTCAATCTTCTAAATTTTTCTGCTTGTTGCTGGGCTCTGCTATCTCTTCTATCCTGCATTGGTTGTAAACAAGTGATCTTTTCTAGTTCATTAATAGGCGTTGTCTTCAGGCTTCCAGTTATGATTCACATTCCTTGGTTTTGGACTCTACTTATTTTGTTAAAGTTTGACTTAGCTGCTGTTGCCCAAGCTGCAATGCCATATTCCAGTACTGGCCTCACCCGTCCAGTATATAACTTCTTGAGAACTTTCTCATCTGCTCCCCACGTTGTACCAGCAAGCTTTTTCATGATTGCCATTCTCTGCCGTGCTCTTGTTCGATTTTTCTCAACCTGTGTCTTCCATGTCAGGCGACGATCAAAGGTGACTCCTAGATAGTTTGGATTTTCTTCATGGCGCAATATTTTTCCATTCAATACCAGCTTAGGTTGCTGAGTTTTATTTGAGAGGGAGAACACTGTGCATGTTGTTTTCTCCTCACTTATCTTCACTAGCCATGATTTTGACCAGTCCTCTAGCGCTAATAAGGCTTGCTGTATTCTGCTGTTAGCTGTACTAATATACTCTTCAGATTGTCCATATGGCTAGGTCATCTGCAAAGGAGGATGTGTGTACTCTGGCTGGAAAATTTTCTGTGATGTCATTTATATATGCTAGGAATAATGTTGGTTGAAAGAACTCCTCCTTGGGGGACACCTTGCTCCAACAGCATCATTTTGCTTGTTTGTCCTTGTACTTTTGTCCTGGCAGTTTCTGTTCTCAAGGTAGTGGCTGATCCATTTATACATTTTTCCACAAACATGCATGTTTTGCAGTTTTACTTTCAGTCCTTCCTTCCATACTTTATCAAATGCTTTTTCTAAATCTATCCAGACTGCTAGTGTGTGCTTTTTCTCTTGGAAGGCATCCTCTATTTCTGAGCTATATAGGTTATTTGATCTTCAGTGGATCTGTACTTCTGAATCCTGCTTGGTGTGGTGTTAAGAGTTTGTTTTCTTCCAGATGCCATGTTAGCCTGCCATTGATAATGCGTTCCATTAATTTTCCTACACAGCTAAGTAGACTGATAGGTCGATAGCCATTGGTTCTTCCAGGTCTTTTCCTTTCTTTGGGACTGGTATTAGTATAGCTTCCTTCCATGCCTGTGGGGACTATTCCTCTCTTCCAGCTGTTATTTAGGACTGCTAGTAGTTTCTTCTTGCCTTGGTGCCTAGTCCTATTAGCATTTCATTTGTCATTCCATCCTTTCCTGGTGATTTCTTCTTTTTTAGGGTATTCATTGCCTGTTCCATTTCTTCCATGTTAGATTTGCCATCATATATTCTGCTGCTGTCTCTGTATTTCTATGATGTATCTGTTTATCTTTGATTGCTTTCTTCTGTTCGGTTGTAATATCAATGTGGTTTGCATTTGCATAGTGTTTCCATTAGTGCATTTGCAGCCCTTTTTTCCTGTAAGCAAGGCATTTCCTTGTTTAATTGTTATTTGTTTGTTTCTAGGTCCTTCATTGTTCATGGCTTCACTAGTTTCCATAGTTTGTTTTCCATCCCTGTCAAAATTCAGGTTTTCTGTTTTTTCCCTCCAACAATCTCTTGTTGTTTGATTTACTGTTCTTTATATTTTGCTGAGATGGCTTTGAGAGAGATATTCGCTTCAATTGTTTGTTCTCTCTCTGCTGTCTTCCTGGCATCTTCAACTTTGTCCTCCAAACTTTGTAGTTCTTCAGTCCAGTATGGTTTGTAATTTTTCCTCGCTCCTCTAGGAATGGACTCAGTGGCTGCCTGTATTATCGCTCTGTTTAGACTTTCACCATTTGCTTCATGTTGCCATATCGTGTATTTATGTTTTCACAATATTTGTCTGTTAGTATGGCAAATCTGTCCCAATTTGCTCGTTTGTAATTCCAACGGGGCAAAGGCTTTTGTTCCTGTGGAACATACTCCATATTTATTACAAGCTTGATTGGTCTGTGGTCACTACCTGCTAATTGGTCAAGCACATGGCGATCGATTTTGTGGAGGATGTCTCCTGTGCAGAAAGCTAAGTCTGGAGTAGAAGTGGTAAGCCATCTTCTGGAGTAGAAGCTCGGTGTGTCATCCGCTTTGTTGAGTAGATGGAGATTTGAGTCTATTTCCCAGTCCTCCACTTCATCTCCTCTTTTGTCAGTATCTGGGTATCCCCATCTTTCTGAACGGCTATTAAAGTCTCCGACAGCAATGCAATTTGTGTCAGTTATTTCCATGTTTGAGAGTGTAAGATCCTTATCTGCCGGGCTATACAGATTGTAAATTCTTATTTTCACGTCCTTTATCATTATATCAACACCTATAATTTCCGTTTGGTTGTCAGAGATCACAGCTACTTCGCTGCAAGGTATTGTATTTCGTGTAAGTATTACAACTCCTCCTTTGTGTCCTTCGCGGTCGAAACGTGTGGCCTGATATCCCTCAACTGAAAATGTGCGATTGGCATTGAGGTGTGTCTCTTGAATGCATGCCACATCTATTCTATCTTTATGAAGACGCTGTGTTAGGGAGGCTTTCTTGTTATAAACTCCTTCTGCATTCCATTGTAGTATGTTGAGTGTCCGGGGTGTTTTGGTCAATAGCTCTTAACCTACTCCTCTGTGCCCTTGACTCCACAGCACAGGGGAAGGTGACCACCAGTAGTCATGGGTGGACCCCCTCGAGGCAGGGGGCCCGGCACTATCACCGCCTGATGGGACTTCACGGGATTAGCACCATAACGATTAATTTTCATCTGTGGCATCATGAAATGATAAAGTTACGTTGCACTTCTTTGTCAAGCCTGTGGCTCAGTACATCCGATTTCGACAAGCATTTATTCGGGATGCTTTCCCTAGCCTTTGACTGTCCCCAGTCTACCTACAAGGCAGCAGGTTTGTACGTCGCTTGGTCTGGTCCCTCTCCCTTGACCTGTCCGACATGGGTGACCCTACCAGTAGCTGTGCTACCGTCGGCATAGCTCTTGGGGTCATTGGAACGCACAAGCCCCTCTACCTCGTCAAGGTGGACGCACGGCAGAGGGGGGGGGGAGTATACAGGAACTCGCTGGCTTGTTTTGGGAGTCTAAACAAGTGATGACATTCTTGACAATGGCTGATATGTCCAAATAACACCTGTGTGGACAGGAAGAATACAGTCACGTGACCAATTAGAGGTTTGGCCAAAAACCATGATTGGAGAGGAGGAGTTGATCGCAAACCTTGGATTGTAGAAGACGTGCTTCGGCACTGTGGTTCTGATGGAAAAACGTCTACCGTGTGCGAATTGAGTTAATTTAATTTTACACGTGCCTGTCATGGCAAGAGTGGATGTAATTTGATCTAACTGCAGTGTGGCCTAAGGTTCCTCTGGTTGTAATGAAGAACCCGGAACAACTAAAAATCCGATCCAGGATAAATTATGATGTGGAGAGATGGGCCAGCAACTTTCGCAACGGAAGAAGTTAATACACCTTGCTCGGTGGAGTCTAATGGTATATGTATTCTACATGAGTGAATACCAATCGTTAACACACCTGAAGTGATGGAGGTTCAACCCATGTGGAACTAGATCAGTAGGGACTAATGTTTACAGTAGATGAAACCAAACATTGAAGTGTAGTTGTTCCACTTATCAAGGAAATCAGAACTTTCAGACTATATCTAGTGAATAAAGCAAGCCATTTTATTCTAGATACATTAACTGTTTAATAGTGAGAACTAGTGAACATTATCAAGAGACAAAAAGACTGGTTAGTAGGACAGTGTTCCATGTTTGTTTTCACTGCGCCGGAATTATGAAGCCGGAGTTTCTATAAAATATTAGGAACAGTTGCGTTAGGAAATATACTAGTATTTTCCACGGATTATATTTACCTGAGATTCAGATCTCATGGTCATCAGAGTTCCTGGAGGAGGACATGTCTGGAGAGAAGGATACGACTTCGGTGAGGTTTTTCGTACTGACTCGAATGATGTCGTGTGATCCTTGCCATGATGTGTACACTATGATCCTGAACTTTGAAGGCTGACCTACACATTTATGTTATAATACACGACACACTTTTTCTTCGCATACACGTCTCATATACGTTACACTTTTCTTTTAATAAATTAGTCTTTATTAATTTTTAGAAGCAAGAGTTGTTGAGTATGTTGCGTTGGGGAAGTATGAGAGGGGGCATAGTACGACAGTGAGAGAGTGACAGGAAAAGGTGTCCATAGGCTGATGGAGTGTGTTGGGCGGAAGCTGGTGGATTCTCCAGGATATGAATAAGGGGAAAAATATTATAATGTGGGGGTCGACTCTCTTCACTCCAGGGACGACACTTTAAAGGAGGACACGACAATGATGATGATGATGGCTCAGAAAGTCAGCAGCTGACTGTCAACATGATGGTGTCAATTACACTATAATCTGTAAGCGTTGAAACCCCTTCGCGTGAAAGAGAATTATCTTTCACAGCGCCAACTTGCTGACTTGATACCAGGTGGTCCCACGTGGTCTAGTGGATACGACACTGAGCTTAATCCGTACAGTGCGTATGTTTAGGTTTGACTCCAAGCCCATGACGCCGGGAGTTAAAAAACTAATCATGAACATTTCACAACCTTATGCGGCATCTTATTCTGAATAGCTTTTCTATTCTTAACATCCTCTCATCTCTATCTCTCGTTCTCTCACGCACAACACGTAACCTTCAAATGAAACTGCCCAGACAGTTACTCGTGGATTGGTTCTATTCACCCTCTGCCATCCATCTTAACGCCTTGCGTAATCGCCCAGCACTTACGTCTACCCATCTTATCCCGCTGCGCGCCATCCATTGTCTTTGCAACACAAATGCCTATCTCCGCCTGACATGCACCTTCCTGTGGATCCCCCCTGGTGGCCTGCAAATGTTTTAACCAACACCAGGAGCTGGTGTTTTGCCTGGGAAACTGCAATCCAATAACATCTTCACACTTGGAGGCAACTGATAGAAAATAGCAAGCTATTTCACTGTTTGAGATAGAACAACACATGTTATTTCACTGTGAGAGATAGAACAAGCCGTGTTATTTCATTGCCAGACAGAAGATAACACGCCATTGTACTGGCAGACGCACAAACGCATCTGTACAAATCAAGCCGTGAACTACATGCTGCTGCTACCGTCTCCTGGCATTAGATAACCGTATTTGTCTTAGTTGGTACCTGGTGGCTGATCCCAGGCAGCCACGATAAGATAGCATTCCTGAAATGTAAACTATACACTGCTCAACTGTATTATGTGTATCCATGATGAGACCAGGACTTCACATATAGTAGTACATCTGACCTACTCAAACAAAATAAAAAAAAAGGAACAATGTTTCGATGCAATGTCTATAAGTCTTCGCCAGGAAACATATCTCACGAACTGTGGGTATCCAATGAAGAAGTCGGACATTTCCTTGAATCGTGTTAAGACAATGCTACAGGCCATTTGCAAGACATAGAGATACAATTTACGTTGATTTTTTAGACAAGTTTACGTTCAGAAATTTGCCACTGCGTTATGAATGAGAAGTTCAGTGTGTTCACGACAAGTGTTACATAGAACCTGTACTGTAATATGGATGTGAAACGAGAACAAAAGCAGATACACTGAAAAACATTTAATGGCAATAGAGATGGAACATGCAAAGAATACCTTGGACAGACAGAAAACCCAAAGAGCAAATCCCCAAGAAAACAAATGAAAACCGTAAACGGATCAGAGACTTTAGACGTGGACAGTCAAGATTATTGGGACACATTATAAGAAGTACACTAGAAAACTTAGTGACAACTGACAAGATTGAGGGGTAAAGAACAAGGGAAAGGCAGAGATATAAATGTCTGGATGGTTTGGCCACGTGGCATAATCGAAACAAGAATACATAAATGATTCAAGACTTTGGTGATCGTACGAGGTGGCGAAACACGACCTCTCAAGCTTATGGACAAGGCACTTGATGATGATGAGGAAAATAAGTCCTTTACTTGTTGCTACCGTGAAAGTGATAAAGATGTGTGCCCGCGTGTGTGAGAGTTTGCCGAGAAGAAAAAAAACAAGGGTAAGTAAAACCGAAAACACCTGCTGTGAGCCTGCGAGGAGTGAGTGAGCTGTAACAGTTAATTATAATATCATATTTTCTTTGGCCTTCAGCTTTCTCACAAATCGTCACAGACATATTTACTAATGGATCTCCTTAAGTAAATTCCATTTGGCTTTCCTCGCTTCCCCGGGTCCCTTTAACTTGAATTTCAGCAAAGTGACGGGAAACAGAAAATAAACATCAATTTTATATGAACAGGAGAAACTGGCGTACAAAACTGGTGAGAAATAGAGAAAATATAGCTACGCTTTAATGAAAGACCGACAAGGCACAAACATAAAGGGGAGCCCCGTGTCACAAAATGAAACCGTGTGTTTATCCGGTTGATTATTACGGAGGATTTTCTGATTACGCGGACGATCAGCCAGCGACATCTATTTTTACTAACTGGAAAAACACAGCGGATGTCAAAATCTCAGGACAATATTTGTAGCTGCACGTGTAAATCTCTAACGGATTTTGAAACATTTGGTGGTGATGGAGACAGCGCCGTGACAGTTTGTCAACATTTGAATACAAATGGAAGCAGTGGGGTCAGCCCATATACAAAATTGGTGGTGAGTGAGGAGGAAGTGAGTGCGCTGAATCAAATATCACCTTGACAAGTCATAAACATATCAGAGGGACAACGGAAGTACTTAGCACGGAAGTGACAGTACATATGTCAATTCTTGGTTTCCGGAGCACCGAGAAGATTGACGGGGTATTTTGCAACTGTTGTTGGGGGTATACAGAAACTTGCTGGCTTGTTTTGAGAATCTAAACTATTGATGACAACTTTGACTGGACTAAAGCCAGGAAAATAGTTCTTGACTGGGGTAGTTTGCCATATAAACTCGAGTTGGGACCAGCTAGGGAGGACTTGAAATTATGCTTTAGTCAGAGTGCCAGGGCACGGCAGCGCCTAGTGGAAATAATATCTATCGTGTGTTAATTAGTGACTTAATTTTACACGTGCCTATAATGGCAGATGTAGATATGATTGATAGGACTGCAGTAGTGCCATTTAAGGTATAACTTATTATAATATATCGTTATAATTACTTTAGGCAGTAGCCTTGTTAAACTATAGTGTGATGATTAGCACTGTTAGTGGAAACTAGCTAGAGTAGGGAAGTGATACTTGGCTCTGTTAGCTAGAATAGATTAGTGAAGTGTTGATAAGCTTGACTAGTTGAGAATTGAGGGATAATAGGGATCTTTCCGTAGGTGTCCCTGGTGGGCGGGGTTCCGCATTCTGTTTGCTGATATTTTTTCTTTGTCATAGCCTGATTCGACTCTAGGTGGGTAGCTAATCTGCTCTATGACTAAGTCTAGTTAGCTAAAGATCATTAAGCAAGGTGATAGGCTTACACTCAGCCGAAGGGATCAGTGACTAGTACTATCACCAGATGTGTTGTTTCTATCCTAGGTTCCCTACCAGATCCAAGGAAACTCTACAAGTTTTGGGAAAGAATTAAAAACCCTTTCTGAAGAACACCAGTTCAACCATCAATAAAGTGCAGACAGAACGTAACTGAAAGCTAAAAGCAGGTTGATTCACCAAAGTGAGGGATGCGTACTGATGCACCACACAGCATCAGACAGTAGTAACGACCGAGAACCGGCTAATAGTACCTAGTGTTAGTACAGTAACAATTAACATTAGTAATTAGCACTTATGAACTGAGTGGTTCGATGTGCAACGAGGATGATCTGTTAACTAACTAACTAACTAACTGCGTACACACTGCAAAAAACTTGTGCAGTTTGTTTAGGAACATTAGGAACGGACATTGTGTAGAGTGCAACCGGTCCCTGATTAACTCTTAATACCACCGGTGTCTATTTCGGATGTTCATGAAATTGGATTACCAGAGGTCTACAGAGGCAAAGCATTATCCGACAAGATGGTTCCGGCAACGGGTGAGACGTACTTGTTCTGACGTAACGTGCTGTGGTCTATCTTTGCTGTGATCAGCTGACTGAGTTGATGTCTGAGAGACAGAGTCTACACACTTTATAGAACACGTCACACATTTTCTTCGCATACACGTCTCATACACGTTACACTTTTATTTTAATAAATTACTCTTTATTAATTTCTAGAAGCAAGAGTTGTTGAGTATGTTGCGTTGGGGAAGTATGAGAAGGGGGCATAGTACGACAGTGTGAGAGTGATAGGAAAAGGTGTCCATAGGCTGATGGAGTGTGTTGGACGGAAGCTGGTGGATTCTCCAGAATATTGAGAGGGAAAAAATAATATTATAATGTGGGTGTCGGATCTCCTCACTCCAGGGACGACACTTTAAAGGAGGACACGACACCCCGGTAGCGAGATGGCTGCTAGACGCTCTTCTGCTGGCCCGGTGGTCATAGGTTTGAGCCGCATCAGGGAGGATTCGACTTTGAGAACATTGACCTGGGGTTCCCAAGACTAGTCTCAGAATGGTACCAGAAAATACGCTGGGAGGGGAAGGTGGTCGGCATGGTACTGACTAAATCAGCCGCGGAGTGTCAAATTTTTTTTATTTTTTTTTAGCATATCCTTTACAGGACTTAGCTGTCAACACCAGCATCTTTCAGCTGTATGTTGATCTCTTGGCAAGATTACGCTCAGTAGTTTGCCATTGCTTTCTGAGCGGCCGGCTCACATACCCCGTAAGTCACCAATGCGATTCGAACCACTGCTGATTTGAACCGTCATCACGTTAACCGACGAGAGTATACGAGATTACGGAGAAAAGTCATAACCTCTAAGCCACGAAGCCGGCGGAGTGTCGAATGGTCTATACAAATATGAGCGTAGCATTATATGCTGCATGAGCCTAAGGTGTGTGAAAGTGTTCGTTATTCACTGACACAAGCATACAACAAACAGGTGAAGATCAAGCCAAGCCACACGGTAGCTTATGATGATCTATCCTAGTTCATCGTGACAGCTATGTGACTTTGTTGGTTGGAAAACAACAGTAGCAGCAACAACAACAACAACAACAACTAGCGCCATTTTTTTCTGAGAGAGAGAGAGAGAGAGGAGAGAGAGAGAGGAGAGAGAGAGAGAGAGAGAGAGAGAGAGAGAGAGAGAGAGAGAGAGAGAGAGAGAGAGAGAGAGAGAGCAAAATACCAGCGTCATTATCCCTGAAGTCGGAGTGGGTTCTCCTGAAGACGAGGGACACTGTTACTAGGGAAAGCTAATCCACACGCAAAATTCAGTCCATCACTACTATAAATAGCGTGTGTGGACTACACTTGAGTTCAAAGCGAGAGAGCGCAAAAGCAGCGTGACTGCTAGGTTAGCATTCACGGATATAATGTCGGCACACTCACTATAATATCCGTTATTTGTTTCTCGAAAGTCTTGCGGGACGGTAAGCCAAGCTGTTGCCTGAAGCAGCGATTCTGCCCTTCCCTGGGGTTGACTGAAGTGTAACAGGAAGAGCTATCTCAACTGGCTTCTAAAGTAAAGGACATGAAGACAACCAGGAAGAGAGCTGGCAACTCCGCACTTCATACTGCAGTGACCCAATACACGACACGTCAACGAATAATAAATGATGTCCTAACAACGGCTAATAGTTTACAGTTTCCATCCGTTTTGTTGATACATCTACTTCCCACATAATGTCACAAGCTCATTGGTTTCTTGAGCATACTCCCTTCTCAGTTATAATTATATCATCATCATGTGCCATGCTGGTAAGCGTTGGAGGTCATGTCTCGCCATCTCACTCGATCACCAGAGTCATGGATCAGCTCAGTGTTCTTTTCTCGACCATGCCACGTGCTCAAGCGATCCAGGCATCTACTTCTCTGTCTTCCTCATGTTCTTTTCCCCTCAATCTTGCTATTTGTCATCAAGTTCTCCAATTTATTTCTTCTTATAACGTGACCAAAAAATATTGACTGTCTGTCTAATTTATCTAATCAGTTTACGATTTTCATTTTTTTTTTTTTTTTTTCATTACGGCATCCCCGCCCCGGATGGATGGATAACGGTCCATGCCCAAGCCGTCAAATCCAAGCCTTTACAGAGGGTCAAAAACACGTCCCATAATGTGTGAGGCAAACCATTAAACTTGTCTGTGTTTCTTTGGCTGCCCTACAGAGATGCCACTCGCCAAGATGTCTGATGATATGTCTGGCCTAACAACTAAGATCTCGTAGAAGAGATCGCATCAACATAAAAGACACCGTCAAGACATAAATTAACTTGTAAACTACATAAATCACGTAAGCTGCGCAAATCAGCAACCCATAGCGCAACAGCTGCAATTTATTAATATACCGCCACATAACGCCAACAAGGACAACAGCAGATGTCAGAAACACTATACGGCAGATACACTTAAAAGAAACAGGCTATTAATTTTCTATGTGTGCCAATCCATACATGCTGATTTAATAATTGACTGCTCCTATAAGCCCAACTGACCTTCTTTCTATCGTTTTCTTGTGCAGTAGAATAAATGAACGTGCAGCGGGGACAACAAGAACGATAGGATCAGCATTAACATCAATGAGAACTACTGACACGTTAATGAACTACCAACGGTGTGTAACAACAGAGCTGATTAAAATTTAACGTAGCGCCAACTGCGATGGCTGTTGGACCAGGAGAGAACTCGTGTGCATGTCTAAGAACGTCTAGACCAGTGGTTCTCGACCTTTTTTGGCCCATGCACCCCTTCACCATATGTTCAGAACGTCACACCCCCACCCCTTTGTATTTCCTCCGTATAAATCTCCTCCCTCCCCGCGCCTACACAGTATACGTAAAAATGGAAGCTACATAAAACATGAATTGTGGGTCTACTTACGTTATAAAACGAATTTCAGAAAGGCGAGAAGTACAGAACCGTAAAGTATGGAGGGAAAAACAATATCAAGTAATCGGTTCTTGTATAAACGCGAAATTTAAATAATCTTTATTCCCCCCCCCCCCTCGAAACCCTAAAATTCTCTCCCCACCGGGGGGGGGGAAGGGATTTCCCTGGAGGAGGGGGGATTCTCCACCGGTTGAGAACCACTGGTCTAGGCGGACTTAAATGTTCTGTCAACTCAGCTGTTCAACAAGAAAAAGCTTTGTGAACCGAGTCAACCCAAGTATGGAAGCGGGTGTAGTCAAAGTGATGCGGGGTGGTTGTGGGTCGATTTATAAACCACTCAATTTCGAAATAAAGGGATATGTGAGGTTTCGTCCACAGAGAAGACAGTGTTTGTCTTTTCAAAGTTGGTTTATTTTAAATGCGGGGAACTGTGCAAACACGAAAACAAATTGTATTTCAGATGCACAACAGGCACGATCTCATTCTGCCATGAAAGTCACAGCTGTCGGGGACAGGGGCTGGAATAAGAACTGGAACACGGCGTGGTAAAGTAATCACCTCTCTATAGGGGAGCCGTGGCTGAGAGGTTCAAGTGTCCGCCTCAGACTCAGTGGGTACAGGTTTCGATCCATGCATAGGGCTGGACATTTTTGTAAGAGCCAGTGATATCTAATGATATTACACGACCCCCTGATCGCTTGGGTGGTGAGATCAGTCACCTAGCTTTCTCGGATAACAGCGAAAAACTTGTGTGTAAATTGTGCACATTAAAAATCTCACGGCAGTTGGAAATGGCAAAGAGTAGGACGTAGCCCTGGCAAACGGAAAAAAAAAAATGATACGAAAAGTAAGCCTACCCAGTAGGTTGTTCTATCCTCTATCTGGGATGGGGTCTGTCTAGAGAAAGTACACCCTACACAAATGTATATCGCAGTCTCACGTATTGACCTAGTGCATAACTAAATGTCACGCAATCTCAGAAGAAGAAGAAGAAGAAGAAGAAGAAGAAGAAGAAGAAGAAGAAGAAGAAGAAGAAGAAGAAGAAGAAGAAGCCCTTGTTGGATTTTCACGGTAGCCCTAGTCCTATACTATAAGTGCCATGACCTCGTTAGTTCTGGCCATATGTCTCGGCCCACCTGTTGTCCCCTCATCATCCCACCCCACCAGTGTCCTACCATAACCCCTCCCCTCGAAAGCTCGCTGTCTTTGTCCCGTGGCCACAACTGACGGCCAGCACCTGTACCCAAACTTTCACCCTGCCCTATATAATGCTCGTCCTTTGTACCACCACCTGTCGGATCTTGACCTAGGGGGTCAGTTGCATGCAGCCACCGTCACGGTTCACGAGCTGAGAAGCGTGGACAAAGTCTGCAGGTCTGGTTGGAAACATCACCAACAGAAACAGACAGATGGCCGGAGAACATAATGGACACCAGACAATTTTAATTCAGAATAACAATGCTACTAGTAACACTACACCCCAGAACAGCCGGCCTGCTGGCGGCGCATGGGTATATGGAAGCCACTGGAGATAGCATATACATATACATGCATAAGGTTGACCTTCTGGTAGCTTTGTGTCAAATTAGTTTTTCGCGTTCTTGTACATGTTTTTCAAATTCTTGCAGTGATATGTTAACGTTCTGTCAGATAAGTTTTTCTTTTTGGTTTTTGTTTTCAATGTTCTTGTAGCTTTGTTTCTCAGTGTGTCAGATGTTTTTTGTTCCATATATTTGTGTCCAACTTGTAATCAGCGAAAGTTCTTTGTGGTTTCATAATTTTGTTTCCGCCTTTGTACCTTTTATTCTTCTTCTTAATTTTCCCTACTGCTTTTGCTGTGGAGTGTCACATAGAGGTAGATGCATTTTTTCCCCCGCTTAAATTGTTGCTTCTACTAATATCATAATTGATCTCTTCAACATCTCTTTTACGTCAAGGCATCTCTTCCTGGGTTATCCTCTCTCCCCGTATCCCGATGTTCTCACATAGAACGCTCTAGCCGCTCGTTGATCTTGTGTCATTCAGGCTCAATGTCTGAACCATTTACTTCTTTGGTGGTCTATATAAGCAGTAGTCGGTGGTATCTCTATACTTGATTCTGATTTGTCTCTATCTCTTTTAATTTTAACAACTGCGTTTCTTAAGCATCTCATCTCACATGATGTAATTTTACGCCTGTGTGTTTATAGTATTGTCTTTTTCTGGAAAAGGTAACACAGCGTTGGGACGAATAAAGCATCTACCAGTTTCTGTTTTGTATGCACGTTGATAATTGAATGTTTTAGGATAGGCGCTATTTAATAGCTGATATTGTTTACTTTCTGCATTCTCGTTTCTATTTCTATTTCCAATCGTCCATACATTTATGTTGTTCATTAATGCATGCTGGCGATAACGTTCAATCTTTTGTGAATTTCGATTTACAACTGCTTACTTATACATTACATTAATGTGTTTTCAATTTGGCGCGACATCATTCACCCCCACTATTATTGATAATATAAAGGCGCAGAGCGATATCCACTATACATTCTTTTCTTTGTATGTTTTCTACCATACTTTATGGTGGAATGGTTTAGTGATCTTGTTTTCCTGCATGAGCATACTGAACATTTCTTTTATTGTCTTCTCTTTGTTTGAATATAATAATAATAAAAATACATCGTGGTCTTTTGCGTGTGTGTGTGTGTGCGTGCGCGCGCGCGCGTGGCATTTGTTCATTAGGCTACTCGTATTTTACAAGATAGTCACAGTCAAACGTCACCCCCCAATACTCAAAAGTCGTTTGTACCACGTCTCCCCCCCCCCCCCCCCCCCCCGCCATTTTCCCCCAGCGTCTTTAATAGCCATTCACACAGGTTTCTTTCAGTCCGTTCACTTCGTGATGTTGTCCACCGCCAGGTAGTGTTGTCTTCCTCTAGCCCGCTTCTCTCCACCTTTCCTCCCATAACATCCCGTATATGGAGCGGTCTCCTCTGATGGCAAGGGAATGTCTAACGTTGAGCTCACTCCGTAATGCTTACTTTAATCCCATTCTCTGTAATAACCCCCCCCCCCCCCCCCCCACACATTCTCTCTCTCTCTCTCTCTCTCTCTCTCTCTCTCTCTCTCTCTCTCTCTCTCTCTCTCTCTCTCTCTTCTTCGTCTTCTCTTTAATTTTACATTCTCGCTTTACACCAATCTCGCTAGAGATGATCCACTTCCCACTAAACGGATTATCATGTCATTCTTACAACTGTACGCAAACATACATTCTACATCCACTATACTGGCTGGTGTCTGGCAAGCAGATGACACAATCAGGAGTATGACCCAATGGGTAAAATGCTCATTCTTAAACATCCGGTGTGCTGATCTCGAGGTAGCGGGTTTCAACCCCTACACCGGTCAGTTGGACAAATATGTTGCCTTATCGTCCTCGACTTGGGGACGTAAATTACAATTACATCTGAAGTCGGAGTGGGTTCACCTGATGGCAAGGACACTAGTAATAGGGAAAGCAAACCCAAACGTAAAAATCAGCCCTGAGCACTAGTAATAGTAGCACGGGTGGACTATGTTTGAGTTTAAAGCGATCGAGCGCAAAATAAAACCAAAAAAAAATATAATCGTTTAAAGTCAAGATAATAATTTATGTGAAATCCCAGACAAGCCAGCTACAACATCCTGTTTCGATGTGTACTCACGACTCCCGGGAAACACCACGAGATATAATTGTCTCGTTTTTCAGAGTAACTATTCTTTTGGTTTAAAATTCTCACCCAATCACTTATCCGTTACACGTAGTGTTTGAAGTACCTAACTTGAAGAGTTTCCCGGAAAGGGGAAGTTGCTTCAATATTCATTAGAAAAAAAACTTCAATTAAGACACATCATTAGTTCTAGCGTGCGTCTATTAGAGTTTAAATGCATTCCTGGAAACGCGTTTCTTATACCTTTGATTTAAGCATTAATTATCACTTCAAACCAGACCGTACTCGTTTCACTTAATAATGATAATGAAGAAGAAGAAGAAGAAGAAGAAGAAGAAGAAGAAGAAGAAGAAGAAGAAGAAGAAGAAGAAGAAGAAGAAGAAGAAGAATCACAAATGTATTAACTAAAAACCCTTCATTCTATTACGCCCGTACCTCTTCCTAACTCTCAATCTTTCCCTGAACCCCATATTATCGCTGCCATTGATTCCCCCTCCCCTCTTCCCTCTAAAACACTGCCCTGAAGGGGAGTTAAGAACTGCGGCCCCATGTTCTCAGGTTGCGTTTAATGAACTCATCTACCGTGGCCAGAAGTTGAGCACTTTGAGAAAACTGCGCTGGAGACGTCAGAACCCTTCACTCAGTGTAAGCTGTAGCAACCGCCCCATGCAATCACTGGCGGGGTTCTGCTACTCAATGCCCTGAAGTACTCACAACAACGTATCAAGCGGAGGTCGTGTTTTCTTCCCCCTCTCTTCCACAATCATGTCTTGCCAGTATCTGTTCAGCTAATCAACGGTACTTTTTGACCGCCCTGCCATGTCTCGCCAAGCCATCAATTGTAGGTAAAGCCGACTATTATATGATCTATTTTACAATCAGCTTTACATACCCGATTTTACATTATCTATTTTTTTTTTTTTTTAGCATATCCTTTTACAGGACTTAGCTGTCAACACCAGCATCTTTCAGCTGTATGTTGATTTCTTGGCAAGATTACGCTCAGTAGTTTGCCATTGCTTTCTGAGCGGCCGGCTCACATACCCCGTAAGTTACCGATGCGATTCGAACCACTGCTGATTTGAACAGTCATCACGTTACCTGACGAGAGTATACGAGATTACGGAGAAAAGTCATAACCTCTAAGCCAATTATCTATTTTACATACCCAATATTCTATGATCTATTGTATACCCCAATATTCAATTTATTTTACAAACTCATCATTCTATTATCTACTATAAACACCCGCTATTCTATAATATATTTACAAACTAAACATTCAATGATCTATTTAATACACTCGATATTCTTTGATGTAATGTACAACACCCCATACTCAATGATCTAATTTACAACACCGGATAATTTACAAACACAAGAGTCTGTGATCTAATTTACAAACACAAGAGTCTGTGATCTAATTTACAAACACAAGAGTCTGTGATCTATTTTACAAACACAAGTCTGTTATCTATGTTATAATCCTAAGATTCTGTGATCTTTCTAAACGAACCAATTGTATATAACGCCCGCGTTTTACCTGGATTCATAAGGTAAGCAAAGAATATGAACACTATAATCTATCGTAGCCGGTCTCCCTGGCGAAGGGATTTAAGGACGTTGTTCATAATCCCGTATACTCTCGTGCGAAACACAACTGCGCGAGATTCGGCAGAGAAGCGCGTCGCGCTGGTTACTTATGGAGGTATATGAGCCATTTCAGAAAGCAATGGCAAACTACTGAACGTAAAACTTGCCAAGACATCAACCGCAGCTGACTCCTTTGGGGGTCGTCCCGAAGCTACGGAGTTCGTACTTTGTGCGATGCTTTCGGCAGGCCATCCTGCCGAAAGAGACCAGCCATATGGGATAAAACCCAGGGCAATAAAGTCCATCCTATCGACTTTTAAGACTTTTTTTCCCTATTGCCATGATTAAGAAATGAACTACAGTTACTGAGACAAGAGCCACAGTCATTGAGAGAAGAGTCACAGTCATTCAAAGAAGAGCCACGATCATTCAGAGAACAGCAGTGAGATAAGGGACACAGAGTATTACTGCAGCAAAAGAATAGCGGATAATCTATTGGGTATCATGGCCACATAGAACAACAATACAAAAAAATAAACGATGAACTTATGGGGTTATAAATATGTAACAGAGAACAGCGGAAATTGGGATATAACAATGGGCTTGAGTCTGACACTAATGAAGCTATCCTAATGTCACCGGGTAATCGATGCAGCTTCATCATCGACACAATAACCCATCTTCACTTCCTGGTCATAGATCACGTTTCTCATTTCGTTAATCATCATCATCTCTCTCTCTCTCTCTCTCTCTCTCTCTCTCTCTCTCTCTCTCTCTCTCTCTCTCTCTCTCTCTCTCTCTCTCTCTCTCTCTCTCTCTCTCTCAAGAAAACAATAACAAAACACTGACAAACAAATAGTACATTATAAGCGTAATTTTGCATTTACTACTCTCAAACACTGGCAAACAGCACATGTCTTTCCCTCTCCTTTCCCATCCCTTCTTTCTTCTAAGAAGCATTTATTCAACTAATTGTTAAGACCGTTCTCTCAACCTGTTCTCTTTCGTTCCCTTCAATAATGTATTTGTAAACATGATTGTGTTCTGCTTGTAACATGTATGGTTTCATCTTTGTAGCAAACATGAACACATAAGGTTGCTTTTTAACACATAAGAACACAAATTTAGTTGTGTAATAATAATAAATACCAGGTTACTTTAAAAGAACAAAAAACAAAAACAAAAAACCACACACACACACGCACGCGCACCCCCCCCCCCCCCCCCCCAAGGAACGTACTTTGGTAACAAACATGAGCACATCATGTTACGTTTGTGAGAAATCTGAGTACAAAAGGTTACTTTTGTGAGAAACATAAGTACACAATGTTACTTCTGTGAAAAACATAAGTACAGTAGGTTACTTTTCTAACACACATGAATACAATTTATTTGTGTGACAAACACGAACACACAAGTTTACTACTGTAACATTACCACATAAAGTGAATTTTGTGATAAACACGACAAACTATCCACTCCAACATCGATAAAATAAGATCTTTACATAAGTTAAGTATTGTACAAAATAAAAAAATAAACTTATTTTAAAAATAAATATGATCACATCGAATAATTTTTGAAACAAACATGAACAATTCAACTGTGTAACAATATATGTCTCCAGATATTTGTTCCCTGTACAATGAAAATATTTTCAGAAATTTAGAAGATATGAAAGGAACCATCACTGGGGGACGTAGCATCAATAATATTAGACATGGGGATGATACTGTGTTGTTTGCAGACAATGAGCAGGATCTGCAACATTTAGTAAAGTGAACAACTAGGATTAGAATTAAATTGTAAAAAGACTCAGATTATGGTCATCACAACGAAGAAGGAAATACCGCAATGTAATATACAAGTACATGGGAATATTCTTAAACAAGTGAATCGGTACAATTATTTCGGAACAGTCTTAACATCTGATGGGAGATGCCTTGAAGAGATTAGAACAAGAATCACCATGGATGGAAAACATACTGACCAATAAAAAGATATCATCTGTAACGAGAACAAGAATGTTGAGCTGCTTTATAGAACCTGTACTTTTGTATGAATGTGAAACGCAGACAAATGAGCAGACAAGCTGAAAAACATCTGATGGCTGTGGAAATGTGGTTTCTCATGGCTGTGGAAATGTGGTTTCTGAGGAAAATGCACAGAATACTATGGTCAGAGAGAAAAACTAATGACCAAGTCCTACAAGAAACAATGAAAACCTTTAACTGTTTAGAGAAATTAGGCGCAGACAGTCAATATTGTTTGGCTACGTTATGTGAAGAAATAAATCTGAGAACTTAGTGACAACTGGCAAGATCGAGGGAAAGACAACACGAGGAAGAAGAGAAGTAAATACCTGTATGGCTTGGACACGTGGCATGGTCGAGACAGGAACACTGAGTTGATCCATGACTCTGGCGTTAGCGTGAGATGGCGAAACATGACCGCCCACGCTTATCGGCATGGCATATGATGAACGAACGATATGAACACACAAAATGTTTGTAGAAAAATAAACTCACATTGAAACCACATTAATAAAACGACAACAAACAAGACCCCTCACCTCAACCAGTATGTAGTAATATTTATCCACAATACGATAGTAGTAGAACATGTCCTCCGCGTCCTCGTCGACAAGAACCATGGTGGATGTGATATGTTATTTTCACTGTGACCGAACACCACTCGCAGAGATTTTATAACATGGCACTATGTTATATTTGTTTGTTCATTTGCATCGGTCAAACCTTATATTATAACTGTCACCGGTTATATAATGTTCCGGTAATAGTAATAGTTTTAAAAAAGAGCTAACTTTTTAGTTGTAATAGTTTCACTTTAATCAGGGTATCTATGATAGGTATTTGTTCACTTACACCGGTAAACACATTAATGTCTTGTCTCAGTTACTATAATTGTTCCGGTGTAACACTTTCACGCTAACCAGGCAAAGTTGTGATAGGTTTCTGTTCATATATATATATACCAGTTACCACTTTGTTAGCATAACTAAGTAATAATGGCTCTGCACACGTAACGTCCGGTTAATGTAACAGTTTCACTTTACTGTGATGCACAGCACTTGATTCAGTGTTCCGCGTTCGAGGACTACAATATGTACACCCACGAAAGCATATGATTACTCAACAACAACAAAAAATTATAATCTTGTTTGGTACGCTAACGGAAGAGTTGGGCCAGGACAATTACGACTGCCAAGAAGATTGGCGGAGTTAAATGCAGGGTAGGACAGAAAGGAACAACTCTGGATACAGCCACCGTGTAATATGAAGGTATTATGTCTTAGAGTCCTGAAGAACAAAGGATACTATATCATTCTCATCATCATCACCCTCATCATCATCATTTTCATAATCAATATCATCATCATCATCAGCAGCAGCAACAGCATCGCCAGGTAAGTCTCCTCAGACTGGCGCTGAAGCCACCTGATCATGCCCCTCCTCTGTAGTCTCATTCTCGGCAACTCTCTTGAGCTCTAAGAGACTGAACCCCAATGTTCTTGCACGCCTGTCAGATGTAATTTTTCCTACCAGGATCTCTCTATCTGTTGGCAATTGCTGCTGCTGCTGCTGCCGCTAGAAGAAGAAGAAGAAGAAGAAGAAGAAGAAGAAGAAGAAGAAGAAGAAGAAGAAGAAGAAGAAGAAGAAGAAGAAGAAGAAGAAGAAGAAAAAGAAGAAGACGAAGAAGGTCACCATGGCCGAATGGGTAAGAACACGTGTTCTTAAACATCTATTGTGCTGATGCCAAGGCAAGGGGTTCACCGCTACAACGGACAGCTGGACTAAAATGTTGACATACCGTCTTTGACTTGGGGACGTAAATTACAAGTACCTCTGAAGTCGGAGTGGGTTCGCCTGATGACGAGGGACACTGTTAATAGGGAACGCTAATCCACATACACAAATTCAGTCCACCACTACTATAATTAGTGTGTATGGACTACGCTTGAGTTCAATAGACCTAGCACAAACAGTATTGTTACTGTGCCAAGGTGGTATAGAAACAGGGCCCTTTACTCGCTTTACACCTTAATAACTGAGCTCTATCAAAACAAGCTGTCACAGAAATCCCACCAACCACCTAACCATCTATGGAAAGAGAAACTGATGTCACAATATGAAGTGACAAGTGTCACAATATCAAATTCCATACAGAATGGACACGTTGCCAATATCTCAAGGTGGGATAGAAACAGGAACCGCTACCTATTTTCACACCTTAGCGATTGAGCTCTATCAAAACAAGCTATCACAGACACCCCGCCAACCACCTAACCATCTACAGAAAGAGAGAAATCAATGTCAGAATATGAAGTTACAAGTGTCACAATATTCTCACACAATACATGCGTTGCCAAGCAACCATATCGGCAACGTCAGAGGTTTATTTCTGAATGCATCGCAGAAACGCTTATGTCAACAATAGCCACACACCAGCCGATACTCCCACCCGACAGGTCGATTCTAGTACAATCGATTACATCCACCGGGTGCCGAGACAGAGGTCGAGGGTAGCGTGAGTGAGCATGCACCAATTCCGATTAGAAAGAAATTATCAACGGATTGTGTTGAAAGTGGCGAGCTGTGCACTGGTAAACAATTGAAACTGGACGCTCAATAGAAACGTGACAAACATCACATTAACGTTACCAAGGGAGTGGGGAAATACAGAGAAAACGCAATCATTGCCATAGCTGGCTGCCTGCCTATCTGTCAACCTACCTACCCACCGATCGTACGCTGTCATCTTTTCCCATTAATTCTAAATTCTATAAATATATGCTAGTTTATCCTTTTCACGGTTGACCGAGCATGTTCAATAAATCAAATGACGTTTCCTCAATGTAGCTTGGTTGCAATGGATCAGCAATGCTTTTTGTCTATGGCTTTAATTGTACATTCTAACAGACTCCTGTCTGCTCGTATATCCAGTTGTGTTATTAAAAAGTCGCTTAAAAGTCGACAGGGTCGACTTCATTGCACCGGGTTTTATCCCATATGGCTCGGTCTCTTTCCGCAGCGCGGAAAGCGTCGCACAAAGCACGAACTCCATAGCTTTTAGCGACGACCCACAGGAGTCACCGAAATATTTCACTCGTAAACCGAAGGACGCGGCCCGGAATCGAACCCACAACCTTCGGAGCACGAGTCAAACGGCTTGACCACTTCGCCACAGTGTGTTATTTTCCTTGTCTACTCTTGCTCTTCAACTTGTGCTTCCAGTATGCTTTTGTTTTTGTTTTAATATACGAATGTCATGGCTGTGAATGTTGCCAAAATATTTGGTTTGTCTCTTCTTTTATGGCTGTCATAAGTTTTCAAAAGACATGGGTGTGGGAGAGAAGGAATACAGACAAAATAACCATTGTCACTGGTAGCTGCCTACCTATCTACCTCTACCATATTTATCTCTTTCGGTGTCCATGAAACATGACCTACTCCTCAATCTATATAAAGAGATCAGTGGCACCCATACATTCGGTCGCCAACTACAGGTCGAATCCAGTAGCCAGGAAGAGGTCGAATACAGCTGTCAGTTTAGGGAAGGGGGGGGGGGGAGAGGTTTAATTCACTAGTTAGTAGGTCGAATCCAGTAATCATATCGTTGCGGGTACCCCATAGTTTCCCCCTTCAAATTATTGTCTGAAGCCACATATAAGATGTGGGGTCACGAGAGAGAGAGAGAGAGAGAGAGAGAGAGAGAGAGAGAGAGAGAGAGAGAGAGAGAGAGAGAGAGAGAGAGAGAGAGAGAGAGAGAGAGGAGAGAGAGAGAGAGAACGCGATGGAGCAGAATTGCAATATCTGTCCTAACGTCTGTGGACCGTGTTTCCAAAAGCACTGGTCAGTTGTGAAGAGTGTCATTTTGTAGCATGTAGACACTGTGGTTGTTTCCTACTCTCTCTATATTTAAAATGCTTGCAAATATATAATACGAGACAGTATCACCCTTTTAGTTAAAAAGTCATAAACCACAAAACCCTACTATAAGTAACCGATAAGCGGAGTTACCTTTCGCATGTTGCCCGTCACCTCTATCAAATTATCTCTGGCTTCTCCTGTCTTGTCTGCTCCCTCCGTGGTAATAATTATACACTGCTGTTTACACACCTGTCCACGGAATGTCAACTAACAGCCTGTTCTCTCGCACTATTAGTTCGATCTAATATAATAACCAGTCGCCAATCTATACTTTAAATAACCGTTTATTTTCAATCTAAATTAGCGCCTTGGTGTAACAGATGTGACATCACATGGACACTGCCATGAGCGCGGTCGAAGAAGAGTTCGATGTCAGCTCTCGTCGTTTGCTACGGGAGGGGGAGGGGAGGAAAGTCCAGCCACCTTTTCCTCCTTGTACTCAGATCTACAAACTGGTGATGGTTCTAACATTCACATACCCACCCCACGGCATGTTCCTGCTGTAGGATTTATTTTTCAATGAAATCCCAACTAGCAAACACTCGTAATTGCTTATGTTCGTCTTGCGTAGTATCAATCTTGGGCGAACTTTGTCGCTTTCCAAACCAGGCAGCAAAAACCCATATTGACCAAGCGTTATAAAAATTTATAACATTTTTTTTGTTTGTTGAGTGTGTATAATGATACGGTTATGTGCTAAATGTAATCATTTCCCCTCAGTTGGTTACTGAGTTATGGATTTTTATAAGGGGGCAAACATTTGTGAGCGCACTATATCTCTGAAGTCGGAGTTGTTTCGCCTGGTGGTGAGGGGCACTGGTACACGGGAAAGCTAATCCACGTGTAAATATCAGACAGGTGCACTAGAAGTAGCAGCACCTATATGGACTACGCTTGAGTTCCAAGCAAGCGAAGGCAAAAACAAAATAACAATAATGATCGCCATCATGTATCATGCCTATATGCTTGAGTGTTCAATGATCGCCATCATGTATCATGCCTATATGATTGAGTGTTCAATGATCGCCATTCACACACATTTTTGTCTCGGACCAGGTGTACTAGTCCTTATTTGCTCTTCTGTCAAGCCACCTGGCTCTTTTCTAAACGAGGTCGTCAGTTATCACTGACTTTTCACTTTCTCACAGAGTGAGTACCATTTCCCATAATTTCCTGGAATAGCCTGGGAAAACAAACCAACTCGCTTAAGTTTGGCGATACTGTGAAAACGTCAAGGCCAAACCCCCACAAAGCTAACTCACGTTCTGCCATAGGACTTATACTTTCAGCTGCTACTGAAATTACGCTGCTGCGCATCAAGCCAAGCTATGACAGGGACTACAAACCAACCACCCACCTCTGTGACACAACCTGAAAACGTATTTCAGTGCGGCAACGTAACGTTCAACTGCAACAGTTCCTACAACCGCACACCAGTTAAGAATACCATTTCACATTCTGAAAATATCACAGATAAACTTACGTAAACACAACCTATTACTCAAAACATTCCCGGCTAAAGTCACCTGCATACACGAATCCCATACCAACACAAGGCAACTACTGACCTCTGAGCTAAACACAACAAATTACCGCACCGCATTTACCTCTACCGATACGACAGGCAAAACAAAACAAGTCGCTGGGAACTCTAGTGCGCGTCTGCCCACACTAGAAAATATCACTGCAGCACCAGAGGACCGACCGATTGCTTTTCTGCACGGCGACTGAACGGCGTGCCGGTAGTTGGCGCCCACGAGGAGGCACGCGAACGGCCGTTTGTGTTTCAGTGAATGGGATCTGGTATGCTTTATTTCTTTTTCTTTAAGGAAAACTACCCGTCTGGAAAGGGGGGAGGAGAGAGAGAGAGAGAGAGAGAGAGAGAGAGAGAGAGAGAGAGAGAGAGAGAGAGAGAGTGAGAGAGAGAGAGAGAGAGGTGGAGAATTAATGATGTTTGTGCGTCATGAAAAGGTAAACCTCTCTCTAGACGGCAGGACATTATAGTGACCAGGCAGCAGCATGGCTGTTGACCCCTAACGTGAATTAAGTTCACGACTTTCAACTGAGGTGGAAGAAAGTGTGGACAAAGGAGTGAGCAGTCGCATCCCCAACTTAATAACTTAGTGACTGAAAACCCATAGCAGTTTAATACTTTTAGAATATACAATGTGATATAACCATGATGAAAACAATATAGATGCACTTGATAAGTGGTGGCACTACAGAATGACAAGAACAAGTTGAAAAGCCAACCAAACAAATGAAAAAGCCCTGAGAAACATAATTAAACATCGATATTCAAAACAAACAATTTTGGCTGAAATACATAACACGTAGTCTCTAACACCATATAGATGCGTGGAATGTGTTTACAAACACTGAAGACTCCTTAAAATAATCAAACAGTGAAATCTCCCATGGTTTTGCCACGTCCTAAGAAACGGAGAAAGGCCAAAGAGTGACAAAATACCAGGAAACAGAGAACAAGATAGATCGACCACGGTCAAATATTTATGAAACATTAATCTCTCAACACAGACATACAAGGAATTAAAGGGACCGGCGGGAGACACATCACTATGCGAAAGAATTATAAGACATTCACAGCGAGCCCAAAGGCTGACAAATCTGATGATGAATGAAGGTGCATTCGATCATTTACACAGGGTTGTGATGCTTAGAATAAAACCGTAAGTGAATTACTAGGGAACACGCACGGAAGACGAAGGAAAGAAGTATATACCAGGAGATTAATTCAAGTAGGAGAATAACAACAGCCTCATCGGTAATAGTCCTACTTTCACAACTTCTTGGTGATTTCCTTCCTAACTTATATTTTCTCTCAAGTTATTCATTCCGAAGACTTTTTACGACTTCCAACATCTCACTTTAAACAGAAATCGAGCGTTCTGAGTGCCTAATTAGCTATTCTTGGGGAATGAATGTCTTGATTTCCTTCTAGAATGGACATAAGCTTTTCGCATGCTTTAAGCATTGCATTATGTCTGGTTTTTATAGTTTCTGTTAATTTTGTCAGAACCAGGGCCGTAAAGTCTACATGGCGATTTCTAAAAGCCGAGGGATTTTTAATGAACACATCGTGAATACGAAAGGTTCTATCTGTTCGTTCTACATCTGACAAACGGGCTTGTGGTCTACCTCGCCGACATGAGAGAGAGAGAGAGAGAGAGAGAGAGAGAGAGAGAGAGAGAGAGAGAGAGAGAGAGAGAGAGAGAGAGAGAGAGAGAGAGAGAGAGAGAGAGAGAGAGAGAGAGAGAGAATGGAGACATAATATATAAGTATATAAGTATAAAATCCTCGAGTTTCCTATTTTATAAGAGTCATTTATTTACAACAGGTTTGGAATCTGGTACGTCTCGACTTAGAGATGGCCACAATGCTTCTAAGGCACTCGACCCGGTATACGTTCTCATCACATAATATCAGCTACTGATAACTTCTGTTCATTTCGTATCCGCCATAGTCGCAAACCGTTTCTTTTATTTCTCTGGAGATCTGGCGAAAGGCGATACTCGGGACAAGACCAAACAAAAACACCAGAAGACAAGAAAACAAAAACCGGATCACTGGCTGCAGTAGCCGCGGGCAGTTTTATCGACCATCTCCAGCTCCAACGGGAAACTGCAGTCTGTAATCCTACACCAAGAGAGTCTGCAAGACATCACCACTCCCTAATCGAATCGGGTGCACCCTTCCTATAAAAACATGTTCTCTGGAGAAGCAGACAGTCGTGGAAATGAGAAGGGAGAGACAAAGGAACAAGCGAAAACAAGATCACCACAGTATTTACCACACATCGAAGTCCGGTAGAGTTGGATGATGTAATCGGACTAGCGGTATGATGATTGATACAGGCCTGTTTTTTTTTTTGTTACCCGAAAGGCGACAAACTACCTGTTTTCCAATGTGGCACAGAATCGTGAAGTGATATACTCATCCGAATTGTATTGATTTTATTTTAAAGTTGCATATCCTTTACAGCCGTCTCCATGGCCGAGGGTTTAGCAGCTTTCTCCGCTAACCCCGAATACTCTCGTCACGTGACGCGACGAGAATTAGCAGTGGTTCGAATCGCAAAAGTGACGTATGAGAGTATGGAGCCGGTCGCTCAGAAAGTCGTGGCGTGCTGATGAGCGTAATCTAGCCTAGGAATCAACATACAGCTGAAAGATGCTGGTGTTGACCGCAATATCCTGAAGCAGGATGGAAACGCGGGAAAAAAGAAATCCTTTACAGGACGTTGCAGTCAACACTATCAATTTACTGCCGTTGTTGATGTCTTGGCAAGTTTTACGTTCAGTAGTTTGCCATTGCTTTCTGAACGACCGGCTTCCATACCAACACGTTAAAACCAGTGAGACACGGTCTGCTGTCAAATCGGTCACCACTGTGTTTTGAACGCGGGTAAGCGGCTTTACGAATCGCGTCCGCAACGCCATCGCCACGGAAAATTGGAGATGGTGGAAAATTTCGAATATCTTGGGTCATTGATTACCAACAATGGTGACACGATGAAAGAAGTTATTAGACGAGTATCTATTCCTCTTCAAAAACTAAAACTGAATTAATTATGGAGTTGGACAGATAGAACTACATAAAATTAGATTTTTAAGAGCATGCATCTTCCCCATTGCAACATACGCCCGTGAGACCTGGACACTTACTGAACAAGCTGAACAGCGCATAAATGCCTTTGAATATAAATGTTATAGACGAGTTCTAAGAATATCTTGGATAAAGAAAAGAACAAATGCATTGATACTTCAAGAGCTGACTATTAAAGAATGTTGGCTATTAAAGACGATAAAACAAAGAAAATTAAAAATATTTTGGTCACTTGAAACGTCAAGCAAGTTTGGGGAGAACAATAATGGAAGGGTATATGCCTGGGAAGAGAGGAAGAGGAAGGCCAAAGAAAGATAGGGGTAGGATGTTGCGCATGGTCTCCAGATGGGTGTATCGGACACATGGCATCTTGCTTGTGATCGAGAAGTTGTCCGGAAGGTTATTATGGAAGCTAGGTCCATGCAAAGGACATGCTACTGAATGAATGAATGAACTTAAATCAAGACATGCATACAACAGCTTACTGCCTCCTCCTTTCTTCTGTCGTCCGTTATCTCCCATAGGCGCTCAAACAACTCGTGCCATTTCTCACCCGACGTCGTCCCCATATTATTCGTCTCTGTCCCTAAGTCTCTTCTCTGTGTTTTCACGTCTCCCTCTATTCCACTGGCCGGGATATGGACAAGAAACTTTCTTGGCTAAACTGTTATCAGGTTTTCTCAGTATGTGTTCTACCCAGCGCCAGTGATTTTTCCTTACCTCTTGATTCTCTGGTACCTGCTCAGTTCTCTCCATGAGCTCCACAGTGGTTATTCTGCCATTATCGTTTTAGTCTTATTTTCCACAGGCGCCACGTATTCTTAGTTTATAACCCTTATCGAAGACGGCTGGGGGTGCCTGCACTACTACGTCATCATGGAAGATTGTAACAAGCTTGGGTTGGTCATCTTGCAAAAACCCACATCGTAATTCTTACCCGGTTTAGCTGAGTCAGAAGCGGACGCAGTGCATCACAGCCACTCAGCCGACTGCCCGGGAGTAAACCTCGAATCAAGTAGGCAGAAAGGAAGTTCAAGGGCCACTACGAAGACAAGGTTAAAGATGAAGGACGAGAGGATAACTTTCACTGTACCGGGTTAAACCCCCATACGGAAAATCTTCTCCCCACAGAACGTCAAGCTACTTGCCACGAGCATTAAACAAAGCACGAACGCCATAGCTCTGGCGATGACCCCCCATGGGTCTGCGGGGGAAAAAATGCACCCGTGGTCTGAATGAAGCATCCTGGAAACGAACCAACGACCTTCAGGTCTGGCCACTTCGCCATGGAGAAACATTACGGCCACCACAACCCGTAAAGTGACATGAGAGAGAGAGAGAGAGAGAGAGAGAGAGAGAGAGAGAGAGAGAGAGAGAGAGAGAGAGAGAGAGAGAGAGAGAGAGAGAGAGAGAGAGGAGGCCGTGCCAACGACCAAAGAAAACTAGACTCCCAAATTCTGCATAATCTCCACAGAGGCTGCAGCCAACGAGCTATCAAATAACATGCTTTCAAGAAATGACAGCGGCGGGAGATACCCGACGCACTTGATTCAACGCTGTGCCTCTTCTGGAAACAAACTAACTCCTGCAGCAACATCTCAACTTCACATTTCATCAACAGCAATTCCAATCATGGTGAGCACGCGGAACTAACACCAGGATCTAATGTAACCTGACGCCCCATTTCGCCTTAAGCTCTTAAGTGTCTCTTCTAATTTCATCTTTATCATCATCAAGTGCTTGACAAACTAGCGTACCTTCAGGAGACGCTATCGTCATTTGTAGGTGAAAGGTTGTTATGCCCGTATGAGTGTTATTGGGGCCTATCAGGGAAGCAAATGATAACACTGTAGCCTACCATACATGTCGTAGGAGGCGATTGCGATGGGTTTGCGTGAGACTGGTAACCTCATCCTGTAGATAACTTTAGCTGTACAATCCAACCAATCAGGAACACGCCTAAAAGGGGTTGGTTGAGGGCCCATGTCTCATTGGGAAATAAAAGGAAGAAGAAGAAGAAGAAGAAGAAGAAGAAGAAGAAGAAGAAGAAGAAGAAGAAGAAGAAGAAGAAGAAGAAGAAGAGAGACAGAGAGTGCAAAGGAGCGTCGAACAAGGAGGACCAATTCTGTGCAAATTAAGAATCCCTGAATAGTTGGATGACGCAAAAAGAAAAAGACAATCTAAGCGTTTGCAGAGACTCCATTTCGAACACCACAAAACAGAAGTGACGGTTGCATAATAGTTAATGCGCTTATTTACCAAGTCAGAGGTCAGAGTTCAATCCCCAACAGTGGCAGGATTCGTGGAGAGGAGTGAGCCACCTAACTACGTTAAGGAGTTCGCGTACTGCTTGAGACTGAGTTGAGCCAAGAACCGACATCACAGCACTCGGGACATTCCCATATATGCTCCTCCCCCATACTCAACAGCCGGCGAAGACTCCCAATACTAACTATCTTTAGATTATCCGTGTGTGGTCTTAAAGCGGAGACTGGAAAACTGATGGATTTGTGGAAGTGTGCAATGAAAGTTATATTTTACAAAGTCGAACAAAAAAATGAAATAACGACGGGTCGAAAGATTGTTACACGATTACAATGGATCCACTTGAACATAAAGCTCTGTCTATCTATCTCTGTCATACTCTCATAGAGCTGCTATGATTTTAGTGCTCCTCAACATTCTTCCCGAAAAAGCCAGCGTAAAACACGCACAGAAAGTGGAATGGCCAGTAGAATAGAGTTTATGACCGGAGGGGAAAAAAAGGTGAGGGGGGGGGGAAGGGGGCCAGAAGTGCGATCAGGGGCCCAGTTCTGGTCAATGGGATGTGTGACTGGACACAGTGTAGAACCATATATCACGGAGGGGGGGGGGGGAGGAGGAGGGGGAGACCCAGACAACCCCTGCAGATTTTGATTTACCGTCCATTTCCCAGCGTTCTCTCTTCAAAATAGCGAGGATTGATGTAAACGATGTCGGACGGTCAAGGGCCACGAACCAATCACAGATGAGGTGTTCTACTTTATGTGCCGCAGCTATAAGTATTTTCCATCCGATCCTCTCTGTCGTCTGGCAGTTTAATGACGTTTGTGTTCCAGCAAATGTAAAGTAGTGCACGATTTTCCTTCCTTCCTTCTTTCCATCCTTCCTCCCTTCCATAGATCCATCCATCCTTCCTCACTTCCATCCATCCTCCCTCCCATCCTCGTAACCAAGAATGTATTTGAGGCAACAAAGAGCTATCCTTTCTGACTTCCTTCTTTCCTTCACAGGCAGTTGATTGTTTGTGAATCCTCTAAAATGTTCACCATTAAGTCCGATGCAATGGCCTTCAGGTCGCCTAAGCTCTAAATAGGCACCAGTCGGAGGGAGGGTTTTCTCCCGGTACATGGGTACCATTTCCCCGGTAACTGCGTTACAGAGCTTAACTGTCCCTCTCCAGGCCAAGACACCAGCAGGTGAGAAAGCCCGGTACTATAACAGTAGCACAGTGACATCACACAGTAACACAATGACTTCACACAGTAACACAATGACTTCACACAGTAGCATAGGGACATCACACAATAACACGGGAGCTTCACACAGTAACACGGTGCCTTCACACAGTAGCACAGTGACTTCACACAGTAGCACAGTGACTTCACACAGTAACACAATGACTTCACACAGTAACACAATTACTTCACACAATAGCACAGTGACATCACACAATAGCACAGTGACTTCAAACAGTAACACTGACTTCACACAGTAGCACAGTGACTTCACACAGTAACACAATGACTTTACACAGTAGC